>VWZD01012973.1:17618-40621 GCA_013396695.1 Sakesphorus luctuosus
TTCATTAAAAGACTAATTGCAGGGCTTTTCACACTTTCAGTGGGAATATATGCTGCCGCACATAATAATAGGATAAACCTCTCAGTTTGGACACTTTATAGATCAGGATACTTGTTCTATTAGATTTATATTTTAGTGTGTCTCTGTGTTTCAAAGTGTGATTGCAGAAATCATTTAAATCTGTTATGTATCAAGTAATAACATGAGAAACATGCATTATTATCCTGATAGAAATTATAGTAATTCCCTCAGGAGCTCTGAATCAGAACACCAGAAATTTAGAATAATTTAGTCAAATGTTTATTTTAGATCAAAATCAAAGAAACTTTCAGCTCTTTAGAATTTAACAGAACTATAAAATGTATTAGCAGTATAAAAGTCTTTCTAAAATTCAGTGGTATTTCTTCCTTATAATCAGTGGCTTAACATTTTTGATATAATTATCTGAGGATGGAATTTTGCTCCATTGATAATCTGCTCTAATTTTCTCTGTTGGACACATCTGTGTTGAAATAATGCATTTTACCCATCATTTCTTTGATGGGGACTGACCACATAAATTGAGCCCCAAAGCAAATTCTATATTTTTATTTGCTTTGTTTTCTTGTTCCTTTGTTACTTATTAAATGTATTTAACTTTATATTAGGATTGATTCCACCTTGCACGCATCTGTTTGTTTGAACCAAACATTTTTTCAAGCAAAACCTGGCAAAAATATTTTAAATATCTTTGAATATTCTGCTTATACAATAAAATTTAATTATAAACCAAAACCTGCTTCATATTTTTGGAAGTATTTTGTAATATGAAAAAAGCCTCTCAATGCACTTCCCATGGTACTCTCCTCATACATAATCAGTGCTGGAAAACAGCCCATTTCTGTGATCAGCTTATCTCAAATGTATTTTTTTGTGCCACTAGATTTTTTTAGAAGTGATCTCTCTTACATTCTAGGTACCTAATTTATGTATAGTGGCTCAGAATAGAATAAAATAGAACTAACGAAGATTTTTTAAATTACATATATATAAGTCATATTGAAAATTTGGAATCTTTCAAGAGTGTGAGCCATTCCTACCAATTTGTACACAGCTGAAAGCATTCATGTCAGCTCTCCTGCAAGTCAATAAGGATTAAAAAAGATGGCTTTCAGGGAGGAGATAACCCTTGGGGAAGACAAAAAATGGTGGTTATACATTGCTTTCCTACTTTGCTATAACTTGGATGATTATACGATTCACCAGCATATTCCCTTGACAACTGCAGCACATACGATGAGGGTTATGAATAGCTTGCGTCACTGCAGCTGTGCTCTGTGAAGGCTTTCCAGAGGTCTATGCGTAGGGTTGTTACTGGTGGCTTATTTGACACAGTTTGTGTTTTGAAATCTCCTAAATCATTATGCTTTAGGTGAAATCCTGCAGACTAAGCCCACACGTAGCCGATTTTGATAGGGATTAGTCAATAGAGATGAAATTTGTTACTCCATGTATTAATTTTCAATCTAGATTCACAGTGATTTCTCTGAAGAGAGCTAATAAAGATGCAACTAGTAATGAAACCCTGCTCCACAACAGAAATGTTTCTAGAATGCTGTGACTTCTGCTTGTATGAGGGAATACTTGAATTTGGTTAAATTTGTTTCATGCTTGTGGATGTATTGTTATCTGCTTTACGCATTATCAAACTCCCATGAATGCATATAATGGCACAAGTTTTGACTAGAAAGCAAAATTAAATCTGTTAATCTTGACCTCTGACCATAAATAAGAAAATTCAAAGACAATTTCTAACTGGTAGTCAATAGAAAGAGCAATGGGAAGTCTTTAATTTATTCTCCACCTGTCTTCCCTAGCCTGGATTTCAGGCAGACCTTCCTTATTCAGTTGTACCTATATGCAGGTTCTAAAGATTCTGCTGCTTTTTTTGAACACATTTATACTAGTTTGCTGAATGAATGATCTTGTGTTTTGATCAGAAGATAAATTGTATTTCTTTGTGTGGGTTTTTCTGTAAGAAAAGACAATCTACACACTCCATGTGAGGTGCTTTGTACAACAGGTTCATCAGAGAATGCATACAAACAGATTTCAAAGACTTTTACACTGGCTGATGGTACATATGTGTGTGAATTAGGGTTAAGGTATGGAGAAAAGGCTAAGAAAGTGAGAGACAAACAAAAACATTACTTCCACCAGCTAAATCCTGGCATATCTCTCAGTCTGCATAACCCAGCAAAGTGAGTTTGCTTTTGAAGCTATTACTATTGTAGCTCAATCCTAGTTCCCTCATTCACATGTGAGGATTTTTTACTCCTGAGAATACAGTGGAAGATCTTTAATACAAAACAGAGAAATAGATTCTTTGATGTGACTTACTTGACCTCAAACTCATCATTAAAAACCATCTTTCAGTCAGGACTGTCAGTGAACAAATTTTCTTGGGCTTGTACAAATAAACACACAAAGTTCAGAGCAGTTCTGGTGGTTAATATGAACCATTTGGAGAAGTTCTTATGAAAACAAAGTCAAAAATTATCTCTCCATCAAAAACGGACTAAGGCAGAAAGCTATCTCTTTGCTGTTGTTTGTATTCTAGGCAAGAACGGGGTGGAGTGGATTTTTGGGATGGACCTCAGACCTTAAGCCAAAGATCTATTTTTCAGCTCAAAATTTTACGATACCTAATACACCACAGCCAAGTTTAACATGGTTTTTAATATTTGATTTATGTAAAGATACATATTTTTTACATCTGAAACTAAAGAGTACCAGAAAATGAATGCTTATCATGGTTTTAAAGTCCTTGCTTGGAATTAGTCATAGAATGATGTCTTACTCCCCAGATTAAAAAGATGATGTAGAGTCCTTTTCTAATTCAGCATATAAAATGTCATATGTACAACCAATCAATCCAAATAGAACTCTTTGCATTCTTTTGAGGAAAGATGCACTGATGCATGGGGAACGGGTAATTACCTCACAATGTAATTTCAAGAGACCATCTGACCGTGAATTCAGTGTCCCTTCTTCATTCAGTGCATACTGGAGGGATAGGCAAATTCTTTAGGGTTTATTTAATTAAGTAGTCAACTTATTTTTAATTGGCCATTGAAATGAACTGAAAAATTAAATCTGTCCTGACCTTCTTCCAGCTGTCAAAATACTCAAAAACACATTCTGGAAAGGGTAAATCCCACTATATCCTTTTTGCTCCCTTTTCCTCTGGGGAACAAGAGTGTGAAGCAGGACTACTTGCTTACTTTCACAAGTCCTGCATTCTAAGCACTGGGATGGGCTGCTGTTGGTTAGTGCTAATGTAAGACACTATATTACTATTTTTTTGGGTACAAAATATTATCATAATACCAGTAGTTAGAATTAATAACTTTTAAAATATATGTTTTGAGAAAGAAGAGAGAATTCACAAACCAAGTGAATTAAAAAATAACATCACTGACTACTTCAGGAAAAAATGACAAGATCTTTGTACTATTGCTAGAAAGGATCCTCTAGCAACACTGCAAACATGAGATTTTTGCAATATTAATTTTTGCAAGAAGAGACTCACATCCATGTTCTTCTGGCTTACTCTTTCACTGGAGTTGCTGAAGAGCAAGATAAACACTTGCAAATAATGACTTCTGAGAGGGTGTTTGGAATGAAAATAACTGATATAAAGTCTGTATTAAGGTAGTGCTCCTATAAATTGTGACATAGATAGATTAAGAAGTACAAGATGAGTTTAAAATTAGTATAAATCTTTAAAAGATGTGGCTAAGTCAGAGAAATTGCTATGCTTTGGCCCTGACTTCATGTGTTCACTGTGTGTGTCTATCATAGGTTGCCGTAAGGGGGAAAAAAGATCTCTCCAGAGATAAAATCCCAAGATCTGCTCTTCAGTTAATACAAAATTAAAAATTTGCATTTTAAATCAATTTAAAAAATTGATTATAACTTTTCGAAGTAGCCAAATTAAGGAAATCAAGTCCACACTAAAAGTAAACATTTCATAGCAAACAATATACAAATTTAGGCTGCTTAAGAAATTTGTCTTAAATACTAATTCTAGTGAGAACCATATTTAGCAATGGTATATCTCTCTCTCTTGAATGTGCAAGTGCTGTCTTGAATTTATCACAACACTATGATATGATACACTGTTAAAAATAACACTGAATATATTTCAAACAACCCCAGAATGAAAAATTCTCTATCTGCCCTCTGTCCTGTTTCTGGGAAACATGTCTGCTGAAAGAATTGCATGAATATGTTAAGGTTTAACTCTCTGTTTGGATGCTATTAAAGTTTTATAAATGTTAACCATGTAAGTAGACCATTTGCATGAGTATTAATGTTGATCGTAAACATCTTCTTTTGTCCACTATTGCAAACACTGCAGTGGTGTACAGCCTCAGGATGCTGATTCAGTGGACATGAGCTGAGGTGCTGAAAGTGACCTGCAAGTTAAAAATTGGAGGACTCAGTAGTCCTTAAATCAATTGCTTCCTGAAAGAAAGCACTAGAAATATTAGAAATTACATAAATCAACCTTCTGGGCCCAAAGATGGTGTAGACATAGTAAGGAAGCTGACCTCATGGGATACCTTAAGAACCATGATGAATTTGCTTTGCGGAGAACTCATCTACAGTTTTTGACTATATGTTTTTATGTGCTCCAGTCAGCTTTTTTGAACTGATGCTGAATCCTCAGCTTTGATTTTAGTATGTTTGAGAACAAAAGTTTAACAGAAGATCAGCTCTGAAGATGCTTTACCATGAGTCTGACTTCAGAGTAATTTAAATGAAAAAGCACAACCTTTTCAAAACCTCTCCCAATCATTTCCCTTCAAAATAAAGAAACCATCACACACATCTGGTCTGACACACCAAATTCCAATTTAATGTCATTCAAATGGATATAAGTCTTGAAGACAGAAGTGTTTCCAGCAAGAATACAAATTCAGCTTTCCTATACATATATCCACTTCTGTCTACAAAACCAGGAACAAGTCATTCACAATGTCCCTTTACCATTCTGAATTAAGGGCCACCTTTATTTGAAATAGATTTAACTTCACTGAGAATAAACATTTTGGAAGTTAGAGACAAATTTAGATCTTGCCTCACCATTCTATTTATACATCTATTTAAACTGACATTGCAGCTGATGGACCTTTAATCAGGCAGGGGTTTACTGTGACATTGTTTCTGGCATTCACTAATACTTCATGCTTTGATGAGGTACCAAAGATTTTAACAGGAAAAAAACCCAAACCAAACCAGCACATTTTGTGCAGAATTTCACAGTGGCAATATGTAATTTCTCTTGGTTTGGCAATTTGAAAATTATTAAAATATGCTCAGGAGCACTGAAACATTTCACAGCTTTAGTGCTTCCCTGGGGAGTTTGTGCATTATACTTTGTAAGTCAGTGATGTTGTTTGAATGTCGTTTGGGGTTTCTATAGGAAATTATTGAAGGAAGACATTATACCATCTCTATTTTCTTTCCATTCTGTCAAGTAAAAATGTGTATGAAGAAGATTTATTTGGTTTGAATGAAATGCTTTTCTTTGATAACATAATTAGTGATAGTTAGTTATCAAACTCTGGTTTGATGGAAGGGAACATGGTTGGAAATCATAGTTGGTGGATTGTATAATAAATAGCATCTTGTTTCTGCCCTTTTCTGGAATCATTTTAGCTTATGATTCATAGTAAATACAAAGGCAAATAAGGGAAAGGACAATACAAAATGGTAAGAGGTGTTTGACCTCAAGGCTTTAGCTTTTGTTTCTTCCTGAAATTTACTGCACATCAATGTAACACAGTGTTACCTGGTATTCCAGTGTGTAGACACAACCTTGGTTTTCCTGACTTGTCTGACTTAGGCACAAATATCCCCAGATTATACAGTACATGTTTGTGTATGTTTGTGTGGAAATAAACAATCTGTTAAGAACTCGGCTAGTATTTAAAGTCAGTTTTATTACTTGTTAAGTAAAACTTTCCAGACACAGATTTTTTAAATTACCACAAACAGGAATTTTAAGAAGCAGTTGTCATGATTATCTTAATTGTTTTTTTACATCTGCTTCTTTACAGAGTCTAACAATGGTACAGTATGATTCAACTTTCTTGTGGTGGTATAACTGTGTGTGTAGGATTATCTTTGATAAATGATAGGTGTTTTTTTTAAAAAAAAATAGAATCTAATACAGAGATCATTGAAGTGGATAAAAGTTTTTCAATTTTTTAATTCAGTGAATGAACTTTCCTGTTTTGTTTAGGATTTGTAACATGAAAATAAGTTAATCTTGGTCAAAACCACATCAATATTCTTTGTGAACAGAAACAAACGATCTACCAAATGCTAGCGTCTGGTCTAGACACATGCTTAGACTTCACAGCAAATCTATTTAGACATTGCACCTCCATATGATATCAGAAATTATTAAGTCTGAACCAGGATTTTTGAAGAAACCTATGTGAAAAATAAATTATACAGAGAAGTGTGAAAAGATACACTACTTCTTGAAATTTCCTATGAATCACATTTGTTAAATATCCTCTATCAGCATTTCGTCTCTAAAGCAGCTTCACACAAGTGATCACATAGGAAAGGCTTTTCTTTTTAATTTTTTAATGTGACAAGGCATTAAACTTTTTTTTAACATATGAAAAAGATGGAGTTGTGTTACTAAAATATCTTTGAGCATTTCAAGAAACAGTGGTGAGAGCTGCAATGCCAGCTCAGTCAAGCCTCTGTTATTTGCTACTACCTCCATGCATGTTTACAGCAGCTGACATATGAAAAGCCAGGGAATAATGTGAGTTTGCAAGCTATGAAACAAGCCCATTTTGGATCTGAATCTGGCTGTCAAATCACTTTGGTCAGTTAATCTGACACAAAATGAAAGCATACAAATGAAAGAAACTTTTGGCAAGCCTGAAAAGATGGGCACAAATCTGCAAGGCGAGTGATTAGCTTGGTGGTGTCCTTTTGAAAATCACCCAGGAACCCCTTCCCCCACACATAGAGAAACTAGTCCTTTTTGTTCTTCAAATGTTTATTTATAGGATTATAATGGGGAAATGGAGGAGAGGGCTTGTGACTTTGATGATAGTGAAAGTCTGTACACCCCAAAGGTGGTAAAGGAGATAAGCATTATAGGATTAAATGGGCATGACAAATTTGTGTTTCAATTGGGGACACCATTTCAGGCAGAGATTTTCTTTTGACTGTCAAAATAGAAGATTTAGCTAACATATTCTGCAAAGGAAAAAATAAGCAAAGGTGGGAGGTTTTTCACTCACAAGTGATTGATTGCCTTTAGAAAACAAAGGAAAGAATCGTATGCTAGAGGGTGGTACTGCTCCTCTGTAAATGTCTTCTGGTCTCACGCCTTACACTGTTGTTTACTTTTATGTAGTACCTCTCAGACCAGGTGTGCAGAACACTGTATATCTAGGAGACAAACATGTATTTGGGGATTTTGACCCAGCATCTTTAAAGAATTGCTTCCTAGCCATAAAATGTACTTTCTGTTCAATATCTTGCTTACTCTCTGAAAACAACAGAGAAGGCAGAAGAGGAGAAATGGCAGGTGGAAATATATTACAGGTTATAAAGAAGACCATGAAGTTCAAAAAATGAGGACTGAAAAGAGCATATTAGTAACCTTAGCTATTCTCAAAGTTTAGTCTTTCATTTTGTGGTTGCTATGAATGGCCACAGGACTAGCAAATGTTTTACTCTAACTAAAAAACAATGCCATACTCCTGAGTCATATGTATCAAACAGCAGTCTCCCTGGGACATTTTGCCCATGCCACACCTACTGCAGCAAGAAGCTGTCGAACTACAAAAGAATTTTTGAGCCAACTTTTGATCATGAGTTGCAGCAATTATAAATTACTTCAATGGACAGTATACGCTGAGTGGGGAGTTTTCTTGCCCACCTTACTGCTGACTCGATCTTGGCTAGTTGCCCTTCAGTATCACAGGCAGAGATAGTGAGAAGAAACAAAACAGCAGAGTAGATGCTATGTACACCCAAAGGATGTTTGTCCAACTTGATTGGAAGTGCAGGCAGAAAAGTGGAGGTTGTTCTCCCAAGGTCTGGTTTTACAGAAGAAATAAACTTTTTTGTCCCTCACATAATGATGCTGTTAGACATACACATGAAAAAAAGTGAGACAGAACAGGGGAAAAGGGCTTTTAAAAAAAGTCACTGAGTTTGTTTTACTCTGAATCATGAAAAGTCTGTATGAAACTAAAAGTTAATTAAAATTGAAAGTAGTAAACAGGCTCTATTGTCTTATTCATAAAAAAAAGTCATTGTATTTTGTTCCATGCTGAACAAAACATTTCCTATCAGTATTAAATTCTACAATTATTTTCCAGATTTTCTGTTTATGGAAGTAATGGGAAATGAAATAGGTTAAGCAGGGTTTTTTTAACATATCACCAATTGTACTTAAAAATTGGATGGACTTTAATTTGTACAGTTTTAGTTGTCACAGCACATGATCTCACCACACCACTACAGAGTCCATTGTAAACCTTCCTCTGTTCTCCGTTTTATGTTCCATACTCTCATTTTGCTTACAAGGACGTACTGCAACTCCAGATTCACTTGAAGATGGATGCCTAGTATGTTCGATATAGTGCAGCTGAAACCATGATCAGTGTAAGAAAACAACAATATGTCCATTGTAACACTGGTTACAGCACAAAACCATACCTAAAACATTAAATAGAAAAGAATATACCTCCCTGAACACACTAGATAGAAATAATTGGACAAGGGTATTTTAGGAGAGGCATGCTGTTTTTTTAATAAGCTCTTCTTTCAGATATTTTCCTGCTTGCTTTTCTTTGTTTGCTGCACCGGGTGTCTTGTTCTTGCTGTCTCCTGTTTCATTTCACTTGCTTTTACAGGGTGAAATGCCGGGGTGGGGAAGAAAGGAGGATAAAATAAGCGGTTTTACTTTCCATGAGCATTGCTTTGTGTCTTGGCAGGGGGTCTGACTCGCTTTTTGCAGAGTTTCTAAGCTCCTCTTCACATTATCTTTTAAAAAGGAAGTGTGTGCAAAAGTTATTATAGACAACAAGAAGGAAGAAAAAAATTTCAAAGCACTGTATCCTGACTGTGAATTTTACTTTACCAACAAATATACTGTATGCAGCCTTCCTGAGGAGAGCTAATAGTGGTTGTTTGTGGTTTGGTTTTGTGGAGAGGACTGAAATATCTGGAACTCAAGCCCTAAAACATGGTCAACATCTTTTGAAATTTCTGTCCCTAAGTGTCAATCAAGATTACTCATACATATTTGAAAATTTTATTATTAAAAGAGAATCTGTCAGAATAAATCTCAGGCAATGTTCTGAGCACATAATTAAAAGAGAAATGAAAATTAAAACAAGTAATGACAAGATACATACATCTATAACAAGAGTTGTTTAACTAGTTATACCTAAGAACCTGAGAGAACTTAAATTCCACCCTATGGCTTTAAAGATAGAAAAACACAAACACACACTTACTTTATCTGATTTTAATGGAAAGATTGATATTTGGTTTTATAGTTAGTGATGACAGTAAAAAAATAAGTATTTTAAATTCTACTTTCTTTATTTTTCCTTAGAAAATTTATGTTAGTTTTGCAAATGCTTTCTTAAACTATCCATAGGTTTCACAAACTTCAAGCACGTCACTTTATTTTTTAATTGACACTAGTGTTTTGAGAGTGTGTTTTGAAACTTCATTTTGTAAGAAATAGGGTTTATTAAAGGCCAGGATGGTGATTACTGTTGAAAAGTGGACAAGTCACCCAGGCCCTTTACCGCACTCAGCAGGAATCTTTCTTGGAGACCCTGATCTGCAAGCTGAGTTGACATGGATAGCTCTATGTCAAAAGTCAGATCTAACTGTGTGCTTTTAGTTCTCAACCTGAGACAGCATCAAGAAGCTGTGTGCAGCTTTGCATGTGAATAGGATAAATAAATCAGTGCACTAAAGCATACCTGTCAGCTCTTGAAAGCTCTACTGTAAACAGAAGCACTTGTCGAGGAAGAATACATTTTAAAATGCTCTTAGAAGTTGCTGGACTGGAAAGGCTTTACAGAGCAAGAGAATGGGAAGCCTTGGAGGGGTGTAACACAAACAGGTGTCGCTTTCATATGTCTTCAAACTCACACTTGAGTGACCTTGCTTTTCTGATAAGCTTGTGACCCTAATGCAAATAAGAACCTAGGCTTAGAGTAATATTCTTGACTAATATTAGTTACAACAGTTAATTTTACCTTCTTCAGTGATAAAATAATTGAATTTATTGGGAACAATTCCATAGTCAATCTAGGAATTTATTCTTTTGACTGATTCTGAAGCTAAAACTGACAACATGTATCAACTTCCTGCCAGACAAAAGGGTGTTAAAAGAATAATCATAAAAGGAAAAAAATACACGGTAAGAAAACAAAACTGAAGGAACAGACATACACTGTTATTAATCCACAAAAAGATCCATGGTTAAAGAGACACTTGCAACTTCATGCAGTCCAGAAATATCCTCAAATCAGCTGTAGCCAATAGAGAGTTTCAGTCTGTCAAGAATTCTCTCATTTTCTGTGTATATTGATATTGCTTTCATGTCAAATGTGTGACCTGCACAAAGGAAGCATGCATATGTATACAGGGCCCTCTTAAGTGCTGATACACAGATTTTGCCTGCAGCATTTGACTCAGAGCAAAGGATTCCTTTCAGGTCTCTCTCCTCTTGAGAGTCTTTCCACCGGATGCTTCCAGAAGCAAAATTTCACTTGCTCTTGGATGCCAGAGCAAAATGCAGCAGTGAAAGAAAGGAGCCTAAAGAAATGAGTATGGTCTTAGGTTTTAAATGGACTGACTGTCACTTTTGTGCACAGTCTTATACCATCTATCTCAGGAATGAATGAATAAAGGTAATGTATGCCTTAGGGCAACATTTAGGGTATATTTGAGAATGCAGATTTATGCTTTGGACATCCTCAGCTTCACTTGCACACCATCAACACACCAAGCATTTTCCTCCACAAAGATGGGAGAAGGGAACAAAGTGACTTCAGATTCACTTTGTACTCAATCTATTAAATGTCTCTTCTTATAAGGACTATATAAACAAGGCTGGAAACAGGGCATTTGTACTGTGAGAGAAAAGACTGTTTAAGTTTCATCATCCCTGCAGAGATGGAGCAGTTAAAAGACAGACAGTTGTTTTGATGCCCTTATTCTCTTCCCAGGCCTCCATAAGACGAGCTTTTAAGCATGTTAGAGCTCTTGAATTTACACTTACTGTCTCTGCTGCCTCAGGACTAAATCCCTCTTCTGATATAAGTTCTCTTTCTTTTTTCCCCTGAGAATATGACAAATTCTACTGGCAAGGACATGACAGAAATTTGCAAATTTGAAGAATAAGTGACAATATGTTTTAATTTTGAATATTATTTTGGACCTTGCAAGCATGAGTTTCAAAGTGTAACCAATACGATAACAACCAAAATTTTATTTTTTATATCTGTGGGCAAAGGAAAATTTCACTAGAATGTGTTCATGGAATATAAAGATTTTCACTATTGATTTTAATTTACCTGTTCATGTGGAATGTGATGTAATAACTCTAACACAAAATTTAGAAATGTGTTATGCTAGAAATCTAGTTTCAGATTTTCCTACTTTATAACTAAGTTGTATTGAAATTAATGTGAGACAATGTTTGCAGATGGCAGACCACTGAACATCATTGTATGCAAATCTAATACTACTTAATGCCAGTTAATAGGATGGTAACATCGCATTGTGTTAGACTTTCTCCCACGGAAAGTCACATCGCATCTCATTAATGTCTAAGAGGATGTAGCACAGCCATTCAGCTGCACACTGTCTTCTACACCCAGGCCACACTTTGCCTCCCACAACTACGTTCCTTCTCACCAATCTGCTTGCACAATGTGTGCTATTTAGCACCAAATCAACCACCACACTAAGAAACCAGAAGTGCATGTAATTTGATGAGTGCAATCTCCAAACAAAAGGGTCAGCCAGATTACACAAGGAATACAGTATAAAGACAATTTACTTCAGAGGAAATCTCCTGTCCCAGACAGCAGGGAAAGTTTACCTACCATCAATCTTTTGTTCTCTACATTACTAAAGCTTATTTATTATACTTCAGTCTAGAAAAAATATTTTTTCTTTCCATCTGGACTATTTCATTGCAGTCTGGATAGTGTTCTTGGGTACTGTAAAGTGTTTGGAATTACTAGCTATATGTTGCAGACCTACAGTAAACACTATTAAAAGTACAAAATATAGTTTTTGCAAAGCTAACATCTGTGTCTTATGGCAAAAGCCACAGAGACCTCTTTTCACTCAGGAAGTCCTTAAATAGATATACACAAAATATAGCAAGATATTCCAAATTTTCTGTTCAGGGAAAACTTGATTTTCAAGCTGAATCTCTGGATCAGTAGATCTCCTCAGGGCTGTGACTTGACATGGCAAGAACATGCCCTGGCGCTCTGGTCTTTATGTCATCCAGATGATGGATATGGTGTTAAAGTACAGTCATCCATGGGCCTGGATTAAGGAGGAGGAAGGGAAGAGGATGGTGTAGCTTATGCTAGGATCCAGAAATCTTAACTCAGCACTGCATACAGATATGGGATATTGGATCAGGAACTGTATTTTCTGTCATGTCCTTGTCCCAACATTCTTTTTGCTTTCCTGTGTGATTCTGGCTGAGATGCTCATTCATTCAGTTTTCTAGTTTCATACACATAGGCAAGTAACAGGCAGAAGGTTTACAACCCTGATGTATTTTCTATAGCACAATGAGTGTTGTAATTTTCAGCATGGAAATGTTGTGAATGCATGCTGGAAATTACCATTTTAGGTTAAACTACTACGCTAGAACAGATGCCCTGGAAACCAGAGATTTTACATAAATATATATATATATATATAGAGAGAGAGAGAGAGAGAGAGAGAGAGAATTTTTTTTACCACTACTTCAGAATGGAGTTGCTTCTGGAATCTCTCTGTTATTAGGGAGATGTGTCCTCACTTGATTGCAGAATATAGTTACTCTCACTGAGTCTTTATTCAAATTTCTATATAAGAAGATCTCTCAGCGGACTCTTAAGGTACATAGCACATAACCTGGCAGGAGACAATACACCTAGTGTGCTGGACATAACTCTGAGAGGGACAGTTTGGTAAGTCTCATATCCATTGCTTCATGAAGAATATGAATATCTGCTTAATTTATTGCAAGCTAACTTTAAGATTCTAATATTTTTAACATTAGAAAAATCCCCTTTGACAACATGAAATAAAGAAAAATCCACTTTGACTGACTCATTTTCTGTAAGAAGAAAATCCTTCTCAGGGGAAATATTGAATGCAGTTTTGTTTGGAGAAAATTTATATCTCATAGTAGCATGATGCTCAAAATGAAACCTTGTCACAGTAGGTCTGACAGACCTTTAACTACAGCCCAGCAGTGCTACCAAATGCAACACACATTGCTGCTTTCCTGTGGCAGTAAAACTGATGTTTTAAATGAGTCTTACAACAGGATTTTTCTGCTAATTGCAGAAATAGATAACATGTGCCTTGAGCAGCCATTATTCATTTGACAGTAATTTTTCTTAAATTGTAAGTGGCATTCTGCTTCAATAGCACTCGAGTGCCTGATACTCCCATAAGAAATGTGAAAACTCTTCCATTAAGGAAATCACTGACTTGTGGATTCTGGCTTTTAGAACTGAAATTACCTGAGGTGGTGTGTGCTTGGCTTCCTTTAATCAGAGGATTTCATACACAAAGGCAAATACCAGAAGTTACTTTCAGAGACCATTTTTTTGTTCTTTCAGAATATGTCTTATCCTATTAGCATGTGATATTATTTAGCCTGCAAAAAGTATTTCAAATATAGGAAGCAAAATTTTATGTTATTTTTTTAAAAGTGATTTTTTTTTTCAAAGAAAGGAAGGTGATACCTTGATGGGCAATGAATATAAATATACTCTGCAGATGGGATGATTTGATGCTATTGGATCTCAGGAGTAGCAAGATCTGCTATCATGGCTTATGAAGCCTTCCTTAGAGGTGGAAGAACCCTGTGTGCTATGGGGGAACTGTCCCAGCTCTCAGGAAGCAGATCCAGTTTTCTGCCCTTGATTTTCAAGCCCCTGAGTTGCCACTGCTTAAATGTGATCTCTGAGACCAAAGTGATGCAGATCACCTTTTTTGTCCCACATTCTTCCAGGTCCTTTTCCTTCATTGCTTCTGTGACTTTATTTCATATATGTCAAGATTGTGACATTTGGGTTCACTATAGTTTGCTTCCTTGGCTCAGAAGAGCTTGAACTTCTAAGTGAGCAGATAGAATATAAAAAGCTCTAATGAGCATTAAAATCCAGTTAATAGAGAGGGTTTTTTTAATTTTGCCTCCCCAATTAAAAAAAAAAGGAGAGGACTCAGCTTGAGAGAGGCATAGAACAGAGTATAAAATGTCAATGATTCTTTGAAATACTGTTCTGCTTTTCTATTAAGAGTATGAGATGAATATAATAAAATTAATGTAAGATTAATCACAAGTGACAGTTCAGTAGATTGTGAATGAGAACTTACACAAGAAAGCACTACGGGGGAATTAAAAGTTACATAAAGTAAAAGGAATTTGAGACAGAAACTACTGTCTCTTCATAAGAAGTGCTTTATTGGTTGATTTCCTAGCCAATTTAAAATATACACATATTAACACTTGAATTATTGCTTAAGATGTCATAGGGAAGAAATCTTATGTATGAAAATTAAAACAAGTTACATGAAGAATAATTAAATTGTCCTCAATACAACTCTAGAGAGAGATTGAAATAGTTTAGGGTTTTGAGTAATGAATAATAAAATGCTGCATTCTAGGGCTTCTGGGGAAAATGTTACTAATTGGAAATGTAACTATAGGATTTCATGTGGCAATATCCCTTTCTGGTATCAAGACTAAATAAATTATGATTCCTTATAAGAAGAACAGGTGATTAAATATAGATTAAAATTTTTTGCTACATCACTTCAGATAAAAGCTTCATGTTGGATTGGCTTGAGCAGTGTCAGTTAGTCTACAGAACCTCATAGGTGTGTCCTTTGAGCCTGCATAGTGGATTTTTTAGGTGAGGCACAGTGTGCAAGGAACTGGCCCCAGCCTTTAACTCCTAAGGCTCATCTGCCACAGCTCAGTGAGCTTGGACAGTGACAGTGAAGTCCTCAGGACTAGAACCTACAGCGCCCGGTATTCCCAGAAGGTGTCCCATCCACGTACTAACTGGGGCTGACCCTGCTGAGCTTCTGAGATCTGACGGGATCGGATGTCAGGGTGGCATTTTACTGCCTGCTATCTCACAGGCTTCTTTAACACTGAGCTTTCAGCCTGAGGGGTCAGGTGTGCCCTGGGCAGCTGCTGCAAATCGTCCATTATTAACAGCTCATGAGAAATGGCATAGATGGTTTAGAATACACAGCTTTGGTCACACCCACACAGTGATAAACTGGTCCCAGCTTGCTGAACATAGAAAAAAAATTATGTTTTAAATCATGACTTGGTAGGTAGGTGTCTAGATGAGTCCTATAAATTTTTGTTGTTCTGCCTTTTACTGTGGTACTTGGTAATTGAACCTGAAGTCCTGTGTGCATGAACAGAAGGACGGTCCTTGTCCTAGAAAGCTCATAGCTAGAGCATAAGAGATGCTCCAGGTTAATGGTTGAAGTGTATGTCCTAGTTAGGGCAGCCAGGACCAGCTTATTCTTGTGAGGGTGTAACAAAAACTGTGTATTCTACACCCTCTAAGTAATTTCTAACAAACTGTTAACTATGAACCATTTGCAGCAGCTGCCCAGGGCACACCTGACCCCTCAGGCTACAAGCTGGGTATTAGAGAACCTTGTGAGACAGGATCTTCACCTAAATGACTCAGGTGCAATAACGCCGCTCTGGGGAGGCACTAGCAACTTCACACCCAGCCTGAGGGGTCATGTCTGCTAATGGGCCATCAAAGAGTCCAAAAATGTCCCATGACTCAGAGTGTAAATGAGTGAAATGCTCCGCCTTGGGGGAAGTACTGGGCATTCCCACTTGAAACAGTGGGTATATAATCTTGGGATTTGGGGAGTTCTGGTACCACTTGTTGGACCCAGAGTAGGATGAGAACCTCAACAGGACTGTGAGTGCCATTCTTGACCAGACTGCAACCATCATCTACACCAACAGGTTTTCCTTTCCTTTTACTGTGGACTCAGGGGGACCACATGGGTCTCAGCATAGGGGTTAACAAACACAGTTCTGTTTGTGCCCCAGGGTGCTGGGTTATACTTCCAAGTTTTGTGGGTTAAAATCAATTTCTCTTTGTATCATTGCATTTATTGTAATATTTTGATTAAATTGTAACTCTGATTAATAGTCTCTTTTGAGTTGGGTTCATTGCTCCTGCTGGTTTACCTTTAAACCAGCACAGTGTATTATGCTAGACTCACAAAAAGGTTAGGGTTGACTTAGTGTGAACTCTTATTGTGTTGGCCACCAAAATGTCTGCTGGAATCTAACAGTCATTAAAGCCAGGAAAGCTAATATGGGAAAGGTTAAAACCTAGAAGTAGGTCTCCATGGCAATACATCAAGAAAATATTTAAAATTAGTGCAGTATCTACTGAATGAAATTCACACTGTTCTGGAAGCCCCTTTTCCTGGGCAATAGAGGAAGCCTTTGCTTGAAGTTGTAGAGACAAAATTTCCCTGCTGGACTGTCCTTTGCCTCCTGGAGGCATGGGAGAGGCCAACAGAGACAAGTAAATGCAGGCATTGCATTTGAGAAGAAGCATGTTTGAGATCTTTTCTGATTTAGAAAGAATAAACTTATTAATTTATCAAGAACTTGAAACTTCATTTTTGACAATGACTGGGACTCTGAAAATAATGAAATAATTAAAACAATGAAATTACTCTTCATTAAAGAGTCCATTTCTTCAGAAAAGGGACTTCCTGTATGTAGGAAGATACTGAAATGAATTCCAAAACTAGAACTGGACAAACACCTTAAAAAACTCAGAGACTCAGCTGGAGTTTTAAAAAGCAGTTTCTGGTTCTGTTACCCTGCCTGCGTTTCAGTTGTGATGGGTCGTTGTCCACACCCTGCCAGTTCTCTTTGTGTCGCCTAGAGGCCTTTTGTTCTGTTGATGGGGTGCTCGTCCCCACCCAGGTGCTCTGGTGAGGGCTCCTTGGCCCTTCTCCCCTTTCTGTTCTGTTATCCCTCATAGCTGGGAGGGGGCAGTGCCAGGGCCCCAGCCAGCCCTGTCCCTGTCCCAGTTCTATTGGTTAAGGGACCTTTGACCCTGCCTTTTCCTCAGTTTTCCCCCAATCCAGCCAGGCCAGGGGACCGTCCCCAGAGGTCTGTTCATACCTGTGGATGTTTTGAATAAACAGATTTCTCTCTGCCTTGCAGCTGCCTGGAACTCTTGCTTCTCCCTCCCTTCTCTACCCCCATGGAACAAAGGGGATAGTAGGGAAACCCTTCTCCCTTTCCCTCCACACCACACAGAAGAGACCCCTTTTTTCTTATTTTAAAACTTCTACCTGTAAGCCTTCAAAACCTGTCTATATCTCAATATTTCATCGGTTGCTAGCTTCTCACATGAAGTGTAAAAGTACTGTGATAAATAATCTATGTATATGAGGCCAGGGAAATGTTATGCCAACAATGAATTGCTGGGATTTGCTCATATGAAATCTCTGAAAGATACTGTGTCCATCACATCTTTTTAATTTGTCTCTGGGGCCAAGGGTGTAAGTGAAGGTTGTCTGGGATGATGGATGGAGAAAACCTGCAATTTATCACATAATGAGTGAATGATGTTATCAGTTCTGAAATACTTGGTATATGCATGTTACAATCTGATTATCTTCAACTGCCCTGAGAGAGCTGAAGTCCCAAGACTTCTTAGTGTATTAGCTTGTTTTGAGGGAAGTAGGCAAAGCAGTATATAATTTTCCTGGTTCTATAAAACTATTTAGAAAAAACCCCTCCAACACTGGACTCCACTTCATTCCTCACTCTTCAGCATTACAAACAAAAATATATATGCAGCTTTAGCAGCTACAGACACCATGAGCGACGTCTGCAAGGAGAAACTGTACAGAAGCACCTAGTGGAAACTGCAAAAAGAAATGATGATCCTCTCTGTTATGGAGCACAAAGGTGCCCAGATCTGCTGGGCTAACAGGGAATCACGGGAGGTGTTGTGCGTTCTGGGAGCTAAGCACTGAGATGCTGCTGGGAAGGTGCCACAACTTGTTAAAAATACAAACTGCTATCCTTTGCTACTTTTTCACATGGGCACAAATGACAATGCAAGTTGGAATATAGCCAGATTGGGAAAGGCTTCAGGGCCCAGTCAGCACAAATGAAAAGTACTGGTGTCCATTTTATGGGTTAGAGGAGAGGGTGCAGCTGACAATAGACATATAATGCAAATCAGCTTCTGGCTTTGTAGCTGGTGCTGTTGTAAGGGTTTTGTTTTTTATGACCATGGAACGTTCTTCCTTGAAAGTTATAACCTGTTAGGGAGGGGTGGCAGCCACCTGTCTAGAAGAGGCAAGGGAATCTTTGGCAACACACTGACCAACTTGATAAGGCAGGCTGTAAACTGAAGGACTTGGTGTGCAGGGGCCAAAGTGACAACACTCATGACATTGCAAGAAACAAGGGAAAGATCAGGCTAAACAGAGGTGCAAAAAATGTTTCTTAACTGCCTCCCAAGATGAGACCCACCACCGCAAGTATATGTGTACCAATACACTCAGGGTAGGAAAGAAATGAGATGGAGCATCGCATCCAGTCAGAAAGTTGTACTCTGGGAATACCTGAAATATGGTGGGAACAACTCACATGACTCTAGGATTATGGTGGATAGTTATATGTTGTTTTGAAATGATAGGCAAGGAAAAAGAGGAGTAGGAGTTGAAGTCTTGGTTAAGAAGAGCCTCGAATGTATTGAGGAAGACTATGGTCATTGTTGAAGACATATTTTATGCCTTTGGGTCAAGATCAGAGGGGTCATTTCCCAGGGGGATCTTACAGTGGACACCTGCTACTGACCTCCAATCCAATAAAACAGGGCCAACAAAATTATATTTAGGTGACTTAAGCAAACTTCAGGTCAACAGACTCTGGCTCTTATTGGTGACTTTAACTATCTGGACATTTGTGGAAAGAAAAGTACAGCAGCTCACATGTCCTCCCTCAAGTTTTTGGAGTACTCCTCATACAATCATCAGATGTGCCAACCAGGAGTGAGGCACTGCTGGACTTGCACTCAGAAACCAAGAAAACTTGCTTTGTAATATCTTGGTTAGTGGCAGCCTTGACTGAAGTGATCACAGTATTGTGGATTTTGAGATCCAACTGAGCATGCTGAAGATTAGCACTAAGACAAAGATTTTATATTTTAGATCGAAATTTAGCTTGTTTAGAACTCAGCTTGGAGCAACTCTGTGAGAAGTTTCCATAAAGGATAGAACAGCTAGTGAGTACTGGGATTTTTTTCAAGAATACACAAAACCAGTTCATCTGCTTTAAAAGTAAGGAAACTAGGTGGAGAGAGAGACCACTTTAGCTTAAATGTGAGCTTCTGAGGCTGCTTAAAACCAAATGAGAAGTATATCAAGATAGAAAAGTGGACAGGGTTTGCAGAGGTGCAGGTAAAAAAGCAAAATCTCATCTTGATTTGAAATTGACCAAAAGAAAGGGTTCTTCAGGTACATAAACCACGATCAGAAACAGAAGGAAAATCTGAGCCTACTGTTTAACAGGAAAGATGCATGTCACCGACAATGCTGAAAAGTGGAGGTTCTCAACACTTCCTTCATCTTTGTCTTCCATCATCACTCTTAGGCCCCAGGCCTTGGGAGCAGAATTCTGTCTTGTTGCAAACACAAACTTATCAGCAGAGAAGGTAGAATTGGTATTTTACCTATTACAGGAATTTGACCCCTACAGATTGGTGGACCCCAACAATACCTACATGAGGGTGTTAAGAGAGCTGGCCAACATCAAGAGGCCACACTCCGTAGTCTTTGAGAAGTTGTGAAGATCAGGGGACAACCCAGAAGACTGGAAGATGGCTAAAGTTTTCCCTGTTTAAAAGAAGGGCTTAAAGGAGAATCCAGAAACTATAGATCTTTTAGTCTTCATTTCCTGGCAAAATTATGGAACAATTTCTCCTGGAAGATATTACAAACTAGATGAATTGCATTTCTGGGAAAAACCAGCATGGGTGCACCAAGGACAAATCATGTTTGGCAAACCTGATTTCCTTCTATGACAGAGGAACCTGCTTGATCACTGTGGGGCAAGTAGTTGACATTGTCCACATGGATTTCTCCAAGGCTTTCAATATGCTTTCTCTCTCCTAGAGAAACTGATATGTTAGAGTCTAGACAAGTGGTCTGTGAGGTGGGTGAGTAACTGCCTACGCAGCTGCCCTCAGAGGGTAGTGGTAAAAACTCCTTTCAAAATGACCAACCTGTCACAAATATGATCCCCTAGGGATCAATATTTGACCCCAAACTGACCCCAAACTGTTTAGTATCTTCAGTATATAATCTAGAGTGTACACTGATGAAGTTTGCTGATTCCAAATTGAGTGGAGATGAGGACACCTCATAAGGGAGATCCACCCTGCAGGAACACCTGGGTAGGCTAGAAGAGTAACAATAGCCTTATGAAGTTCAACAAGAATAAGTGTAAGGTATTGCACTTTGGAAAACATAAGCACAGTCAGGAAGCTACTTGCCAGAGGAGCAGGGAAAGGGACCTGGATGTCCTGGTGGACAACAAGCTCAGTCTGAGTGGACATTGCTGCTGTTGGAAGAGAATGCCAATGGAATGCTGGGCTGCATGAAAAAGGACACCAACAGGAAAGATAACTCTGCTCAATACTTGTCAGATACACTTGGAATGCTGTGTTCCGTTTCTGACCATGGTTACAAAAAAGATGTGGACAGGATAGAAAGGGTCCAGATAAGAACCACAAAGGTGCACAAAGGACCAGAAAAGCAGCCATAAAGGGTGAGAGAAATGCGTTTGTTCAGCCTTGGGAAAGAAGGCTGAGGGGAGACCTAATGACTGTATTTCAGTATTGAAAGGATGGTTACAAGGACCACAGAGACTGCCTTTTTGCAAGATGAGGGGTGATGAGTACAAGTTACTCCTGGGGAGATTCCAATTAGACACAAGAGGGAATTTTTCACAATGAAAACAATGATCCATTGGAATAAACTCCACAGGAAAGTGGTGAATTCCCCAGCATTGGACACTTAAGATTTCACTGAACAGGGTGCTGGGTGCTTTTGCAAGCAGGGCTGGATCTGATGACCCTTAAGGTCCCCTTCCAACTTGGCATTCTGTGTGATTGTATGAAAACGTAGTAATAGCCATCTCACTGCTAAATCTTATTAAATCTGATGGGGTTCTAGATGGGCTAAGAAAGACAATGCCTAATCCAAGTTATATAACTGCAGAATAGAGATCCAGTGTTAATCCTTCATGTCATTGCAAACACTGTGTGTGACTCATCTACTGTCTGTCTATATGCCTTTGTTCTCCACCTGAGAGGGCTTAGGAAGGGTAGATATACTGATAAAGAGGTTCACAAATGTTGTGACAGTCTCACAACATGCTATCTAACGTAGAATAATAGTATGTTCAAAACAAAATTAAAATTTTACTGCGGCATGGAGAGGATTTTCAAAATGTGTATTTACAGATACTAAATGTCATATAGTTCCATGGAAAGTCAGATTAATGATCAAAACCATTTTCAGTTCAAAAACAAGCAAAAGGTGGGGAATTCTTAGGAAAGAATTTTTGTGAAATGAGAGGACTTTATTTTGCCAGCTGTCTCATCAGTAGTCTGTATAGTTCTGATGGTTCTCATAGTTCTTCATCTTAAAAACAAGTAATAGAAGATCTAGGAGAAGTGAAGACACTTCAGAAAGGGACAACAAGGAAGATCAAACTTACCAAGCAACTTCTTCATTGGGTCTGGCTGAGCAAACTGACACTCTCCAACCAGGACTAGAAAGATTTCAGGAGGCAGGGTCACAAATTGTCATGCCATGGAAGAAGTAAATTGATTTTCTCATCCTGTCTTGGACATGCAAGTAGGAGACTAGCTCAAAACAGCCAAATAAGGTATCTTCTAATCAAACAGAAAACAAGCTGTGCTCTCTGCCAAGTTTGTTGTGTTGTGTTGTAAAAACATGAGGGAATGAAATTGCAAACTGGACAAGTTCTTTAAAGAGAAATTTATTTTCAAGACTTGGTATTTAGCGTATGGTTACAAAGTATGTACTAATGACTCAGGCAGTCCTCAGTACTGAATATTTTTAAGCATGAATCAAGTAGCATTAGGAAGAACCACAAGGTTTACTCCTTCTCATTATTTCTAAGCCATTTGCTCACAGATGAAGGACATTGAGTAAAATGCACCTGTGGACTGCTGTAGGACAGCTATTGTGTTATAAAACTGCAGCTAAAATTACTACACATTAAATAAAAATTGCATCATATGACTGAAAAGAGGTGATATCATTTACATATCTGAAATTAAATTGGAAAAATTCAGTGTCTCCCTAGAGTAATCTTGACTCCTTCTCATGGTTTTATTTCACTAATTCAGGAAAGTAAATTCTAACATTAGTCATCAAGTACTTGCGTAGAACCACTAGCTAAACAGCAATATTAGGTTAAATTTTGTATGACAACAGGAAGGTGTGCCAATTATTGAGATGGACTTTTAAATTTTCCATTATTTTATTTGTAAGCAGGTGAAAAATGTTACAGTTAAGCATGTTACTAAAGTTTTCATTCCCAATGACAGCAATTCACCAACTTGAAAAATCAAATA
>VWZD01012995.1:1441-12533 GCA_013396695.1 Sakesphorus luctuosus
TACAGATAATAAAGATTTAACTCTGCTTTTTAGGGTTAGAAATGAGAAATTTCTTTTACCTATAAATTTAATCATTTTTTCCAAATATGGTGTTCACTGAAACTAAAATACAAATCACAAGTAGCGACATGTTCAACATTTGTGAAATCTTGAAATGGAGCTATAATTTATGTTTATTAAATGTCAGATAACTGAATCAGGACATCTGGTATAATTTACAATAATTTCTGATATAAAACATGAGCTTGTGATGTTGAAAAATCAATACAATGAAAAATCCTCCAGAGCTGAAGAATGTGAACAGATCATACAGGAACAAAAAACTGAAGCTGCTAATATACTTGACCAACAACAACGAAACTCTGTTCTTTAAACTGAAAAACTAGACAAGACCTCGCAGTAACTGCATCTGGATGTAATAGCTTCCTAGCAGAAATATAAAGTAGAACTTGCTCAGCTAGAACAGCAGATAACACAGCTTGAAAGAGACCTTGCAGATGCCAGGAACTTTATAGTCAAAAAGATCAGGTATGCTTTTGCTATGAGAGTGAGCTATCTCTTTAGAAATCACAGCAAAATGGAATGTGAAGGATCTGGGCATGCACTGTCTCATGTATATTTATTATGAATTCTAGAGAAAAAATACTTTATTAATTTTGTAAGTACATATTTCTCTGGTGTTTGTCTCTAAATTCAAGATATGTTAGAATTTGTGATAGCAATACTGAAAAAATGCATACTGATAAAAATAAAATTAGTACAGTAATATGACTTCTGTTATGTTTGCAGATATTTTTTATAAATGCATTTGCTGGTTTTAACTGTAAATCCCATTCACATACATTTTCAATGTCACAAATCTACCTTGCCATACTTTTTCTTGGGATAAAATGTACATAGGCCCAGGGATTTTATTTACCCTTTTTTACCTTTCTCTGTCGATCCGTCCTGCACAAAAAAATGTTCATAAGATGGAAATATTTGGGCTTTATTAATGGCTTATCTGTATCACTAAACTGCATAATGAGCAGAAACAATCTCTACTTATTTGGGAACTTTGCCAAATACATAATTTCAATTAGTAGTGACAGCATTTAGGATGCTCTAATTGTTTCTATTAATGTTTTATTTTGTCTTTTTACTAGTATAATGAAAACAATAGAAATCGACAACCCCTTAAATTTCTGAGTGGGTTTCAGAAAGGGATGTACAAGGTATAAGCTGTCTGCATACAACTTAGAAATCTACTAATGAGGAAGTAGTGTTAGTTGTTTAATTTCTAACCTTGTCTTAAACACAAAAAGAACAGCAGAATGGAAATTAACCTCCCTAACAATCATTTCCTTGTAATTAGAATGTCTTTATTATTTACCAAATAAACAGAAAGAAATAGAAACTTATTATTGTGGCAGGACGTTATACCCGTCTATTACATTTTGCACACCTGAAAAAATATGTTAATACAAGTAATTGTTGTCATGTTAACATCACTGGTTTCAAGCTGTCTAAAACAATTTTACATTCTCAATAAAGAATATTTAACATTTGAACCAAAAACAGTACAGCACGAATAATTAAAGGCTTAAGTTAAATACATAGACAGTCATTTAAATTTAGATCTGCAATAACATTTACTATTATTCTCTAAGGCTTTGACTGTGCTTGACAGAAACAAAGTACTCTGGGATTAATTTCAAGAAATGGTGCCAACTGTGCGCAATTTGCTGTAATTAAGACATGAAAGAGTACTAAATATTCAGATTAAAAGAAGCATGATGGAGCATGATAGAGAATCAAGGTGTGGCATCAAGCCAGTAAAGCACAGTCACTCATGAATGCTCAATAGTGATTGATATGAAACTTATACCTATAAACTTGTAGCATGTACTTAACAACTGTGTAGGTAAAAATTAAAATCATGGCACTGGGTTTTAATGGAAAGGACTCTTCTAAATCTGTGTGTGATATCTTCAAACAATAACAAAACAGAGCTTAAGAATGTATTTGTACACAAATAAGATGTTTAAACAATGAAAGCGGGGAAAAAAATGTAGCATGATAGTTTTTTTTTTCCTTTGGGATATCCCTATGCTTTAGGATATCCCCATGGCCACATGAACCTACAGCATTTGCCAGAGTGTCAAATGAAAGACGTCCATAGCAGCTGGCATCAAGAGGTTAAATACCCTCCTTTCTTTTTTTTTTTTTTAATTCATCAAACATTTTCCCTTTTATTTTTTAAAGGAAAAGTATTCATTTAGATCAAACTGCACTTCCCATTTTTCTCTCAGAATTAGATGGAATATTTTTTCTTGCCTTTGAACTTATAAGTAGTATTGATTAATGATGTATTTATTGTAATACTGAATCTTTTCTTCAACAGACTCTTTAAAATTAAAGTCCTTGTAACTTTTTGATCCTAGAGGAGATGTGGGTACTTGACCCAATTGCTAATGAGGTGCTGTATAATCTCATGCATCCTATAGCTCAAAATAGCAGGATGCAGTATAAAAAGTACATCATAAAAGGCCCTATTGGAATGCTTTTTGTCTTCACAGGCAATACGCAAAAGAGATGACCTTCTGAGAAAGTCGGAAGCCAATTTCCTGCAGGCAAAGGAAGGTATCAAAGCAAAAGTGGCTGAGGTGGAGCACCTTGACAGTGTGGTCAAGAAACTGAAAGCCAGTATCCAGGACACACAGAAAGAAAAGAATCAGACAGAGACAGAAACCACCATACTGAGAACTGAGATTCAGCAGCTAAATCAGTAACTGCAGGGTGTGCATAAGCAGTGTAGAAAGACAGGTAATAATGTATAAAAATAGTAATATTACAGAAATGTGAATTTGGTACAGTCTAATGGAATAGAATTTTCAGTCATATGGGCATATGACTGTGGCAATCAAATGAATATAAAAGGTTCCCTGTTCTGCTTTAGGGTAAATTTACAGCTACAGACTGTGACTTCATCAAAACAAAATAAACACAACCGATTTTTTTAAACTAATTCTATTTCTGTTCTATAAGCTTTGCATTAATTTGGTGAAACATCTATTTCTGTCCCAGAACACCTGCTCATTCAGTGGCAATGCAAAATGTAATTTGAACTTAAAAAGTCTGATATCACTGCTAATATTTTGGGTGACTTTTATATCAATGTGATTAATCTGTGGTATAGATAAGTCAACAGCTTAAGCAGTAGTACACTGATTTTTTTTAATATGAACTTGAATATGAATATTTCAATATGAATGTGACTCTTTTTTCAAGAGAATAGTGTGCACAAAAGAAAAATAAGATGGAAAAGCGAGGAATCATTTGATTATTGGGAATAAACTGCTTCAAACAATTTTTGGTACTTTTGACTTTTACACTGAACACATAAACTAGAACTAGTTTTCAAAATAAGCAAATGCAACAAGGAAACTGCATTATTAATATTTTGGAGTCACTGTATAGTAAAGCTTGAAATATACTACTTTTACCAAATAAAATATTAATGAAGTCATTTGGAACATAATAGACAGCCTGTGTCAACCCCTTAATTTTCTCTTCCACTATTCACAACATTGCCAGATACGTGTTTCTGGATAAAACCCCCTAGAGGTCTGCTGCAAATTCTTTTTCAATACAACCAGATCATTGCAGATAATTGTATTACACAGGGTATTGATCCAAAATCGTTGTGCACCGGAAACATCTGAAAAAAACATGATTAT
This sequence comes from Sakesphorus luctuosus, assembly GCA_013396695.1. Classification (NCBI taxonomy): domain Eukaryota; kingdom Metazoa; phylum Chordata; class Aves; order Passeriformes; family Thamnophilidae; genus Sakesphorus; species Sakesphorus luctuosus. The sequence continues at coordinate 5,161 of VWZD01012995.1, forward strand.
AGCTTTCTGTTTATTGTTCGTACATCATATAAGCAGGCTTTTGTGTGAATCACCTGTAAGAAAGGCAAGGTGGAAACATCAGAGAAATTACCTCTTTACAAGAATCTATTGATCACTTTAAATCAAAGAAGTATGTTTGACATAAGATTACCTGCCAGTTTGAACATTAGGTACACTATGTTATAGCCTGGGGCAGTTGTAAGTCTGACAAAGGGATTGTAAATAAAGCATGCAGCTGCTAGTGCCTCTGGCTTGGGATCAACCAAGGCTCAAGTCCAAGGCATAGGTAAACTTAAAATAATTTAACCCTTCTTTACCAGGACATTGTGAGTTAAAATAGACCACTAAAAGTAGTGACTAAATAACATTTTGTATGCTTAAATAGCTATGCAATTACAAAAGACACATTGTTGGATGTGTTTACAAATCAAAGCTGATAGAAATAAAATAAATTTTGAAAGTTAATTCAACCTCCACACAACAGATCACAGCCCTCAACAACTTGTAAGAACTTTTAAAGCATTGTTAAAGGTCTCTTTCTGGATAATATAATGTTATCTCAAAATTGACAGTTCTTAAATTTGAATAAATTTCATTTGTTACATAAAGAATTGTCATCTGGGAAAAAAAACCATGAACAGATCGACAGCTGAAAAACTTTTAATGGAAGATTACATGTGAAATATTTACTGTTCTTTTGATTATAAACCCAGATGGAATACTAGGAGCCCACAGATAACTAGCATTATTCAAAGAAGGAGTCATATTGGTTCCAGTGAGACCATCTACCACAAAAAAGTTATGTACAGATGTATTGTAGAAATGGGTCCAAAAATACACTGAAAAATAGAATTTTGTTATATATTATATTTCTTATTGGATGATGGCAGCTTAGGCTTAAGTTTACTAAATTGCTCATTTTCTGTCTATGAAGTAAAACCTGTTTAAGTTGGGGTTTAGGCTGTGCATTTTTTAAAAAAAATATGTTGACATTAATAACCATTTAAGTCAATTCATAGAATCAGGTTGTCTTGATCCTCAGTAAAGATGAGCTGTGGATGATAGGTAGTTTGTTACATATTTGGCTGTTAATATTAGCTGTGTACATTCCTGAGGCAGAAATTTTAAACAGTTTATGTACAGTGCTTTTGGCTTATGGAAATTGTGACTGTTGTGTTTTGTGAGAAGTTGGGTTCTGTTACTGTCAATGAGAAAAGAACAAAGCAATTTTTTTATATTAAAAAGTTGATCTTCTGGATATTCTGAATTCATAAAGGCAGACATGATACCTGAATTTAGATCCTGTGCATATGGTGAGCGTTGTCAGACACTGAAGACAATAAATGCAAAATCATGTTAACAGAGCACAAATGTTTTTCTTTAAAGGATTCTATCCATCTAAGCCTGGAAAATACTGATTTCTGACTTCATTGAAGTCTGGTGTACTTGTCACTCTTTAATATTATACTAGAGCACATTTAAACCAGGATTTTCTTATTTGTGCTTATGCAAACTCATCTGTTATGATACTTATTGAACTGCTGAAACTAAAAGATTCATAAGATCTGTAATTTTCCAGTGTCCAATTTCAAAATAATTTGAATACTGCATAATGCAGGGAATGCATGCTATAAAATGTTTGTTTTGAAGCACTTGTTTTAGTGATTAGTTTTATTCCACAATATCCTAGAACTGTAAACTACATGTGCCTGTATGTCTGAAGTCATATATTTATGAAGGAGTATAAAAACAATTAAGTATGTGTGGATTTGTGTCTGTGCAGGTACACACATATCTGCACATCCACACAAACTCATGCGTGCACATACTAAGGGTTAAATATTTAAATTAAAGCCTATGTACACATATCTTTTAGGAAAATGGTCAACAAAGAACAAAGGAAAAATGTCTTTGTCTTAAATCACTTATTTTTTCTGAGAGCTGGCAGTGCACAGCTATGGTTTCTTTTGCTCTAAGGAAAGATTGCCATCTATTGGATGACCTTGGAAAAGAGCAGGTTTTTACTATGTATGTGTTCTGTAATTCATGAAAAGATATAATGGAATTGAAGACTTGGAGCTTAAATTCTATACATTACTAGAATGAAATGGTATAAAAACTGCTATATTTTAAAAACTGAGTTTCAATTCTAAATTGACTTATGTTGCAAAATACAAAGGCAATGTGTTTGCTTTAGAATGAACTAAATACTGGTTGTGTGTGTACAGTAAGCACTGGTAGCAGTTTAAATATTTGAAGAACATTGAATCCAAGTTTCTCTATATAAGTTTACTGGAATACAATGAAAGAGACTTAAGCCACCTATTGATATATTTATAGTAAATTTTCCTCTCAAGATTTGGGAACGAAATGATGCTCTTCTGAAAACAATATTTGCCCAGCTCTTACAGTGAGTTACACTGCACTGCATTTAAAACAAAAATATCACTTGGCTTGAGCTTAAATGTAATGCTTTCTTTTTTTTTTCTTTTCNTTTTTTTTTTTTTTTTTTTTTTTTTTTTTTTTTTTTAACTTTCAGCCCAAGAACTTGCCAGTCAAGATGAAAAACTTCTTCTAATGGAATCCAGCTTGAAAGCAACTCCAGAGCAGCTAAGTGAGCAAACAGCAGAAACAGTTCGCCAAGAACAGAACAGTAGAAAATCACAGACGGAGAGCTGGGGGACCTGAGAAAATGTACTATAACTTCTGAAGAAGAAATTAGTGATTACAAGTGAGTTACTGCTTTTTTGGTATTTGAGAAACAGAAGGCATTAAAGTCAGCAGTAAATCTTTTTAATATGTACTGTATTAATCGTTTCTCTCAGGTAAGATGTAGTATAAATGTGTTATGTAACTCTATTGAATAAACTATAAAATATAAATGACTGATTAATGTATGTTTTAAAATACATTCTACGCTTAAAAAATTGAATGTTGAAAAATACTATTATTAGGGGTCTGTTTTGGTTTTTTTTTTTAAATTAATATTCTGTGGTGTTGAAGTAGAATAGCATATGTAATTATTTATTACCTATCTGTTAATGGTATTCCCATCTTCCTCTTTTTAGAGACTAAAGGTTACATATGGGTCTTACTGTCTTCTTCTTTTTTTTTTGTTTTGTTTTGTTAGAGAAGCTGCCTCTAAGCAAAAGACTACCAAATTAAAGGAAATTTGGTGTTTGAACTTTTAGTCACAACAGCAAGGCATATATGAAGTTGCTAACATAAACAAACAAAAAAAGAAGCAAACTCTTTAATTTAGAAAAGTTTACACTGAAAAAAAGTACTTTTGCTCTAATCAGCCAAATTTAGTATCTATTACACTGCATACCAACTCTCAGGATTTTATTAAAAATATTGGTGTTCAACAATTAGATTTTATAATTTAGTTTAACGTTAACTGTATTTTTATACTGAGCCACAAAGTGTTTCATTATTTAGAGTTTTCAAGATTTGGAGTATAGTAAAAATGACTCACTTCAATTGATTCTTTTTGCAAGCAAACTCACTCTCTTCTTATTAAAGTTATGTTCCATTGAACAATCCTTATATATACAGACAGAATCTCAAGCTGTTTTATAATATCACAGAGCATGATGAATACTTTATACAAGATAGTTTGTCTGTTAAAAAAAAAAGTCTATTCATTTGGTGGTGGACTAAATATTTAGAGCTAAATGTTTTATCTCAGATTTGTGGCAAGCATCAAATATTACCACAACAAATCTTCTCTGAGAGGTTTCTAAGTTCAGATACAACAAACATCATGCATCTAAAATAAAATATGATAATATATGCTCTGTATAAATTACTTTTAGACTGGAACTTCGTCCGTTCTGTAGTTCAAATGTTTTAAGTTAATTTTTCTGCTGAAGACTCGGAAAAGCTTAATGGAAAACAATGTCTTCAGTAATGTGTCTTCATTTCTTCAAACAAAATAGCTTGGTGGGTTTCAACCTGTAGTTATATCTCTAAAGACATAACTAGTACTTCTCTAGGGAAACACTGTCACTGATTTACTTTCCTAACGTAACTTGAATCTTTTGTCACAGTAAGTTTTCTTTACCGTTCCAAGTGATTCCTCAGTTGCCAAAATACCATGTTATGCCAATTCTTGCAGATATTTCTTTGAAAATAAAAAGGTCACAAACTTCTAGAATTACTGATTGTGGTAACTTAGTGTGAGATGGAGGATGGGGGTAGGGGGGAATGGAATTGAAACTCCCAGCTGTAACTGATCGATTGTGTCATGAAATATAGCTTTTGAGAGAGTAGGACTTTTGCAAAAGTTCAGTGAAATGAGTTTCATTAATGTTGAAATAGAAGACCAAATGATAATCATTAGAATATTTTTTCAGAAGGAGTTTTTAATAGTCTTTTGTTTGCTTGTTTGTTTGTTTGTTTGTTATACTTTGCATGAACAAATAAAACTGAAATGAATATTTTGATATGCCAAAGTTCTACACTTTGGAAATTTGTTACTTCGGTACATGATCATAATAAACTTTGAGTAAGGAGAATCTTCTGTTAGCTCTATAGATTATCAAAACTTTTTTTTTATTTAATCTTATGTGAAATTTGGACCTTAATTTTTTTTATATCACTGCTTTTTAAAAGTATTCTGACTCATTGCTGCAGGATCACCATTAGCAAAGTATTTTTTGAATCTGGAAAATTAAAACTGCTAATTCATAACAATAGGTTTAATTAAATGGAACTAATAAAGCTAAAAAATGAGCAACACCGTTGGAGACTTTAAATATTGAAATTTCCCTTTAAAACAACATCCTACTGTGTACCTGAAAACAGTAATCCTGTTCCAGTCGGTAACTGCTCTGTTCTGTTCCTTAGGAGACAGAAAGAACAATGGATCTCTGTCCCCTGGGTCTTTTGGGACAGGGAATGTCATAAGGGTTATGTTCAGTCACTATAAAGGGTAGCGCATGTGTCATAAAGTAGCATCCCTTTGGTGCTGACTTATTCAAAGTCATGCAGTCCTGGACTTTACCTACCTTCCTACTTAGAGAGTCTGGCAAATGCAGCTGGTATCAAGGCGAGAACATAGGACCATACAAAGAAAAATGCAGTACAGCACGAATTGGTCAGTTAAAACTACACTGAGACCTGAGATTCTGCTAGAGCCGTTATAAAGCCTTTGAGGGGAAAAGGTCCGTTTCTGTATGTGTTTATTTCCCTTTTGTGAAATCCTTGTTAAAAGTTATTTTTCATGGAAATACTGAAAAAAGGGAAATGGCTGACAAGGATTAAAACAATACAAGGACCATTATATTCATTAATTTAACAGAATGAAAAGATTTATTTTTAAAAGAAAATAAAAATATTTTCTTCTAATTTCAAAGGGCATCGAAAATACATTTACTTCATAGGGAAAGAACTGAAAGTTTTTAGAAATCACAAGCTTTGTTTGTTGTATACTCATCCTGGATGAAATGAACCTGAGGTAACACACCCCCAACCCCCCTTACTTGTGTGTGTGTCCCCCCTCTCCCCCCCAGTATAAGCCTATTACACCTGAAAGATTTGTTCAGAATGTCCAGTGGGAACCTGGAAATCGTAATAATTTGTAGTATCGATTGTGTGAAGCTATGCAGCTGGGGCCTCTAGTGAATAGACAGGAATAGACATTTTATTGATTAACTTTTACAGTCATATTTTCAGGACTCTGCTGCAACATAATTTTCACTTCCCAGCTTTGTGCTGCTGCATCATGAAACTTGGATTCTTCTCTCTTAACATTTACCCACCTGAGAGAAACAGTACAGACTTGTCTTTTTTTTAAGCTGTGCTCTGCAGAAATGCATAATATTTAGTGCAGTGGATTCTTTTACATTTCCCCTCTGCTGTCACAATAAAATCAAAAATCCACACAAGTTATGTTAGCAAGTATTGAGTAAGTTGAACAACCCCCCCACGAAGAAGCTATTGTGTGATACCTTCTAGTAGTTCTATTTCTCCCTTGCATTTCCATTTTTATTTTCTCAGTGGATAAGACTGTAGCAAAAGCAACTCCTCTCCTTACATCCACAAATTCCAGAAGTGCTTAAAGGAAAACCAGGTCAGCCCATAACGGAACAGATGTTTTTATTACTGAATGGAATTTTAACAGGAGAAGACAAAATGTTCCCTTGAAAATCTAAAAAGGAATTATCAGTAGAAACTTTTTCATTTTCAGGAGTGACATTCTACATAACAAAAATTGCTTATAAAATTACTGAGAGAGCAGGATGTCAGTACAGTTATTAATTAAAAAAATACATGTACACACACTGAAGTGTAAACTAAAGAAAAATCTTTAAAAAAATTGTTTTGCATTTCTGGCACTAAAAATTTCCAGAAAAGAGTAAAAATGGCATTGTGCCATTGTGCAAAGAACTTTTGCACATTTGTTGCTCTTTTTAGTGCAGGTTACTTTGTACTTTAGATACCTAAGCCATTTCTCTTGTATGCACTTACGAAATTACCAGTGAAAATCATGATCCATTTTTATTGATTTAGTGACTGTTTATTACTAGTTATTTTTTGTGCTTACTTTCACTTGGGCCATGTTTTTAACATAAGTTTAATAATGATTTACAGGCTAAATATTCACCACCATCATCACTGGTCCTAATATGATTTAAACCTCTGTCATCCCACTATTTTTTCTATGCTATGTTGTTGTTAACATCTTCTAATTATATCAATGTTTAAGATATTTGTGGTCATGTTCACTCTTGTCCTTCCCCTCTCATCAGAGACATGATGGTGTGCACCATATGGAACTACAACTGAGGCAGAATTTCTCCCAGTCATCACAAAAGATTTCGATTTGTTTACCATTGACAAAGTTATTATTGAATAATTCCCATTTTGTTTAAAATATCAAGAAAAGGGTGGAGGAGTTTAAGGTAAGAATAAGAACATCAAAGGAAAAGGATAAACAGCAGCTTTCTAAAGGCCTCAGTGTCCTCTGGACCTGGAATAAGGTGAAATGTATTCGATGAGGTGAAGAACTAGAAAATTGGAAGAAGTGGGTAAGTTTCTTCTTAGACATGGAAAATTACTGTGCTATTTAGCAACCTGAGTGAAGTTGTATAAGATTTAAATGGCATCCTGGGCTTCAAAAAATATGAATGCCAGCAGTTTCATGAAACCACTTACCCTATAAACATGTGAAAAGCTGTTCACAAATTTGCAAGTTTGATGATGTAAATTCTTTTATGTATTGGTCATGGTTTTATTTTTTAGTTGTGATGCATTATTTTAAAAGTAGTGAATTATAATGTGAGGATTGCAGGAAATCAGTGAAGTGTCTGATGGTATTTTAATTTAGATTAATTTGATCGAAATACAAATTCGTGTTTGTGTGTGTG
>VWZD01013005.1:1730-12280 GCA_013396695.1 Sakesphorus luctuosus
ATAAATGCACTTTGATATGAATTGACAATATCCTCCCCCCCCAAAAAAGACAAAGTTTTGCAGCATAAGACTGTGTAGATAAACTATACCGCTTTAATGAGATCCATGTTAAGATCTGCATTGGGCAGTAGTAGTGATGCTTACCCAGAGTGGCAAACATTTTACCCTCTGTGGTAGCATATATGGTANAAAGCAATATTCATTTTCATCAGACCAATAAGCTGATCTCATTAGACGGCTACACAACTGCTAGAGTTGGCACAGGACTAAGTGTGAACTTATATCTGAAAGAGAGGGAAGGAGACAGAAAGACAGGGACATACATGAGGAAGGAAAAAAGAGGGAGAAAGAAGTGAGAACACAGTGGGGAGCAGGCCTTTACAGCAGCAATTCACTAATATACTGGCATATGTCAATCATGAAAAATCAGAGAAGGTGCAAGGCTTCAAAGCGTTACATAGTGGTCTATTTTTTCAGGTTTTCTACTCTTTATATATAGGGAAAAAACTTTGGCAACATAGTATGCTGATGAATTAAGTGCTTGATAAACTGACCTTTGAAAGTGGTCACTGCAAATTTCATTTTTAAATTACTTGATTTTTTTTCACTAAACACAAGCTATTAGTCACTATCAATCACCAAGTTGTATAATTTTGTTTTGTCAAGGAAAGATGGACAAGATGCCCAAATACTGACATAGTTTTTTTACAGTAAACTGTGAAGCACTCATATAGTGGAATCACAAGATCAATAAATTTTCTATTCTAGTTTTATGATCAGTTTTAAGTGCCACGTGCGCCAATATTGACTATCACACAACTCTTTTTTTTTTTCTTATGGNAAGGAAGGAAGGAAGGAAGGAAGGAAGGAAGGAAGGAAGGAAGGAAGGAAGGAAGGAAGGAAGTCCTCCAATAAAGAAAATAATTTATTCTATTTTTGGTCACACACACACTTTCACACTTTAAAAATGTTACAAATATTCCTTTCATTTACATCATTATTCAAACTGTAGGCACTAAAAATTCAAATGAACCCTAATTAGAGTTATTATCTTAAAGATTCAGTAGAACAGTTCTCATCTATATTAAAGTAGTTTCTTGTTCAAAGGAAAACTCTTTGAAGTGAAAGTCATGCATAATTTTACAGATTTTTTTTCTCTTGTCAGAAATCAATCACGTTTTTGTCATCATTAAGCAGAAAAGTTGGCCTGTTTTAAGATAAAGGACAAAAGCACCTTGTCATAAAATACCCCCACATAATTAAAATACCCCTACTGATAGGTTTCTATATAAAGGTTTCATATATAAAGAAAATTAAACAGTGCAAATGTATGGATATAAATTCTCACACATCTCAAGATTCGTTGTGATGCGCATGAAAGAAAAGGGAAAGTGATAATACAGGTGAAATTTATCACTGTGTAAAAAAATCCCCACAGAAGTAAATTTCTGACCAGCTCTAGACAATGGAAGTTCTATAGTTCATGTTTGAAGCTCAAGAGGTCATGCACCCAAAATTCCCTAAAAATACTGATTTCCTAGAAATCCCAATACCTAGTGTCACTATGTTCTTTTGGAGTTCATGAAAACAAAATAATCCAGGCTGATCAGGTAAACTCTGGGAGGTCTCCAGTCTAACCTCCTGCTCAAAGCCACAAGCAAGAGCCTAGCTGTGTCCTACTGACAAACCTTTCTTGTCTATATACACATCTACAAAGGTTACTGTGAGGGCCCTTGGAGCTCACTCACCTCCAGGCTGAACAGACCCTGTCCCCTCAGCTTTGCCTCATAGGGAACATGCACCCACCTCATGAGCATCCCCTCCAGAGAACTCACTCAACAGAGATAAAATTTTACTCTTCCCAGGGAGCAAAATGCTGGGCACAGCACTCCATGTGTGGTCTAATGAGTGTTGAACAGAACATGCTAACAGTTCCCACCCTGCTCATGCTCCTGCTCACACAGGCCAGGATGCTCATGGCTGGCAGGGGCTCAGCTCACTGTCCACAAGGCCCCAGAAACTTTCTCTCAGGGCCCCTCCCAGCTTTTATGCCCACAGCATGTTCCATCAAAGGGCCTCATCTGGCCCAGGGGCAGCCCTTGATCTTGCCCAAGGTCTCTGTTGACCCATTTGTCCAGCCTGCCCAGCATGTACTGCACAGCAGCCCTGACTCCATTCTTGTCAGAGCTGCCCCTAGTTTGTTGTTATCCATAGACTTGGAAAGGGCACCTTCCACTTCCTTGTGTACATCACTGATAGAGGCAAGAAACAGGCCAGATCCAAGGAGATACCCCAGAGAAGCTCCAATTATTACTGACATCCAGGCAAAGCACCAGTCACTAACCACTCTTCATTGACCCAGCTGTGCAATTGTTTTTTCACTCATTTTGTATTACTCCCTCCAGATTGTTTCTTCCCAAAAGACTACTGTGGGAGACCATGTCTAAAAGCTTGCTAAAGTCAAGATAAACAACTTTTAATATCTAATTCTCACTCATAGGCTTTCTTCCTCTTATCTCACAGCAGAATAATGAAACATTAAACAGAACTTATTAACTACTGTTGTGCACAGCCAAAAATAATAATAGTGGAAGCTCTTTCAACAGAATATTGTTTCTGAAACATTAGCACAATACATTGTTTTTTTCACTAATGCAGATACCACCTTCTTTTGTTCCTTTGTTTTTATTAACTTAGGCAGATAGAATTGTAGCCACCACCTACCTATGCTTTCCCAAACTTTCTGAAAGGAAAAGGCATATTTTTAACATGAGATGTTATTAGCGGCAGTCTGAAAGCCTGATAAAATTAACTGATTCACTGAAGAGTATTGAAAAATACTCATCTCTCTAGGCTTTATTTCCTTTAGACAAATGAATTCACAGAGAAAAATTGGTTTTGGATATAACACCAAAGAATTTTACAAATATGTTATTTAATCATATTTATCCTACAAATTCTATTACTTGCCACTTTCATTATCTCAGTTATTCAGATGGAAACAAAACAGAACAATGTGTAAGATGAGATGAAGACTTCCATGAAATCAAAGAACCCTTAGCTGTAAAGACTATTTTTGCCCACTGAAAGGCAAATTGACTTCCCTTTATGACAACTAAATGATCATGAAGCTCCATCTTCAACACATGGCCAAGACTCCAGTAATTAAATTACATATTCTGAGCTGTAATCCAAGGTCTGAAATATCTGGCTGTGGGGCTCTTGGGGCCAATGGATTTACTGTTAGAATTTACTTGATCATAGAAAACTAGATTACTACCTGAAAACACTTGGTATCTTGCTCTGAAAGAGAATTCTGCTTCTCATATTCAGTATCATAAATAGAGTCAATAAAAGAAAAGAGCACACAGAACATACTCAGCAAGGAAGTAGAACTGTCTGAGAATAAGCAGGCATTCCTGTTCATATCTTACATATACTGGTTTTGCCAGCATTAGGCAAAGGCATCAACAAGAGAATATATGGAAGGAAAATACATCATTCAGGCTCACACAGAACATGGAAATGAACAAAGATATGTGCATTGTGTGCAAAGCAGGAAGACTTCACAGCAAGTTGGGAGGTGTCTGTGCTTTCTATCTACTTTCTCTACCCTGTGAACAGGACAAAAAGGCAGGATAAATTCAGATAAGAGGAGATAAAAGTCTAAATAAAGTGATGACTTTATCTTTGACTTCTGAGGAACAGGGAGTGCATCATTGTCTGTCTTTGCTTTTACAAGCTCTAAACCTTTTTTTAACTTCTGTTTTTCTGTTTCTTTGTGTCTTTTTTTTTTAAGGTGTTCTTTCTTTGGAGGTTGTGGGGTGGTATTTTATTTTATTTAACTTGACATCTAATCTGAGTGTCTCTTGTTACTTCAGCAAGATAAATACTTCTAATTGCAAATACTTTCTTGCACTGGAGAAAAAAAAATTCATCTTAGTTCTTTAGATATAGGTGATTGCATTGTCAGTCAACCTTTTCAGTCTGACAGTATTTCTGACATTTTCAAAAGCTGAAATTAAATCTAGCATTACCAGCATGAATGATCTTTTTATCTTCTCTGTCATCTCTCAGTCTTAGCCCACAATATGGATGCTGAAATCTTCCACAGCACTTTTTCCCCCTTCAGTCTTGTAGCCTGTGATGCAACTACTGTTTTAGGCATGAAAGTATAGTTTCTTCGTTTTCTAAGTGAACTAGAAATTTACCAAGTTTGCAATTTTCAGTAACTATGGTCAAAAACACAGGGTACAGTCTGGTTTCAGAAATATTTGATAAATATAGAGTAATATTGATCTAGATTTATACCATGGCAAAAAGGAAAATATAAGCTAAAGTGTCCTATATTCTCATAATCAGTATATCACTGACAACGTTACAAATTAATTATATATGTATATATCCAAATGGTTGCAAAGAATATAGTATTTCAGGTTAATGTCCATTCTGACTAGAGGTGCTGAACAAATCAAGTCTTGAGATCCAAAGGGAGAGAAGTTTAGGCATCATTAATTTATTGCCATAAATTTATGTGTAAAATCATTTTACTAATTAACAAAACACTCTGCAAGGGTATGCAGAAGCATAGTGTCTGCTCTTTTAAGGATATCTGGTCAAAGGAGCCATAAAAAAGAACATAAAGAGGCAAACCTTGATGACAATTGATGAGAGAAGTCATGATAAGAATAAACCCAGTCAGTCACACTAATCAGTAAAAGTATGTGGAAGTGAGAAAATCTGTTTTTTCTTCAGTATGATCATCTGACTAATGGTCTTGCAAAATAGGGATGATAAGGAAAGGGAGGACAAATTGACAAAGTTATAAAACCTGAACAATTAGCCTTAATGAAGACAATAACTAGAAATAAACTTGAACCATCACAATAATTGATGGGCTACCAAGAAACTACAGGCAAATCAGGTCTTTGCAACTGTTAAAGCTGCAAACATGAGGGTCCAGGTTGTTGTGGAAGGGGGCTAGGGGGACTATTCCAACTGATGAGGCAATGTGCAAGCCAAAGAAATCTGGAAGGGGAAGTAGATAGAAAAGGGCATAACAGGGGGCAGCTGTATGTAAATTGGGGCCAGTCAGTACACTTGTCTGTGTCCTATCATGTCATTAAATCTTTTCTCAACTCTTTCACTGAATGATCTTGGTTTGTATCCCACATTTATGTGTGCCATGCATGCACTCAGTGCCAGCTACCTGGGCAACTAACATGAGTGGACTGGGTGCAAGCTACTGGAATCAGACTGGGGATACAAGCACCTCTGGTGTAAGCAGCCTGTGGTGTCTGCTGCTGCAGCAAGTGGGGTCTTAGCATCAGCTACTGAAGTGAGCTGGGGTCTTTAACTTCCAGCTTTAGGGGCTGGAATGGGGAGTGTGTCAGTATGTATGTGTGCGTGTTCCCAAAACCTGCTAAAGGAAAGACTGGCATGAGTTAGGTGAGAGAGGGTCTCTGCATGGGCAGCTAGGCCTGTGTGCCTGCTGCCAGTTGCTGTGTGCTGACAGGTGTCTGCACCTTCCCCAAACCAGGTGAGTGTGCACCTGCATGATGGCCTATGCATAGATAGCTTCCTTTCAAACCTTGAGCTGTACTCCATGTCAAGTAAGGGATCCTCAGGTCTGGGTAAGGGTATTAGGTCGATATGGGGTTACTGCTCTCCAGAGGATTTTTGCATATGGGGTGCATGAGAGATAAGTTTGCCAGTGAGCATCAAGCTGGACCACCTGGGGAGTCAGGGACCATGAAACAGGTAAGGTGACCAGGATCTAGGCAGGTATGCCAGGCATACAGAGGGTCCATGATGGTACTGGAGGGATGTGTGTGTGTGTACATGTGTGTGCTTGTGAACCTGGAGCATGTTGGGGACCAAAGGGTGGGATGGGAAGGGGGGTGCTATGATTCTAATGTCACTTAACACAGTGCAGTAAATTTGATGACTCCAAATAACAAATAGACTGCTTCTAACATCCCAAACACATACACAAAAAATTGGACTTAGCAAATGTCAGTGTGAAGATGTACTTTATGCAGAATATCACAGAATACTCTGAGTCAGAAGGAATGCACAAGGATCATCAAGTTCAGCTCCTGGCCCTGCACAGGACCCTCCCCAAGAGGAATTTCTGGCAAAAAAAGCCCAAGTTCTAGTAGGGGCTTTGATGTTGCTATAAGAATTTAGGTAAATAATTTTATCTTTCTGAAAGTAAGAAAGTATATAGCTGCATGTACATTTCTGCCTTCCACAGCTATACACATAGTTGTGAGATGTATATGCAAACAGTGACTAATACATATTTTCTGATAAATGAGTTCTGCTAGATAAAACTAGTTTCATAATGAATATATAAACTTCTTGTTGTCCCTTTGAAGTGTTTAGCCTTTTCCTTATTTCTAATAGAATCATAATTAAATTCTCTAAAACCTGTTCCTATTCTAATAATGTAATAATTGTCTCACTTTGCACTGGTGTGGCCCCACCTTGAATATTATGTGCAGTTTTGGGCACCACAATATAAGAAAGATATTAAGCTCTTAGAGAGCGTCTGAAGGAGAGAAATGAAAGATTATGAAGGGCCTTGAGGGGAAGCCATACAAGAAGCAGCTGATGTCACTTGGTCTGTTCAGCCTGGAGAAAAGGAGACTCATCATAGTATACAACCTCCTCGTGAGGGGAAGATGAGGGGCAGACACTAATTTCTTCTCTGTGTTACCAGTGACAGGGCAAGAGGGAATGGCCTGAAGTTGTGTCAGAGAGTTTTAGGTTGGATATTAGAAAAAGATTCTTCATCCAGAGAGTGGTTGAGCACTGGAAGAGGCTCCCCAGGGAAGTGGTCACAGAACCAAGCCTGATAGAGTTCAACAAGTGTTTGAATGATACTCTCAGGCACATGGTGTGACTCTTGTGTTAACAGCTGGACTTGATGATCCTTGTGGGTTCCTTCCAACTCAGCATAATCTGTGATTCTGTGAAACAGTGTTAGATAATGAAATACAATTCTCCCTTTGGTTGCCCTCCTTCTTATTTGCTGGGGGAAATAAATCATCCAAATGAGTCTCAACGTGTTCAGCAGTAACAACTCCCTCTCCCATAATAAATACACATTATTTGTCACTTCAAGCAAAATTCAGTTAAAAAATGCCAACCAGGGATGAACATTTAGTGAAAACATGGATCTACTATACATTTTACATATAGATCTCCTGCTTCATGCAATCTAACATGGCAGTTAAAACACCTAATAGTTCCAATACCAGCAAAAGTCTCTTAAATCAACTTGTTATTTCCTTACCAACCCTCATTCATTCAAGTTAATAGAAATGCTAACCTTCTTTGAAACAAAAGTTTGAAAGCTGCATTTCCTTGCTTTGTAGGGCCAAAGTTAATGAGAGAAGTGGCTAAAGAGCAAACAAAAGTAACTGTCTTCACACACTGACAGCAAACAGTGTTGAAGTATTATCTATCCTGAAAGAAAGGAACAACTTTCCTCTTGACATGGTCCCACTATAGCTTTTCTTTGAGATGTGGTCAAACCTTCAAGAATACAGGACAGAGAATGATATCGATCAAGAAATATCTCCCAGCACTGCAAGTAAATATTTGTCATGTTACACACATACAAACCGAAACAAACAAACAAACAAAGACATCTAGGTAAAACAAATAAAAAAACAAACAAACATTTTGAATATTTCATTCAGGTTGCAAAATTTACTTTCACTACCTTAAAATACTTTCTAGGCCAAAGGAAGATATACTTTTTCTCTTACTTGTAAAGATGGAAAACATCTGAGCGTAAGGAAACACAAAGGGATCATAAAATTACCTGAAATTTCCATTCTTCAAAGTATTTTCCTGTTATTTTGAGCTCTCTTGTGGAGAGGTTTTACCAGTACCAAGACACAGTAGATGGAAAAAACAAAAAACAAAACCACAAAGAAAGAGAAATGGAAGTATTTTCTCAGTGGTACCAAGAAAGCACTATGCTTTTCAGAGTCTTCCTTCTCGTCCTAGTTCTATATGTAATTCTGTTAATGTTTCCTGGCCAATAGGAAGTGCAAGTGAGAGCATTTATTTTAAACATTAAACATTGTATTAACTGCATTAATCAGACACACCAGCATGAGGAGAGGGAGCGGAAGGGAGGAAGGAAAGTTTGACCATCTTTGAATGCATTACAGCTAAAGAAACTTTGAAGTATTTTCTCCTCTGGTCTTACATCCTTCTGCCTCTTCCTGTTTTACCTCACCGACAACCTTTGAGTCTTTACTGTTAGTAGTCTTCTATTTAATACCCTTCTCTCATTAGGTAGCAGACTGTTTTATTCTATGTCAGACTAGGAGTAAAACTGAAATCAGTTCAGTCTTTTTTTTTTTTTTTAATAAGCTTTTCCAACAATACAACATGGATCTTAATTATCATTACTTTCCAGCCTTAGCATGTTTCAAATAAATATGATTAAAAAATTAAAACATTCTTTTCCCTTCTCTTTGAGAAACAATATTTTTTTTTCTTTAAAAAAAGAGTTCACTCTTATGGCACAGTATGTTCTTTGCCTTTGACATTTAGCAGCATGCATGATTGATAACTCAGCACTACTTGGGCAGGAGATTAATCTCTATGTAGATTCAAGAGTAGGAAGAAAGAGACATTCAAATTCTGCATCTTTATACTTGAACTGCTGTAAATTAGAAATGTCAAAAACATAATTCATCAATTTATATGCACTGCAGGTCCCCAGGATGTCTTAAAAAATGCTACCAAAAAGGAATAGAACTCTTTAGGCCCAAACCATGTCCGAATATATATTTTGTATTTAAAATAATTGCAACATTCCTCATCATGGTTGAAAAATGTCCTGCCATTTAAAGAATAAATTCATTAGTATATCAGAATAACCATTAGCATCCCGTGTAGTGTAGGAAATGCAGGTCATAGTTTCCAAAATATATATTTCCAAAACTATTCCACATTAACAGAATTCCTAGCTCTTGCAAGAAAAAAAAAAGTATATTTTTTAGTGTCAGTAAACTACTTGAAAAGCTTTGTTTCAAAGGACCAAAATGGAGACATTTTCTGTGGGCTATGTCTGTGTCTCAAAACTACTTAGACAAAAAATTGACTACCAAAATGCTGACACTATCACAGAGGTTATAATAGTCATGACATGCTATAAGTCATAGATAATGGTTGCCAGGGATAGGAGTTGACAGGCAGTATGTCAAACTTGGACCTGCACCAAGCTTTCTTGGACAGAGTTGAATTTCTATTAAAATTTATTTTCTGTGTTCAAGTGTACCACCAGCTCCAGCAGAGGACCATGACTTGCCTCACAGACTTTCTCTCTTCTCCATCCTCATTCAAGTATTGAGGGACTTCTGCATTAAATGATCCCCATTTGGTCCCTTTTCCTTCTTGGATGATGCAACACATTCAAGAATTAATTAGAGTGAGATCCTAAATATATAATTCCAGAATATCAGTCTTTAAATGAAAAAAGGAAAATAGAACTTTCAATTAAATCACGTTATAAAGAATTCTTTCTTTACACAGAAGTAGGACAATAAATGAACTATTGTGTTATTCTGTAAAAGATGATTATCTAAATTTTGTCTTCCTCCCAGTATAGTACTGTCAAAAATATATTAAAAAAATTTAAATTATAGTATAATATAATTAATATATATAGTAACAGAATGAGAACAAACTGAATAAAGAAATTAATTTCTTTAATTAAAACTTTGGAAATACCATAGTTAGAAAATAAACACATCTACATCTCAGAGTGAAAAGCAATCAATAATTGAAAGTAATTACATTATTAAGAGGTATTACTCCATATATTAATATTTCTTTACACAAAGTAAGCATTTCCAGACACAAAAGCTTGTCATCTACTTATATTAAATTCTGTCTCATAACATCTTTGTAGATGAAAACATGTTTGCTAAGTGAGCTATTGTTTAAAACAAAAATCCAAAAGCACTGCTTTGTTGTATCTTTTGAAAGGATGTTTCATTGTTTCAAAGTAAAGAATACTGAATCATAAAGCATTAGTAATGACTCAGAATATCTTAATGCCTCACCTCATTTTCTTTACTATAAATCTATTTGGAAAGTCTTGCCATAACATTAGATGTGATCCACTGAGTTAAAAACATATTGCATTATCTCTTTTGAGAACTGTAATGTGTCTTTGATTACTGCAAGTAATATACTTCCATTTCTGAACATGTAATTGAATATGACTAGAACATAACAATCTTCTTTTCATACTCAGATGAAAACTATGTTAAATTAACTCTGAGAATCTGAGAGCTAGAAAAGCCCAGAATTACAGTCTACCTCTAAGTGTTTTATGGTGCAAGTTTCACATCAACAATTGTATGTTGTCACCAACATACTGCCCCTAATAATTCAGTTCCTGAGATAGTATTCACCGACTGTGGAGCTACTCAATGTTGAGGGCTTGGGGGTTTTGTTAACATTCTTTTGGGTTTTTGACCATTCACTATGTCAATCACTTCTCCAGGGACACCCCC
>VWZD01013021.1:1133-19929 GCA_013396695.1 Sakesphorus luctuosus
CCTGGTAGGCTCATTTACCAGTTGATGAAGGAAATTGTCCTCTGTACACTCCAGGAACCTCCTTGACTGCCTCTTCTCTGCAGTATGAAGCTCCCAGCAGATACCTGGCAGGTTAAAGTCCCCCACAAGAACAAGGGCTGGAGATTTTGCGACATCTGCCAGCTGCTTGTAGAATAATTCATCTCCTTCATCATCCTGGTTGGGCGGTCTGTAACAGACACCCACAAGGATGTCAGCCTTGTTGGCCTTCCCCCTGATTCTAGTCCACAGGCACTCAACCTTGTCACTGCTGACCTCAAGTTCAACAGAGTCAAGAGACTCTCTAACATATAAAGCCACCCCTCCACCTCTCCTACCCTGCCTGTCCTTTCTGAAGAGCTTGTAGCCCCCCATAGCAGCAGAGAGATGTTGCCTCTCCTTCTCTAGGTTTTGTCATCTCTCTAAGCTCTTTTTTTCCTACAATGAATCTACTGCCATTCATTTGCCAAAACCATTTGAGTGCCGCTTTAAATCAGCAGTGCCCCATATTGCAAAAAGGCAGAATACTGACTGTTTTCAGAAATAATTTCCTGGCTCTTGTAATTATGAAAGTGAGTCAGCAGCTGAAAAATAAAAGTGTCTTATACAAATGAAAAGTGTCTTGGCTTTGTCATAAAAACAAATGTAAACTCACAAGGTTTCAGCAGAGGGTGTTGACAAGTTGGTATATCATAAATGCTAAAAAAGGTTAATTACTTGGTTAGTGGAGGTTGATGTAGGAGCAAATAGAACTTTATTCTAAAGTGAATATCAGTATTTCAGGCTGCAGTAACTGGTAAGTTGAGTGAGTTTTGTGTCTTATGGGAGTTCAGGAAGATGCTTCCTGTGTGAACCACTTGCAACTGTGGCTGCTGGTGGAAAAGTTAAAAGGAAGTGAGTGCTTTGCCTAAAGATTTCTTACTAGACCTCAAGATATCATTGGACAAATACTGTATGCACTTACATAACTACTTGAGAACTTGCATGCTCTTTTTACATTGGTGTAATCCATCTTTGTGTTTTTCGGCACTTTACAACTTGGCTATTGTGATTCTTTTTAAAAGTTTGTTCAGTAATTAAAGGAATTGAAGTTTCTCACCCCCCACCCACCCCCGCCCCCCTCCTCCCTCTGTTATCCCTCTTCCCCTGCTGCCTCACCCACCACGTGCTATTTCTTTATGGCGACGCAGTGCTTCCTGACAGCCTGTTTCCAAGTTGGGATTTGTCAGGGACTGGGTCAACGCTGGTGCCGAGTGTGATGCAGGACCCTGGAGAGCGCCGGGCTGCGGGAACTGCGGGCCTCGGGAGGGTACCGGCCACCGCCCCCTCGCCCGTACACACCCCCCAGGCTGTGCCCATCCCTGGCTGCGTCTCTGGTTGGCATTGCTTTCCTGGTGTGTCTTCACCTCAGGCCTTAGATGAGCTTTTGTTCTCAGTGGGAAACGTAACTTGCCTATGTCTGTGTCAGATTTGTTGTGAGCTCAAGTGTGGCAGATATAGATATATAAAATGTAAATTATGCTAGTTAGTTGAATAGTATTCAGCTATACATTATAGTCAACCAGCTAGCATAAATAACTAGTACTTTTGAACTAAGAAGTTCCAAAGTCTTCTTTTTTTGAAAGAATAAATAAGCTTTTGAAAGGGTAGGAAACTACAAATTGATTATTTGACATATGTATGCCTTTTATGAAAGTATTACTGTATGGTTTTCTTCCTTCAGACTGAAGGTATTGGCAAATTGGCATTCAGAGGCTTATGTGTAAGATTCAACAGATGTGGCTCGTTACTATTTGACATAGTTCCTGTTTAATGGCTGGTATCACTAAGGAAATGTGACAATAAAGGAAAAACAACTCTCAGCTTTTTTAAACCTGCCTTATTCTTACTAGCTTCTATGGAACCTGCTTTAAGCACTGTTTGGGTTTTTTGTTAAAGAGTGAGGTTTTTTTCTCTGTGTGTATACATAATACATTTTCAAACTGATTTTGCAAAACAATACAGCTGAAAGTTATTCTTTTTTCCATTCTCTTCCTTGTATGTTCTACATTAATATTTGTTGTATGACTTTGAAAAGTTTGATCCATGCCCTTTTTATTGTTAAAGGGCACAACTGTCCTGCTTGTATTGGTACTTGTGCTTTATTGCATAGTTTTATTGGAAATATCTTTAAAAATATCTCAGGGGCCTTCAGCCTTGGTTTGTCAGGGAGGACTCCACTGAGATAGCAAGACTGCTGTGGCAAGCTATCTTCCATGTGCTTGTGTTCTCTTAAGTGCCACTTGTCCCTTGACCTGGCACCTGTGAAAATTGGTGGGATGGGTTCTGTTAAACACTCTGAGGCTGACATTCTTTCCCTAAAAATGTCCTGTAAAGCTTCTAATGTGAAAGATCTGTATACAAAATCTTCAAACAGGGTAAGAGAAAGACAGTGATGAGGGAAAACACCCACCCCTACCCCAGAATAAAGAAATCTGAGAGAACCTGCTACTTTTGGTAGCACAAAAAAGAATTAAACAGTCCATATTGAGACGAAAATATGATAAGCTGTAGAACAGTGGTGCTTGAAGACAACTTCCTGGTACAGTACTGCTGAATGACTTGGAAAGCCAGCAATATGTAAGAGGATTTGCAGATACCTCCTGAGAACAGGCATTGGCCCCCCAAGTGCCATTACCCAGTGAAGTAACTAATTCACAGCAAGACCACTCAGGGGTTCTTGGTTTTGGGGTTTCCTTTTATTGAGTTCTGAATTTCTAGATGTCTGCACACTAAGCAGACCTAATGATGACTTTCTACTCTTTTTTATCTCCACTTGTCTAACAAGCAGTATCAGAGGCTGATGCTTTTGTTTTCTCTTTCATGCCTCAAAGCAGTCATTGTTTCTTAAAGAAGAACCCTTGTTCTCTTTATCAATGGTGTGCTGTTGTCCTTGTTGTTCTCAGGTGTGGTTTTTTGCCTGTGAAACTTGTGGATACAGTTTTTCATGTTTAAGGATAATTGAGAAAATTGCATAGGCTGACATTGGGGTGACTGATTTGCAGTATGTTCAAGTATTAAGACACTTGAATTTTTATTGGTGCCTTGCAGGCCAAAGTCAAATTTCTCTTTGAAGAGTTTTGGCAAAAAGAGAATTTTCTAGGCAGGCAGAGTAATTTTGATTATCAAGTGATGTTAAAAAGTAAATTAAATATTCTTTGAGTTCTTTGCCTCAGGTTTGGATGTACTTTACTGAGCCACATTTACAATTTAAAACATATATCATTTGTTATCATAATCCCTAAAATGCTCAGTGACTATGTTAAACGTAAAATAATTTTAAACAGTTTGAATTACAAAAGCCACTATAGTGCCAGAGCAAGTGGAAGTACTGTAGTTGCAGTTTCATTGTCTGACAGAGCATGTTGTGATTGAAAGAAAATGGAATTTTGGAAAAAAGGAACAGGGACTTCATAATTTTTCTGCTTCATAGTAGGATTGCACAATGAAGGCAAGATGAGAATTTTGGGTTTCCCATGTTTAGGAGGTGTGTAAAAATGTGAGAGTTAGAGACTGGCTGGTAAACCTCCTGTATAAATTGCAGTCACTGTCTTGTACAGTCTTGTTTAAATTACAGTCTTGTGCAGTCAATAGGTGTATGTGCTGTGACAGCAGGAAGGGCTTGATTGCATTTCTTGACCAGTATAAGCCTTTCAAAATTTAAATTAGCAAAAGAACAGGGTAGGGACTGCCAACACCATCTCAGATGTTATCTAGGATCCATACCATGCACAATACTGTCAGACTGCACAACTTCTACTTTGCTCCTCTGCCCTGAGAAAAGGAATACTTTTTATGTATGGACAAATTGTACAGTCACCTCTTTTACAGTTGAAATTACAAAATACACAACCCTGTCTAGCTGAAAAGGATATTAGTCAGACAGAAACATAGCAGACATTCTTGTCTGTTGCTCTTTTCTGTAAAAGATGCTTACCAAGGCCAGAGATGCTTATTGAAAATGGATTTTCTTCATCTTAATCAACAGACTTGGCAGTATTAGTGAAGCATGGTTCCTCTGAAAGAAGTGACTAATGTATCTTGAGCTCCCTGTCTTGACTTTTTATTGTTCTTAAGAAAATATCCCTGCCATGCATATTCCATGCAGTATTTTGTGTTTGTTTTATTGCCTATTTGGAGAAAGAAAAATATTAAAGGGAAATGTTATATTTCTTATGAAGAACTGTATTATATTGTGGTACAAGTATGGTTTTCTTTGCCTTATAAATAATGCTGAGAGATTATAACTTCAGAGGCAATGCAGTTTACATGTGGATTACTAGGGAAAATGTGTGCTACATTTAATCATGTCAGCCTTCCTGTTAAGCACTGAGGGACGTGATTTAGCCTGGGGCTGTGCATGTAATTTCTATGACATGAGTCAAAAAGAAGATAAAGAAAGTCTTGTCTGCAAGTTACAGATCAGCTTGAAAAGAGGGAAACCTCATGTGAAGAGGTAATCTGCCTGCTTCTTGTCCTATGGTTGGGCGTAGGTGGCTCATGGCAGCTGTCCTGCTCCCCTGCCACCGTCAGTCGGAGTGTTTTAGTCCTTGTGCTGACATGGCTGTTGGTGAGTGTCTTGGGTTGAGCTGGCAAAATGCCAACTGCCCAAGTACAGAGAAAAAAGGGTTCCTCCTCCCCCCAACCAGCCAAAGGGAGAAAGAAGAGGGAGAGGGGAAAAAAACCTTCCAAACTTCAAATCAGGTTTATGCTGAAACTAACTACATGTATTTATACAGAAAAGAGAAAATTAAGAGAAAACTACAATATAATACACACTTACACAAGTTATATATAACAAGAAATAACTTCCCACTCCCCAATAAGCACAAATTTTACCATTTGAACTACAAATCATTCCAAAAAAGTCAATTCCCCAAAGACAGACTTAAGCAAAGAGAAGAACTAAGAACAAACATTTTACTTCCCTAAGATAACCTGATGGTGAGCCGGTGCTGTGGGCTTGGGCCTCCCCGTCCCTCCTGGGACAGCACGGTGTGTCTTGCTGGGACCACAGCTGTGAAGCAACTGCCCCAGCCCCTCCCACACACTGGATTTTACTTCTTTTGAGATGATGTAGTATGGTATGGAATACAATATTATTGGCTAGAAGAAGTCAGCTGTTAGCTAGCCCAGCCCAGCTCAAGTCAGCTGACAATTCTAGGCCTAATATGATCTTTAAAGCCTAAATTTAGGCCCACCTGGCTAAACCCATAACAGTGAGGAACTCACAGCTAAGAGGAGGACTTTTTGGTATTGTTTTGAAAGTTGAAAATACAAAGAAAGAAAGGGTCTCGTCATCCTATCTGCCACCAACTGGGAGCTGAACTTTTTGAGAATTCAGGATGAGGGGAGGGAACCATGAAAAAACCCTTCTCTAATCTGTGTGTATCACGTTATTCTGGAAAAGTAATTAATTGGAATTAGAAGGTCCTTGCTGCTTTTCTTTTTTTAATATCCTAGACTCAAAGAAAGGTGTCCTCTGATTCTGCTTTGCTGTCTCAGATCTTTTGCTCCCTCATGTTTTTTCAATCTTTTTGCTCATGTACAACATCCAATAAAGTGAGAAGCTCTGAAGTCTGCTGAAGCCTGAGGCATCACCAGGACAATCCTAATTTTCTACTTAATCTGTGTGTGTGCACAATGCATTTAACAGGCAGCAAGTAGCTTAGTGGATCTTCAGTACTTTCCTGTTAAGGATCTGAAAAGGATCTTTAAGAATTCATGCCACCTTTGTGTTGTTGACTCCAAATTGCTTGAAAAAAAATACTGTACTAGAATAGTTTAAGTTCTGATATACTGGAGGTTGTACAGTATCATTATTGGCTCTGTATTTATTTTAGGAGATGTTGACAGAAGGGGAAAAATATAGAAAGAACAGAATAAATCTGAGTCTGATATATAGCTTACTGCTTAGACTGAGCCTACAGAGGAGGTGCTTTGGCTGCCTGAACTGTATTAGGATTCTAGGATTGTTATAACAAGTGATGTATTTGGATGGGCAGTAAGAAATGGCATGTGGCAAATAGATTGAAACATGCTCTTACCTACATGACTAGGACCATCTCTGTCTCCTCTTGGTGTGATAGGCAACAGCTTAACAGAATTAAGTAGAATAATGCAGCCAAATTTTGAGCATAGTTGGCATTTTGCTTTCTGAAAATAAGGACTGTGGAAGGTAGTGCACTAAATCACTTGGTAAGGTATTGCCTGGAAAAATATCATGGGACATAAAAATATTGGGATATCCTTGGCTTAAGTTTTCTTGACAGAAAGTTGTAAGATCTATTTTTAAGTGACAGTTTGTTTATCCACTCTTTGCATGGCCAGGAGCCCGTGGGCAGAGGTGTTTCGGTGCTGGTAATAAATACGCCTGGCTCCTCATCCTCAAAAATGGGTGTGTTTAATACATCTCTGTTTTTCTTCTCCCATCAGGCTGTGGCTTTTGCTTTTTCTTATAAACTAGGGCTTAATCCACTTTTCCCTTTTATCTTGGTTATTTTTTCCTTGCAAGGAGGAAATAGTTACTGAAATTGTTATTCTTGCTCCCCTCCCCCTCCCCCCAAACCTTCCCTTTCCTTAGAGTCTAATCAGTATATTTGAATTGTGTTGATTGAACTCTTACTGCAAGCAAAGACTGAGACCTGGGGAGAGTAAAAGGAAAAAGAAATAGCTAGTGCAGAAAAGAGATTAGGTTACTAATACTTTAATTAGAAGAACATAGAATATGTTAAGCTATAGAATTGTGGCATTGGCAGTATGCAACAAGTATCTGATAGAATTAACTGCTTTATTTAGTAGGATTTTTAGTCTCATCAGTTTAATGCATGAATAGTTCTGATTCTCTTATCAAGCACAAGTACAGCAAAAGAAAAAGCCCTTTGGAAAATAAAACTGATTGAATAAAATGAGGTCTGGCATTAAACTCGGTGATCTGCCTGTGATTGAGATTTCCTATATTTAAATTGATGCAGGAACCCTGAATACTTAAAAGTAATATTTACATATATTCCAAGTCTTTCTTGGAATCTCCCTTGTAGACATAGAGGCATATAAGTTCCTGATTAACAAAGAGGGTTTTTTGATCACTTAAATGTGACTACTACATGTCTCTCTGAAAAGTTGTATTTAGTGATCTCATTTTTTTATGTGGTTGTCTCTCCAAATCTCTAAAATGAGAAATCACTATAGTAATGTTTTGGATTAGGGTTGGAGTTGTTGCATCTCTGTTCCAGTAAGGTTAATGGGTAGAATTGGAAGTTATGGTTAAGTTGTATACAGATATGAATTTTCTTTTGATTAGTAAGTTATATTATACATTAACTTTAAAATCTTTTAGTGTGTTTCTTTTTTCCCTGTGATTTTCCTGATTTTTATTTTAAAAAGCATCTTTCAGAATTTTGGTCAGAAGGTAAGGTTATTTGGTATTGTCTTAGTTTGAGGGGTAAAACCAAAATGTTTACCCACAAGCAGAGGAGGGGATTCCTCCACAATAATCACGTCATTCTTTATCAAATTTAAGAAAACGAACTTTAATCAGAAAATGGATACAAGGATAACTGTTCTTAACTGCTGTATATATATATACATATATGTATGTATAGATACAACTGTAAACAGACCAGAGCAAACTGCTTCCCCAACACCACAAGCAAAAAAAAAAAGAAAACAACAACCCCCAAACTGGCAGGTTTCCTCCTGGAGAGAAGTTATACTTATGGGCAGTGTTCTGTGTCACAGCCCAGCTGGCTGCAGGGTGAGCTCCCAGTCTCTCTCCAGGGAGACAGAGACGAGCGGTGAGCACTCAGATGAATTCTGTCTCTCCCTCTGTGTCCCTTGACCCAAATGAAGAAGGAAAACTGGGAGTGGAGAACTGCAGTGTGTCTCAGAAAGCAGCTCTAACTTCTCTCTCCCAGGTCACTGCTGTGGCAGGGAGACCGGAACGGCAACTGGGGCCCTATTGCTGAAAAAGCAGGAGAAGCACCAGTGGCAAGAAGAAACTAGCTTACTCCACAGAAGCAGCCAGGAGCAGGAGAGAAAGGTTTCTCTCCGACAGCTGGCACACACAGCTCCAACCTCCCCCAGAGCTGTGTGATGTCCTCAAGAACAAAAGAGACAGTCCAAGCCCGTTTCCCACCACACCTTTCCCCAGTCTCCCCCACCCAAAACGATCAAGAAGGAATTGGTAGTAGTTAACTATTTCTTTTGTTAACTAATGGCATGGGGAGTTACTGGCAGGGAGAGAATTTACATCAAAACTACAATAGGTATTTTATCCTTATTTGGTAAGAGTAATAGTCTTACCTGGTGACTGCCTCTGCCTGTTCAGCTACTGGAATTCTGTAAGTAACAAAATAAATATATATATTGTCATTTAGAAGCACTAACTAGATACTTAACAAAGTGTTTCTTTTAGAGAGAGGTATGTGTTTACATAGGTAATCTGAACCTTCCAGGCTTTTAGGAACATCTGTTTCTAAATTGATGAGTGTAATTGTTATTATATTAAGGCTGATAATTAGCTAATATTTAAATAACTAAGTTAGCAGCTTGGACAGCACTAATGGCACTTTGTCAGAACTAAAGCCTCATTCCAGCTCAGATCCCACACTTAGCTGAGCCAATATACATATTTACCTGCAGTAGGTGTCGCATGATCCCTGCAGTACATTTGGCAAACGTACATTTCCAATGTACCTGTTATTAAGCATATTTTTATCCCTAACCTGACATCAGAGGATGACATGTCAGAGCATTCAAAAAGGGAATATAATTATCCCTGAAACATAATTCTGCATCTGTTGTGCTTTTGTCACCTGTTTTAGAAGAGGTATAGTGTTCTGCACTCAACACAGCATCTTTGTTCTTTTAGAAGAAGGTTTCTGTTTCTAGGCAGAATATAATGAGCCCAGATTTGATTGCAAACTTGGAAAAAAAGGCAGTGTTGGATGGATGTTTGCTATAGGATGGCTTTCTCTAGCTGTCTGGCTTGCATTTGCCTGAACAGACTTCAACTGTCTGTCGTGCAACCAGCCAGTAGAGGGTAGTATGTTCATGGAGACCTTGTGTTGTCCGAGTGTTCTGTCACTGAGGTAGGTCACAAAACAAACTGGCTTGATTCAATAGTCTTTTGAAGCTGTCTAACAAACCAGTAAACACCAGAGGTGAGTTTCTGAGACATAAAGACTACCTGCAAGTCTGAATTAGTCATGCAGTGACCAAAGCTTCTGGGGGAAAAAGCTTATTGGAAGCAGAAATTGGTTATGGATCCTGGGGGATGATTGTGATTAGTGTACTCCTAAAGCAAAAATAAATGCGGAGGATCAAAGGACATCACACGACGAGCCAGTGTGGTTTTAGGTAGAATGCCATTCATTCAGATCGCACACGCACGTGTTATAACCCAAAGCATTGTTCATGCGCCCCGTTCCTTATGCAGATTGGCTAATTGAGTATGGTCATGCGACAGAATAACACCTCTCATTGGTTACACAACAAAGGTCCACAAATACAATGTTTACATTAAACTACTTCAGCATACTTCTTTCCCATAGCTGACCGCAGGTGTCTTGCCTCAGCTTATCTTTCCACCGGGTTCATAGAATGCAAACAGGCTCACATTTTTATTCTCTGTAAGAAATTGTTCCCTACATACTCCCATTCTATAACATATGAAACAAATACTGATTCTGATAAGTCTCATCTGCCTGACTTTATTTTTCTCACTCCCTCTTAGTGTTGGACTTTGCCAGCCGACTGTTGCCATGGATATGCCAATCTTCATACTTGCTGGTCTCCTTGTACACTGTGTGTTCTTGGTCTCCATTTTTGACATCTACTTCAGCTCTCCCCTTGTCCATGGAATGACTCCTCAGCAGACTCCACTGCCACCTCCAGCAAAACGTCTTGTACTCTTTGTTGCTGATGGTCTGCGAGCAGATTCACTGTTTGAATTGAACAGCAATGGTACACCCCAGGCACCTTACCTGCGGTAAGTCCATCTGAAAACATTACCGATCAAGTTCTAATTAAAAAAGTTTCTACGTGTTGTGACAGTGAAGTATAGGAATAGCTGCAGATGTTTTATTTTTGTCTGAAATCTTCCATGAATACTAGTGTAATACATCCTGAGCAGTCTTTAGTGAGAATAAATGAGAAACCACTTTAACTAATAGTTAAATCCTTTTTTCAAATTAGTACTTTTTTCAGTACAACTTGCCTTTAAACATAGCTGAGAGCTAGGAATAGCATCTTGGAGTCCTATGTCTCTGTGTTTTTATATTTCTCATTAATGATTGGGCTATTCCAAGTGGTTCTGTGAGCTTTCAAGTAGGCATGAGAATGTGAGGTCTAAGATGCGTTTAAAAAAACCACAATAAGCAAACTTTAAATGCTGCACGCTTAGAGTGGAGCTTGAAATTTGAGGTTGTAGTTCTATTTTTATTTGATTACTGAGAAATATATTCACGGCTGAGTGTACAGATCTTGTAACTAACAGTTGTATAAAATCTCCGTTAAAGTTAGAAAGCATGCAATCAGAATTTACTTGGGCTAAAATACATCTCATAAATTATAGCCAATTTTATATCTTACATAATGAACAGCAAAATTACAATTTTCCAGTAATTTGACTGTTAAAAACTGCTTTGAATTTGTTCAGAAAATTCTGCTGTTTTTTCTTAGAAATCAGTATAAGCTGTGTCGTGGCATGTGTTGTTTTCTTTCTCCCTTTGTTCTGATGGTGAACTGAATCTTTCTTGACTTCCAGAAGATGGAGACAAGAAAACAGCATATGATAGTGCTCACTGCTTGTTTTCCAACAGGCTCCAGCTGTTCATATCTTCAGCAGATAGGAAGAGTTTATGAGGCTGTTTCTTATGCTTGGGTTTTATCCCTGTTTTCTTTGCTTTTTGTCTGTTGTAATTACTGTATGTGCATAATTCCTAGACAATTTGATGTATTTCTGTATATGTTAGGAGAAGCTATTCTCCTTCACTTTGGTGTAATTGTAAAAGATAAAAGGTTTACTTAAATTTCCTTCTTGTTCGTGAAATTATTTGCACCTTAAATTTGCATGGGGTTCAAAATCTCTTGATGCTGGCTTCCAATATTCAGTACAGATAAAGGCAGACATGGTCACAAAATCTAATTATAATTGAGCATATTTGATGAGTAGGATAAGAAAACTCAACATTTTCAAGCTTAAAGGAAAGAACAAAGAAAAGTAACACCAGGCAGAAACATCTGTTAGGGGGGAAAAAAGTAAACTAACATGGAAAACAGCAGAAAAAAACTAGCATGTTAATTCTGTGTTAGGGCACCAGCTGAAGTCATCCGTTTGCAGTGCTGATGGGCTACAATAGTAATGTTCCCTGTGGGATGTCATGATAGAGAACTACTTGCAGGTTCATGTTCTGCCTGTTTTACTGCACAGCAGGTGGTAGTGAAAATCTGTTTTAGTCTGGGTTTTTGGTTGTTTGGGGTTTTTTTTTGCATTTTCTGCCTCACATCTATCTGTCACTTTTTATTTGCAATTTGTTGTACTTTAGAGAAGTCATGAGCATTAACTGCCTTGTATTCTATTTTCAGGGGTATTCTAGAGAATAATGGCAGTTGGGGAATCTCTCACACCCGGGTCCCAACAGAATCCAGGCCAGGGCATGTTGCTCTTATAGCTGGATTTTATGAAGATGTCAGTGCAGTTGCTAAAGGTATGCTGGTCCTAAAACTTTGAACACTGTCCTCCTAAATGAGGTGTTTCAGTGTTATGCTGGGCTTCTAGATGATTATTAATAAATACCTGTGCATAGTGGTTTGTATACCAAGATTATAAGGAAAATAGTAATTTTGGATGAATTTTCCACTGTTAATATTGATAGCTATGAAAATAGCTTACCTATGTTAATATTTTCTAACATGGTAAGCCTAAAAGCTTAGAAGTGAAAGTATCTTATGGCCTCACCTCTTCATGTAACAGAGTTTTTAATTATCATTTAAGATATAATAGGAGATGCCTAAGTAGCTGTTGCAAACAAGAAATGAATTACAGTGTCTTAGCTGCACCATTGCTATCTTAAGTTGGAGAATCAGAAGTAAAATAAAGCAAAAGCCCCAAGTATGTATTTTGTCCTGAGCTGGTTGTCAGGACAACTAGCCTGGGGTTTAATTATATATGGAACAACTCTATGTGTTACTGACTTGGTCTTTTGTCTGGTCCTCTGCCTTACCCAGGCTTCTGAGCCTGAACACTGCTAATGTTGTGTGTTGGTTTTGGACAGGGTAGGTGAGAGGAGTTACTTGTTCTTGTCCGTGTTCCTTATCAAAAGGTTCTTCCTTCTGGCAACCTGTACAAATGCAGGATTGGCAGAAATTGTTGTTAAGATCATCTTGTATTTCTGCCACCTGCCTTTTTGTGGAAACAGAAGATCTTGCAGGTTTTATTGTGATGAGGTGGAATGTGACTGCTGGAAATATAATATGAGCATGTACTTGCAACACAGGATTTAGAATTCATGAGAATTCTAGCTGTTTAGAAGATAAATCGGTCTAGTTTGCCTGTTTGAATTGCTGCATAATGAGATTGGTTTAGGGTTTTAGCTCACTTCTTAATGAACGGGGGACTAATTATAATAGAGGTTGAAATGGAATTAAAACTAAGATTCGCAAATTGGAGTTCATTGTTCAGTATAAGGGAAACTTATTTAAAAAAACCCCCAAACAACATTTTGCATGGGCTATCAGTCTTGTCAATGATATCTTCTGGCAACCACATTTAAATCCAGGTGTGTTTGTTTAACAGGATGGAAGGAGAATCCGGTGGAATTTGATTCTGTTTTCAATGAAAGTAAATATACCTGGAGCTGGGGAAGCCCAGATATTTTGCCAATGTTTGCAAAAGGTAAGGCCTAAATTTTGTGAATCTTTAATACATAGTTATCAGATAGTAAAATAGAGACTCCAAATTTTTGAGTTAGAGAAGAGGGTAAATGAAGTATTTCCAGTTTGTGTATTTGCGTATACTCTATGCTTGATTTCTAGTTTGTGAATTTTCAGGTGGAGGAAAAGAAGCAAGCTTTTAATGAGAATATCTCTATTTATTACTCATCAGTTTAAATAGGCCTTACCTAATTCTGTTAGCATACTAAAAGAAGCAAACCTCTAGTTATAAGAACCTAGTATGTTTTTTCTTTGGTTGAAGTTTAAAGCTCTTGTTTGTAAGCATGAAGCTGGGATTTTTCTTCCTGCACCTGCAGCTCCCAGTAATTTGGGAGAGAACTGCAGCCATGCTTTTTAAGTGTCTGAGCTGTAGAAGTAGCTTATGGTGAGTTATCCTGCTTCTACTCTGAACAATAAGATGTAAAAGGAAGAACTGTATGCAAGCAGAACCTTCCTGGTAGTATTTCTGAAGCTGATTTCTGTCCATGGTGTGCAGCTTGTTAGTCTTGTCAGCCCAGTGCAACTAGTCTTTGAGCCTGCAGAGATTGCTGAGTAATACTTCAAATATCCAAAGGTTCTTCAGGTTTACTGTTGTTGTTTTCTTGGAAGAGTGAGGGCATATACGCTGCTTTGGCATAATCTCAGAATAAACAGACTGAATTGAAAAGCAGACAAGCTAAGGGCATATGCTGCTGTTCTGTTCTAATGGTATTGACAAGTGAGAAAAATGGGATAGGCAGAATAGGAGTGGAATATTATATTGGTTTAGAAAAAATGTTTGTTCTATTTTTCATGATGATTCTTGAACTTTTTCTGAACTTGTGTCTCTTCCCTTTCTCATCTTGATAAGCCCCTGACATCAGTCTTTTCTGTTCTTTGTTTGAGCCTCATAAATTTATGACTAGCTGTAAAAACATCCCCTGATAATTTCTCATGACCTCAGATTACAGCTTGTATTTGGAAATCATGTCATGGTGGCTGGGAGGAAGGGAAAGGTAGTTGCCCTTGCACGGATTATTTATATTTTTGGGGATATGTTCTTGGGAAAATATTTGGAGAATTCAAGAATTTCTCAGAACCCTGTTGTCCTACTGGTTTTGTTTGAGTAAGAAGATAAGCAGAGGACTGGGGAGCAGTTTTGATGTTATCTGTAGAGATGTGCAAGGATAGTACTCTCAGTAAGGCTTGGAGTGGTATCAATAATGGAACTTCCTTTTGCAAGGGGGAGGGAAATCCCCCAAAGTTGGCAAAGGTTTAGTGAAGCAGTATATCTGAGATATAGTGTCTGTTTGGGAAAAGGGATCATATTTTCTGATGATAGACAGATTAACTTTTGTAGTTAGGAAAAAGTATTTTCCTTATTTCAAAGAGAAGTTTTAGAATATAGAAGGGATTGAAATCAAGTGTTTGTTCTTTACTTTTACAAAAAAGCCAAGAAGAATGTAGAGGAGCATAGCCTAATTTCTCTCCTTATTTTCATGTTGCAAATTAGTGAGGTCACAGGACTCGTGTGTATTTTATCATGCCAAAATGTTCAGAATTTTATTAATTATTCCACCACTTCCATTGAATGATGCATAAAGACTATATAACATTGGTTGCTTTTTGGGAAGGATAGAAAAATCCTTTGTTTCCTCTAATTGTCGATATTCTCTAGATACTTTCCTTGTAATAAATATTTCAAGAAAATGGTTGAGGATTCTGTAGAGAAGGTAAATAAAATGCTCACAGATTTCTTTCCATATCAAAATAGATATACATGAAATCTAAATTTGTCCAAGTCTTAATGACTGTGTGATTAGCATTTTAGTCTGAGGAAATGTCCAAAGTACGTTTGTATCTTGAGCAGGATCAAAAGGTGTTTGTTTCTAATGGTTCAACTCAATTAAGATACTTAAATTCAGCATGTTAATTTTCACTTATTTTCTATGATGCTTTTAGTTTATAACATTGAAATTATCTGAAAATAATGTGCTTTGAAAATTCCTATTTTGTTTCCAGAATGCTTCTTAAAACTTTAGTTTCTTTTCTAGACATGCCAGAATTTGAGGTCTAACTTTAAAAGTCCAGTCTTTTGTCATGGGTCTGGGTTGGAGTATAATCCAGAGTATTAAATGTCATGCTGAAAAAGAAGCTAAGTCTGTTGCTCTAAAGGGCAGTAGATACTACATTCCCCCTCTCTTTCTTGGAAGCTTCCAGAAAGGCTAGGGTCATTGTTTAGCTTGAGTATGGAGAAGGGTATCAAGACCATGGGGAGAACTGGGACAAACCATTGTTAGGGTTATTCTGGACAGACCGACCTAGCGATCTTCTGTTTTACTTCCTTGTTGTTAAACAATACAGAATTTCTCACATTCCTCACATGGCTGTGTTTGATGACAGCTCTCTGATGTCCATGCTGTCCAGCTCAGTGTCTGACTGTCTTTGTACGTTCATTCTTTTTTCCCCCTCTTTTGTGCCTGCAAAATTTGCTAGGAAAGTCTCCTGCTAGTCTGGACTCTGAACATGAGCAGCTTGTCAGACACAGGACCTACCCCACTAGCAGTGCGACAGCTTTGCTTTCCATGGGATGTAATCTTATTGTAAGAAGGGTGATAATTTGATCCCTGTTCCTAATATTTGGACATTGATGCTGAGGACAGGATAAAGTGCCAGACAAGAGAGCAAAAGGAATAGGTGGTATCTGGTTTGGGAGTTTCTGGCACCTCCAGTTGTTTCCTGTAGTGTGGCTTCATCATCTAAAGAATATTTTCATCCCTGGCTTCCTTTTACGTCTCTATCCCATCTTTGCTTCCTCATCCCCAGACTTACAGATAAGTGCAGGCATATTGTCATCTGCCATGTCTCAAATGATCAAACTAAAATAATATTTTCTAAAATTTGCATAGTAGAATTTCTTATTAAAAAAAGAAAAAGGAACAGGTATTTCATAAGCTATACAGATGTTCCAAAACTTTCCTACCATGACTTCATTTTGCCACTATTTCTCTTTATAGCAGTGCAGGGTTGGGTGGGTTGTTTTGTTTTGCTCTGGTAGAAATTAGAAATGGTTAAGTAGTAGATGCATTCCTTTGCTCGATCTGCAAACTGTGCTGTCATTTGGCTTCTTTAGTGTGGCACATCTCAAGGAAGGTCTTCTCAGATTTGCTGTGGCACTTTTGAAAAACGCTGCAGCATTCTGTTCTCTTAGCTAGTGATGGACAGGACTTATTTCTTCTTTTGAACTCATTTATCCACCAACTGGAACTCCTGAATTCACTTTTTAATGCCTGGCAATATTTTCTTCCTTTTTTTTCAGACTGGGAACTGCAGCGAGTGTTCTGTGTTACAAGCCATAGTAACATCTCCTGGGGTGTGGGGAGAGCTGCACCAGAAAATCTGTGCCAGCTTTCTTCTTCCTGGCCTGAAATACTTGCATCCCTTTGTGTGGGTTTGCACATGATCTTGGTTAAGCAGCTCCTTTATACTGGGATGTTAGCTCATTCACAAGCCTGGAAGCTTACACAACAGCATTATATGATTGTGACATCCAGCAAATCGGTTATATTCTTGCTAGTCATCAGCCAACTGAAGAGCATTTTACCCTCTGGGAGTTTACATTGTCATGGTATAAATGGCATCCCTGAGCTGTAACAGTTCTTCTGTTGACTGAATTATTTAATTAAACTTCATCTAGCTTCAGATCTTTCTAGGACTTCTAAAGTTTACTTTATTCTAGGTCTTCATCTCCCCCACACCTTTCTCTACTTTGCTTCTGTGACAGTGAGTAGAGAATGAAATCACCTTGTCCAGATGCTGTGTTTGCACATCAGTGGCCCTCGTGTTGTACTTTGTGACTGAACATAGTCCAGTAGTTCTGCCTTTTCTATTTTGGATGCATGTTTTAAAGAAGCGGACTTTGAATACTGTCTTCCTGAAGTTGCCCCCTGGGCTTTCGATAGCTAGAATTGATATACAGTGACCCTCATGATGCCTTTGTTATGTTTTCCGGTGTAAAAGACCTCATTGATAGGACATTGTCTTGTACGATTCAGGTGAACAACTGACAGTGTTTGACCGTTTGAATGGCTCCTATGCACGCTATCCTTGGTGTAAGGAAGGTCTCGACACGAAGGAATGACGAGGCACAAAAGCAGTTTATTAAAAGAGCACCGGATATAGAGTAGGGTGAGGAAGGTTCTGGATAAGGGGCGGTAACCAGATTAGGATTGGACAGAACAAGGCATGGAGTAAGTTACTGGGGCAACAAGGGAGCCAATGGGGATACAACAGTCAAACAACCAATCATAACAGGGCCTAGGGTAAAGGTGGGAAAAGAGCCCTAAGGGATTATGGAAAGAAGAAAGTTGACTAAGGGAAAAGACAATGAGGAAGCCATTTTTAAAATGGGGTGAGGGGGGCTACATTAAAACTCTTAACACCATACAATAGAACATCATAACTTCAACAGCACTCATGTGCAAGTCCATAATGTCATTCCCAAGTCCTAGATCCCATTCTTGTTGAGTGTCTGCCTGTGGTAGTTTCATCGACCCTTCATCCTCGTAGATCCACATTTTGTAGTAATCTTTCCATTCTGCCTAGGTCAAGCATTCTCCCACAAACACCCAAAAGCTAAGTATATTTTTCTCAGTCTCCTCCCCAAACACATGTTTAAGTCAATCTCTGAATATGTATCTTCCTCAGTTAGAACTTTCCCCGTGAAATTCTTTGGTCAAAACCAAATTCTCTTTAATTTGCATACTTTATTTCCTCACCCGAGCATACTGGATAACATTGTCCCTCATTTCTCTGAGATGCTGACAAGCTAATGTGGTAAAATGGTATCCAGGCTTCAAAAAACCATAAATTATGGGAAAGTTTAAAATAAGGAGAAGATTTCTCTGACTTCTCTCAGGATTGTTAGTCTTGATAAGTTTCTACTCCTGTGCATGAAAGTTTTTTTGACTATGAAAAGGAAAAAAACCTTTTGTCTCATATGTCATCTATATTGTTTTTGCAGGTGCTACTGGAGATCATGTTTATACATTTTGTTACGCAGCAGAAAGTGAAGACTTTGGAGCACAAGATGCAGCCAACCTTGACATATGGGTTTTTGATCATGTTAAGGTAAGGAGAGAATATTTTTATGCTATCTGTTTATAAAAAGCATAGCTGGATGGTAACTTTATTATACAACATGTTAACCTTATCATAGAACTAGAAAAGAAGACATTTTTGAAACGCCTATCACTTGAGGTTATAAGTAAAAATTGCTTGAATCAACTTTCATGACTAATGTTATGGATACTCAGAGGAAGTATTATTCATTCATTTCTAATTAAAAAACCAACACTAGTAAAAGTACCCTTTAAAAACATTCTTGGCTTTTCTTTGTCTTGTTTGCCTGTAATCTGAAAGCCACCTTGGAGTGCTGCATACCCTTTACAATCTTGAATGCTGTTAGTCAAGGGTTTTATAACAGGTGTTACAGCATCACAGAAATGGTAAGTCTTCATTATGATAATGAAATAGACAGTATTATTGACTTGATTTTTGTCAAGCTTGTACCCTGACTGTAATTGTTCAGTGTGGCTTCTTCAGATACATGTAGCTGGCTTCTGATTATCTGCTGTGGTTCACTCTGTGCTGTGACAGATGAGTCGTGAGGAGTCACAGTTAGTCTTGAGAGAGAAAGTGGGGAGATGGAGGCACCTTAGACCCTGGAGCACTATCTTTTGTTGATGTAGTACTGTGCTCAGCTGACTTGGTCAGTGCTGGTTCATGAGTGTTGTTTTCTGTGATGCTGTGTCTTGGGTTGAGC
>VWZD01013029.1:11674-142054 GCA_013396695.1 Sakesphorus luctuosus
GCACATAAAAACAAGTGCATTTTGTAGTAGTGAAACAATTTATATGTATTTTAAAATCAAAATACAAAGTCGCCGCAGTCATGGAAGCATCTGTGCCACAGTGGTTCATTTTAGCAAGAAATCAAAATATACCCCTTTTGACATGCCCTTTGGTAAATCCCTGCTAGAATAAACACATTCCCACAAGTTACAGACTATTAATTACTTTTGGATTATGTGCTGTAAATATTTAATATTTATTTTCCTTTATTCACTTCTTTTCTATAAGTGAAGAAGCAAGACTTGTGTACTCGTGCAGTTAGATCTTGTTTCTGGAACACTTCATGTAGGACACTGGAGGAATTGCAAAAACCTAATTTAAAGTAAAAACATGCTGAGGCCTTGGTAAAAAAAAATATAAATAAGAATAGGAAGAACAATGCTGGAGATATAATTTGTTTTATTGATTTTGATTTGGTATTGACTTTGTCTTGGTATTCATCTTGTTTTATGTTTCTTTATTTTCCGAGGCTCTGCCTCTGCATATAAACTTCTTTGTGACGTGTTTATATTGATAGCATAATGGTTTGCAATATAAAAAATAGGTTTGTGAGGGAAGCAGCAACATCTGGATATGGAGACACTTATGTGGCACTATTTGCAAAAGAATTAGTTTGTGTTATATGGTATGTCTGTCAGATGCACTAGAAGAGAAAATTATTAACAGTTTTCATGTTTATATTTCTTTTTTTTTATTGTCTCAGAGAACTAAGATTACAATTTCCATAACTATTTTTTCCTAGCTGTGATGTGTTTCATAAAGGTATTGCAGAGCTTTATATATGCCTCTCCAACATCTGTAGTGAGAAAACAACATTTGAAATGAAAATTTTAAAACTAGACCAATACAATAAAATAAATATAATACCGATACAATAACCTGAAGAGCTGTGAGCTCATCCGTAGGTTACTCATATAATAATTTAAGCTCCACAGAACCACCCACACTGTATTCACCTGGCTAGCTATACCACAGGTAAAACAGAAATACCTACTCTGATATTAACTTGTAGCTGTCACTTGTAGTCCCACTTGTAATTTACATGTGGATACTTCTAGGTAAACATAAACTCATTAATTGCTTTAGCCTAGAAGCTGTAACTTTATGATACTTTTTGTTTGGCATAGACTAAATTCTTGTTTACTGTCACTCATCTGTGTAGTCATATTTCATGTAGAAGTAGTGCTGTGTTTCTAGAATTGTTTGACAGTTCTCTACTAAAGACATATTTCCTTAGTTTATGCTTCTACTACAGATCTCAAGAAAGTTCTTAGGCATTGAACACTTTTAGTACAGGACAGTAAAAATATCTTAGGTTTAATAATAATAATAATAATCACATTTTCAACCATATTGATAAAAAAGGAATTTCACTACAAAGCACTACAAAGAATGTCTTTGTTATCAGGTGTTATAATATTGTTTTCTTTTATTCTAGTAATATTTGTATTTTTCTGAAAGGAAGGTAATTTTTTCCCCATTCTTGAAGGGATTTAATATCTGAGAGGTACCTAATATTATGTTCTAAATTAAAAACTGTGCTACTGAAAGATGATAATCTATCACGTTAGTAACCAGGTGCTTCTTATCCTGCAATAAAAGGAAGATATATTTTGAACTTTCATTTATAACTGTATTTTAAAACATTTATTACACTGTTCTGTCCAGGTTTTGGCTGGAATAATGTTCTTCTTAGTATAAGAATAATGTTGATAACACTGATGTTTTAGTTATTGCTGAGCAGGGCTTACCCTAAGTCAAGGACTTTTCAGTGTCTCATGTTATGCCAGCGAGCAGGTGCACAAGAAGCTGCAAGATAGCATAGCCAGGACAGCTGACCCGAACTGACCAAAGGGATATTCCATACCATGGAATGTCATGCCCAGTATATAAACCGGGGTGAGTTTGCTGGTAGGAGCCCATCACTGCTGGGGGACCAGCTGAGCATCAGTTAGCAGACGGTGAGCAATTGCATTATGCATCACTTGTGAGGTTTTGATTTTTGTTTCCTATCTATTTTTTAATTATCTCCCATTTAATTTATTATTATTATTATTCAGTTTTGTTGCTGTTAATAATTAGTAACTGTTTTTAATCTTAATCTCATTTTATGGGATTTACCTTTTTTACAATTCTCCTCCCCATTCTACCATGTGGGGCAGGGGAGTGAGCGAGCAACTGCATGGTACTTAGGTACTGTAAGGGGTTAAACCACAATAGTTCTCATCTCTAATCCTGTAAAATATATCTTTCTAAGGTATTCATGGTCTAACAGACAGAAATTACTCACCTTAAGTATTGTTTCTTTTACAATACATAACAATACCTTGTTCTATTCTCATTTGGAGAGTGTCTGCTAAATAATTCAAAGATGTTATTCTTATGTACAGTATAAAATTTCTTTGTTGCATGAACCAAACTAGCTCTTAGTGTGTTTTTTCAGTACTGAAAATACTATAATAATAGGAATTAACAATTTATTGATCCTTGGTTCTAACATTTGTTCTCAGGTATGTAGCTGAAAAGGGTATATTATTGTGATTGTAAAAGAACATACACATTTCTTTGTGTTCCTCTTATAGCACTGACAGCCTAGGTTTGTGGCTCAAAGAAATCCTGAAACTTCTTTAAGGGGAATGTATACTTTATTTCCTAGAGTTGTCATTTATGTTTAAGGGAAAATTTGTTCTATGGAGCACAGTAAGGAAAAGAAAATTATTTTTAAGTATTTAAATAACAAGCTGTCAGGGACGTGGGCAGTTCTCTTTTGGCAGGTACTTGATTACAAAAGCTGTCAGGATTGATGTCATCTTTGTAGTCCTAACAGTAATTTCCCATTCCCACAAAGCAAGAACACAAATCCTCAGATGCTGCATATAACATGAATTTTGTATTATACTTTATTTCTTTCGGTTATTAAATAGATACAACCTGCTTCTTGCAGGAAACAAAATATTCATCTTGATTTCTTTCAGGTGCTTATTATGAAAATTGCTATGGGTGATTGTTCTGTATTAGTAATCAAATGTTTTGATGAGGTTGTCTATCAGCCTATCTTTTATGATAGGAAATCAATTTTCAGGAAGAAGCTTAGGGAAAAAAAAAAAAACCACATAAATTTTTTTATTGTCCAGTTGGATTGTGTTAATTTATCATGAGAATACACATTTACTTCCTTTCAGAAGTAATTTTTGATTAGTAAGTAAATTTTCAAACACCATCAACTTCTTAGTAAACCTGAAAATATTTAAGGGCCAAAGTCAGACTTAGAAGAGCAGTGATATACATAACATTAGTATGCTTATAAATTTAGCAATCTCAACTTTCATTTCAGCTTGTACAAATAAAACTGAAGTCTGCAGGAGACAGATGTGAAAGGGAAACTGTTCTTTTATCTTTAAAGATGAAAGAAGTAACAGTGTAGTATTAACTATTCTAAGGTTTGATAATTATTCTGTTCCTGGAACTGTTTCGATGATTTAGTCTTTAGCTTTAATATTCCAGCAACTTGATATATACGGCACTAACTGATTTTCCAAGGCAGCTAATTCCAAGAGGAATTAGGAAAGGGGCAGTAAACTTACAGTTTAACTACACAAGCAAAGTAATTTTCTTCTCCTTTTGTATTTCTGTTGTGCCGGATTATAAAGTGCAACTGAAGAGTAAGTATTTGTAACTCTTAATCATATCCATTTGCATAAATCATCTAGTCATGATGGAATGTTTACCCTTTACTGTTTACCGTTTTGCTTAATTGAAAGAATAAATTACTTCAATATAAACTAACATTCTTGTATCTTGAGTCCTAGATTCTAATAGCATGCAGCCACTAGAAAAACTCTAGGATTGAGAAGAGTCTGATAGTTAAGTGCTTGAAACAGAAGTTTATGGATCTACAGAAGTGGTGGTGAGCTGTTTCGCACAGCTGTATTACTCAAAAAATGCTGTTGATTTTGGTTCTTGGTGACTAAAAAACCCTTTTGGGATTTGGTACGTTTTATGTACTTCTCCATACTAAATTCAGGGATTTGGAGACCTGCAAGGCATAGAAAATCCAGGCATTCAAAATATAAACAGTTGAGAATCGAACCCTTCATGAGTTTCTAATGTGGAAGTCTAAGATTTAAAATGACTCATCAAGCAATTTTACTGTTATCATTATATAGTAGCTTTTGAAAACGACAGTCTCATCTTCTGTCCACCTAGCAGACACTCACCCAAGTGAATTATTGACAGACCACTCATCTCTATGAAGTGCTAATGCTCAATATGTGTACAACTCCTTGAGGCCATTGCAAAAATTACCACCTAACATGGATAAAGAAATGGAGCAGTCAGGCAAAGACCAAATAAAAATGGCTCAGTAGAACTACTTTAGTAACTATATAAACATCATATTAAGAGCTGAAAAGTTTGAGGGATTTATGATCTCTGTATGTATGTATGGCCAAACTTCGTGAACAAAGATTTGGACAGGGCTCTCCCCACGTGGCTGTGCCCTTCCAGCCTGTGCAGTGGATTTTTGAGGTAAGGCACAGCATGCGCAGAACTGCCCCCACCGCTTAAGTCCTGAGGTCCATCTGCCACGGCCAAGCGAGCTTGGACAGTGACAGTGAAGTCCTCGGGACTGTCACAGCACCCGGTACTAACCGGGGCTGACCCTGCTGAGCATCCGAGATGTGACGGGATGGGATGGCAGGGAGGCATTGAACTGCCAGGGGACGGTCCCCACTGAGACTCAAACTCAGGACCTTGGGATTCAGAGTCCGGAGTGCTCTCCTTTACACCACGGGACCACCCTTTATGATCTCTGGCTTAAAGGCATCAACCTGCTCAGTTTACTGTGTGTGTCTGTGTGTGTGTGCCTGTAGAAACTATATTCTCCATTTTGGCTGTACAGTGCTGGTTTCCATGACTTTCTGTTGCAGCAAGTTTCACTTTATGTTCGATAGATTGTTCAATATTGACTTTGGAAGAAATAGCACTGTGATTATACATTCAATTTCTCTTAAGAGACAAGAAAGGGTAGTGTTAAAATTGGCTGTGTAGTATAATTGTCTAACATTTTTTTCTTTCTATGTGTGAGATAAAGTGACAAGATTTGGGGACTAGATATCAATAAATATTGGGGTAGATACATTGTGTACATGTTTAAAAACAGATTCCCAGCTCCAGAAGCAGGACAGAAAGGCAATGAGTTTCTGTAGCTGTTTCACCAACTTTTACCCCAGAACCCCTCTCCCAAAATCATAAACTGCAAGATGGGTTTTGTGGATTGAACCTATCACAAGCATGGAATTCTTTTCTGGAAGTGATTAAGAGTATTTGGAACAGTGCCAGTGAGAAGGAATATTGTTTGCTATCCCCTCTCATATAGAAGAAAGGCATTTGTGCTCCCACTTTGTAAGGCTGCTCACTAACTGAGTTGCATGTGCAACTCAGCAAAACGTGTTGAATACAGCAGTGCCAGTTTAATTTAGGCATTGTTCTTATCAATGCTTCCGCAGATGCTGTAGGCAATAAGCCATGTGAGTCGCTTACAGAACTTTCCAAACGGCTTCCCATGTCTCAGTGATGGCAGTGAAAGCATTCTTCAAGGCCATGACCCCTCCTTTGCTAAGACAAATATAGGTTGTTGGGGTTTTTTTAAAGCAGACCTAAAATGATGTTACTTACAAACCCCCCCAAAAAACTCAAAGTGATTTACTTCCCTTCACAGTCTGATGAGTTAATAATAAAGAACAGATATGATCTTTACTGCAAGACTGAGATACAGAAATTTCACACCTATGCCAAGTCACCGATTTAGGGAAATATAATAAACAAAATTGGATTACTCCATGTGTTACTATTTGGATTTTACTGTGTGAGAGCCTGAAAATAAAAAAAAAAAGGCATGCGGGAATCCTACTTTCTGCTCGCTGCAGTTTCCTTGAATTAGTTATTGCCATGTCTTTCTGCTGCAACAGTTTTCAGTGTTAGCCACTAGCAGTCCGACAGAGGATGGTGTTTCTGCACAGCCTCACATTAGCTTTCACCTCTGTTCTTTTGTCCCAGCTCACCTCCAGCCTTCTCAGAGCTACTGCAGAAAGGGAACTGAGAACTGATAACTGTAAATTGTAGATAGATCTGTAAAATACAGGAAGTCTCTCACATCTATTTTTTTGACTTCTGTCTGATCTAAGCAATTTCTTTGGGAGTTCTCTTTTTGGACACCAAATTGCAATTAAAGAATAATTTCATACAGTTTGAGGAAAGTACAGTGCTGGGTCTCGTTTAGAAATGGATCAATTGAATCTCTGCAATTTTACAGTCTAAACAGAAGGGGGGTATTTTAACACAACCTAAAGATCTTCATGTTTCTCTGATATATGAAGAAAAATGGAAAGGTAGAAAAAATAAATCCTTAGAGCAAGAAAAATGACTAATGTAACCTTCAAAGAAGGTAATTCTTTGAAGTGCTAAAAATTATTTTAGAAATTTAAAGGTATGTTTACAGCTAGACACTCGTATGAGCCCTAAAACAGTAGTAAGTCAAAAAAGTTAACAGTATCACCATAGAGTACAGAATGGATGGCTGCTTTAACCTAGGGGTATTTACTCAAGATCAAACCTTGTT
Source organism: Sakesphorus luctuosus (assembly GCA_013396695.1). Taxonomy (NCBI): domain Eukaryota; kingdom Metazoa; phylum Chordata; class Aves; order Passeriformes; family Thamnophilidae; genus Sakesphorus; species Sakesphorus luctuosus. The sequence goes on from VWZD01013029.1 coordinate 18,334, forward strand.
ATGAAGTTCTTTTGTAATATTATGCAGCTGTCAGGGCTTTAACTTTCTAGTTTGTATCACTGGATCACAGTGCAAATGCAAAATTTTTGGCAGGCTAAACAACCATCCATAGGAGAAGTAATTAAAGGCTTAAAATATCAAAACTTCTTTGAAAATTAGTTTCTTCATTTATTCATTTTGACATTTCCCTATATCCTTTAAAGCACCATGGAAATCTTTCTATAGAGAAAGATAGGTTTTTAGTTTGAAAACACCATTGTTTTAAGCTTTTAAAATTACATGATACAAAAGACCTGAAAGTTTGACTCTATCACTTTTAGGTCTTCTATATTTTAATTTTTGACTTGTCAACTTTATTTTTTAGATCACATCTGTGTCGTAACTCTCTGCATGTATAGAAACTGTCAAGAATAACAGCTTTTTCTGGATTCGTTATAATTTGGAATCTCCTTTTTGAAACCTGAAATGCAAATGATAATGTGTTAGTTTATGAGTTTCACTCCCTTAAAGTAGAACATTTAGTTTTAGACATGCCTTACTCTATTTAAAGTGAATGCACATTTTTCTTTTTCCAGATAGTTAGAGGAGGGGACCTGATGATAGTAAATGGAAAGGCAAGACCTACCCGGTTTACAAGTTCATCCATCTAGAGTTCTAGAAAATAGATGGAGAATTAAAGAAGAATCAGCTAGGGTTTTTTTAGGCAATATTAATAGCCATATATTAAACTGAGAATTCATGAGACTATACTGTAACCCTGAGATCAGCTATAAGACAAAATAAAGAAAAAAAAGCCATTTATTTGCAGCCTATCTGGTTGGTCATAAGAATTCAAGACTGATCAAGGTGTCTCATGAAATTGAATTCAATACTCTAAGAGCAATATTAAACTTTCACTAAATTTTTTGAATATTTTGCCCCTTTATTCCTTTCAGAGTCAAAACATGGTACAGCTTAATTTAAATCCCTGCCCAAAGAGATGGGAAAAATAATCAATGTGTTGAAAAGCAGTAGTAGTTTTTATTTACTCTTCAGAGCTGTTTTTACTGCTATTCCAAATCACTCTATAGATGTCTTCTGAAAAATACAAATACAATGCTCCTATGGATCAGAATGCACCTTCCACTTGAAAACCTGATTCATCATTCTTGGCAAGGAAAGAGAAAAAGTGGAGGGGGAAGAAAGTAATTGTATTTAATTTCAGAGTTTTCCCAAGGAATATAAAATGTTTCAGAAGGGTATTAAGCTTGGAATGGAGCAGAACATAGGTAAAATCTTGGCCAATGCCACAGAACTTCCCCAAATACATTTTGTCTACCTTAAAAGTAAATAATAAAAAGAAAAATTGATCAATCAAGCCATAAATCAATATAAGGTGATATTTAGGGGTTTGCAAGTTCCAGACACAACAGCTGATGAGTTTGTTGAAGTTTTTTTTATTAGAAAGACAGTAAAGTCAGTTATATAGGGATTAGTTGTGACTCCAAAGAATCATAAAATGGCTTGAGTTGGAAGGGACCTTGAAGATCATCTTGTTCCAACTTGTGGCAATTCTGGTGGTAATTCCATGGAAGAACAAGTATACAGTTAAACCATAGCTGGGTTGAGTACCTTGAGTGCCCAGCACTGGCATTTAGAGACACAGCCAACCAGTACTTAGCTGCCACTAATTTCTCCAGAGCCTTTCAAATTCCACTTCTTTTAAAGGCTGAATTATTCTAGATTCAGAGGTTGACTCCACAGCTCCGTTTATTCAAAATGAAACAATACAGCAGTAAGTTAAAATATCTACTCATGTGATAGGTAACACAGAGTGAGATCTAATCTTATAGCTGTTGGAATCCATGGGCATAAATCATGATTGATCTTTACATTATTTGCACCCTTTAATACTTATAGACATATGCCCTATGTTCTCTTATAAAGTGGCATATCTTATTGTGCATTACAAATTAGAAAATCATGTTATTCCTTTGCTAAATACACATGCAAACCCTAATCATGGGCTGCAATCCATTTAGGGCATGTTATACCTTGATATGCCATGTCTGAAAAATTTCTACACCACATAATAAAGGACTTATGTAGACATTGGTCGATCTTTTGATACACTACTAGGCATCCTGCTCATTGTTGTAACATAAAGTGTTTATCAGTTGCACCCTACAGCTTTCTGTGGTTCCAATTCTTTCATGGCTACAGCACTACAATACGATGTTTCCAGGCCTGTGAAGAATCATGATTGCCTGTAGCTGAAATAATCTTGAATGACATAAACCTTATGATTCAGAAAATTCATTTCATTGCTTTAATGTCTTTGATATCAGTCTACCTAAAATTTTAAATTCATTCCTTTATCAGGGAACAGTACGACTTTTGTGCAACATAAAAACAGTGTGAAGGAACATAAATTAAACATCCTTGTATAATTATTTTTATATAAAAAGTTAAAATAATGTAATAATTACTAACAATAAAAACTGAAATTGATTTTGAAGGCAGTAGTGAAATACTTTATTTTACTCCAAACACTTGTTAAAGAAAAATTATTGTTAGATAGCAAATAAATTCAAAAGGCTAATTTTAATTTTCTATTCAACTGATCTTTTTAGCTGACAGTCATTCCAAAAGGAAGTTCTGCACTGTCAAACTCTTTTGGCAGCTCACATTCTTAACATTTACCACTGACATCTATTGGCAAGGATTATTTATATTACTAATATGAAAGAAGCATTTCTTTTCCATAACAATTCTCAGCAACGACAAAATAGCTATTTAGCACTCCCGCTGGGGATTTCCACACTTCAAATAATACTGAAAGGACCTGGATCTGTTGGAGTGAGTCCAGAAGAGGATGACAGAGATGATCAAATGGCTGGAGCATCTCTTCTAGGAAGACAGGCTGACAGAGCTGAGGTTGTTCAGCCTGGAGAAGCGAAGGCTGCAGGGAGAAATTATCACACCTTCCAGTACCTAAAGGGGGCTACCAGAAAGCTGGAGAGGAACTTTTTCCAAGGGCATGTAGAGATAGGACATGGGGAAATGGCTTTTAACTGAAAAAGGCTAGTCTTTGATTAGATATGAGGAAGAAATTTTTTACTGTGAGAGTACTGAGGCACTGGAATAGGTTTCCCAGAGAAGTTGTGGATGCCCCATCCCTGGAATTGTTCAAGGTCAGGCTGGATGGTGCTCTGAGCAATCTGATCTAGTAGAAAGTGTCCCTGTCCACAGCAGAGGATTTGAAAATAGTTGATCTTTAAGGCTCTTTCCAACACCAACCATTCTCTTATATTTGATTAATTGATGGAAGATATGTAAAGACCGAAACTTTTTTAATAAAAATGTCATTATTTTGAATAACCTTCAGCACTGAAATTCTGAAGTGTTTTGTTTGAAGTTTTAGGGTTTTTTTCAAACTTTCAGTAACTAGGAAGTTATTTTATTTAAGGAAAAGTAATATGAAAACACCATTGACCTAAATGCAAATAAAAAATTTCTTTTCCAGGTGACTCTTAACTGTAGCAGACTCTTTGTTGTCACTGGTTTTGAATTTCAGTGGAGTTTGACTGCCTGTACTGTAGAAGCCCTCATGAAAACCATTCAGCTTGCTCATTTTTGTTGTTGTTTTATTTTTCCAGTTAGATCTACAAACTTTTAGTATCATTCTGCTGTTTTGCCTGTTGTCAGTAATATATTTGTGTAAGATGCATCCACAAAACATTGTTTCACAAATGTTTTTCTAAATCCCTCATATTCTATTGTAAAAAGGCAGATCTGGCAGTACATTTTCAGAGACTGGACAGAACTGAAGTACTCTGAGTATTTCATCAATTCTTTCACCATCATAATCTAGGTATTTCCTATTGCTGATGGAAATTTTATTCGTGTATTGCTGGGCTCCTTACTGGCTCAAAAATAACTACCAGAAAAATCCTATATGCACTGTCATTCATATAAGTTCTTTATCTCTTTACATAGTTGTGGAAATAATGTAGTACCGTCCAAGGGAATTCTTTATTTTTATTTATTCATTTTTTTACTTACTGTTCATATTCAAATAATCTATTGATATTAATTAAATCTTTAAATGAAAATGTGTATTCTTTATTAAAACTTTATGGTCAAATTCCATGTATTCTAAGTCTTCAATAGCATTTTCTTCTTCTGTAAAATATGATCTACTCCTTTGAAAAAGTATCGTTAGAAAATATCCTATATTCAAACTCTTTTACTTTAATGGATGCATGGATACTTCCGTGTTCAGTGTTGCCCTGTACATTCATTTTTACTACAGCTTTAATATGTACACTTATTTGTCCTATGTAGAGCTAAGAGTTGGACTCGATGATCCTTGTGGGTACCTTCCAACTCAGCATATTATGTGATTATTTAAATATAGTTTTAACCCTTTTAATACACTTTACTTTGAAAAACTGGAGTATCTTAATTTTAACAGAGCAGAAGTTTCATGTACGAGAATTCTGCCATTCAAATCGTTTTACAGTTATGACAATATTAAGTGACTAAATCTTCTGATTGATCAAAAAAGTTCACAAAAATACACAATGAGCTTTTAACATTTTTTTTTTGTTATTATTACACCCTAGTTACACTTCCCTGCCTGTGCCTTAGCATATGTATAAGTATTCATACTGATTGTGAAAACACTATCTCCTGTAAAGTGCTGATACATATTTAACACTTAGGGAGGGAGAAGAAATTTGTCTCAGTCTACTTGAATTTCTCTGCAGACAAATGATGGTACATGAAAGTTAATCCATCTGTTCCTACTTCTGTGATGTGCCACTTAATTTCTGTAATATTATAAAGGTGACTGTTCAGTTCTCTCTCATAATAATCATCAGAATGAAGACAATTAAATTCTTCCAGAATGCCCTAATGACAGCCTATTTTTCTGAGATGATGACTGCTCTGGTTTCTCTCCTTTTCTGTTGCTGATTCATAGATCAAATACCAACAAACAACAGAGACCTGTTGCAAGTTAGAGGCAGTAATTTGTCACATATCTTATTTCGTTAATAGGCCCTTGGAATTAATCTTCAATTAAGTAATACAATCAGTTCTGTATTTATATCTGAAAAACTTATAAAGACTTTAGCTTTCCATTTAGAAATTTCTTTGCTTAAGACAGCTTTCCAAGTGATATTTTCCAATGTGTTACCTGTACAAAGTTATGATACCAGTAAGTAGCTAGTTCTGGTTACAGCTGGCTTTTTTGGTTGCAGTTGATGTTTTGGCATTTGCAAATTATCCTCATCTGGTAACTTGCTTTCAGAGCAAAATTTAATTTCTAAGGATAGATATATCAATTATGTATTAAATAGCATGTTTAGATTCTGCATCTGTGCTTTATATCTCTCACTATAACAAAGATGCAATTCTGACTAGATTTCACTACTATTTCCTCTTTAAGGCTGTTGAGAAATATTTTTTTTTGTTGCATGTCATTGTTTTCAGTAGTCTTTATCTTCCCCATAAACTGATGTTGGTCTGCAGCTTCTCAAACTTTCTATCAGAAAAATATATGTATGGCTTGAAGAAAATCCATACAGCTGTTTTTGATTCTTCAAAGAGAAAAGAATGTGTCTAATGAGTGAAGATGTTCTAGAGATGCTCATTTAAAATATAACCCTGTAAGATGTTTCTGAGTGCACTTCTGCAATGCTAGTTTAGCTAGTTGTGTCCATTTAGATAGTGTTTGCTCAGTGTTTGTGAATTGTAAGATTCAGAATATTGATGCCACAGTGCAGTAAATAAATTATTTTTTCTTATCTCCGTAATATAATGTGTAACATGTCCTTTTGAGGTAAAGCCCCACACGAAAAGGATTTTCTAAAGTTAAAAATCAACTTTCCACTGGGACTGCATGAACCGAAGACAGAACTGTTTGCAGTTCTGGTAAAAGTAGTTAATGTGGCATCATGAGAATGTTTCCCAGAGTACATGTACAGCTCATGCTACAGCTCATGGCTACTGTTGTGAGTGCTGGAAGTCCTGCAGTGCAAGGTGTGTAGAAATATCTATTCACAGATGGTATTTTTTGTGTGCAGCAGTTATGTAAACTCTTGCCTGTGACTCAACAGTGATGGACAGAATAGCTCAAGATTCATATTTTTGGGGGTTTGTTTCCTTCCAGAAATTATGTTTGTAGCTGGTTTCTATATGCTTTTTGGTGACAAAAGCCGATATAAAACTGTAGGCAAAAATAACATTTAAAGATGCTTTCTTTTAATACAGGTTCTATTCAGTTTCTCATTCTTTTCTTACTTACTGTGATTTTCATCTCTCTCTAGTTGTAGTAATTTATTGCAGATGGAAAAAATCCTGGTCAACAGCAAGTAGAATATGAGCCAGCAGTGCCCTGGAAGCCAGGACGGTCAACTGTGTCCTGGGGGGCATCAGGCAAAGCATCCCCAGCCAGTCGAGGTAGAGGATTGTCCCACTCTGCTCTGGGGTGGTCTTACCTTGAACATTGTGTGCAGTTTGGTGCACCACAAGATAAGAAAGATGTTAAGCCATTAATGAGTGTCCAAAGGAGGGCAATGAAGATGATGAAGGACTCTGGAGTGAGGAGTGGCTGAGGTGTCTTGGTGTGTTCAGCCTGGAGGAGACTGAGGGGAGACCTCATTGCAGTTATAACTTCCTCGTGAGGAGAAGAGGAGGTGCAGGCACTGATCTCACTCTTGTGACCAGTGACAGGACCTGTTGAAATAGCCTGAAGTTGTTTCAGGGAAGGGTTAGATTAGATATTAGAAATAGCTCTTGAGGGAAGTGGTCACAGAACTAAGAAATGTTGCATGATACTCTCAGGACCACGGTGTGACTCTTGGGGTGTCCTGTGCAGGGCCAGGAGTTGGACTCAATGATCCTTGTGGGTCCTTTCCAACTCAGTGTATTCTGTGATTCTGTGACTCTGAAAATTTGTCTCTAAAACTCCATAACTGCTCTCAAGTATGAAAAAGTACTAATAAGAACAGAAAATGGAGCAACATTATGTTTTTATATTAATAGTTGATTTAATTATTTTCTCTTTAGTTGTTCATGTTGAAGTATATATTTTATGAAATGCTTTTCAATGTAGGAGCTTGTGTATCAGTATTATTTTTCCTAAGAGTTAAGAAAGCTAATTATACATAACAGAGGAGTTTCCTAGTTAGACTTACTTCTGGTTAAGAAGAGAATATTTGTCCAGACCAGCCAAAAAAACAGTAAGACATCGATTATCTGCAACATTCCCTATCAAAAGCAAAAAAATAGTGCTGGAATATTTTATAAAATGGAGATAATCTTAGGGTTTGTAGGAAAAATTTGGAAAGTTAGCAACCAGCCTAAGTGTCTTGAGTTGAGCTGGCAAAATGCCAACTGCCCAACACAGAGTGTCAGAGCCTCCCTCCCTCTGCCAAGAAAAGGGAGAAAGGAAAAAAACCCCTAGAAGCTCAGAACAGGTTTAAACCTAGACTAATTATACATATTTATACAGAAAAGAGAAAATTCAAAGAAAAATATAACACACATACAAGTTAGAAATAACAAATAATAACTCCCCACTGCCCAGTGACCACAAATCCCATTACTTTAACTACAAAATCACTCCAGAGAACTCAATTCCCCAGAAACAGACCCAAGCAGAGAGAAAGACTAAGAACAAACATTTTACTTTGGGCCTGGTCCTCCCATCCCTCCTGGGATGGGACGGTGTGTCTTCCTGGACCACAGCCATGAAGGAACTGAACAAGCCACTCCCCCACCAGCTCCTACACTTTGAGATGATGTCGGAATATGTTATGGAATACTATTGGCCAGTGGTCAGCTTTCAGCTATCCCAGCCCAGCTCAAGTCAGCTGATAGTCTGAGGCCTAGTCTGAAATCTAAAGCCTAAATTTAGGCCTACCTAGCTAAACCCATAACACTAAGGAGCAATATATTCTTGAAAATAAAAGCAATAATAGTTTTTAAATAAGTCTGGCCTATTTTTAAGCAAGGGTTTATTTTAACATAATGAAAAGAAAAGCCTTGGTGTTCTTAATAGAAAAGACATTCAAACATGATGATGTGAATGCATAGCTAGGATGGTTTAAAAAAAAATAGTTCCGGTATCTCACTCTCACATTATTTTGAACATATTTTAATGGCAGTTTGTCATCACTTTGTGATAGTGAAGATAATCAATGCAATATGTTCTTTAAGATTATTATGACAGTTAATTCATGAATAAATAAATCATTTGATGTGCAAGAAAGAAGGAGCAGTTTTGAAGCTGGGACTAAATAAAATATTTCATCTATCCTGTCACTTGTTTCTTTGACTTACTTTTTTCTTTACTACACAGAAGTCTTTGTGTGATTTTTACAGGAACTTGAAGTGTTTAGTGAAGTTATTTAGGTCATAATTTGTTTTATTTGAACACTTTATTTCAACCCTTCTTTATAATAAATTCCATAATTTTTTAGTCACTCTTCAGGCAGAATCAATAAAGCCTAACACCTAACAGAGAAAAAATAATTAGAAGTTCACTAAGTAGTTATGCTCTCTCCATATAGGAAGAGCAAACCCAGTTTAGCTTCTGGAAAGACTAAACACCTTGAAACTCTGAATGTTAATTGTGTGAATTTGAGGGAGAGTGATCACAAAACCTGACTGTGGTGTGATCAAGTGGCCACATAGTCACTGATTAAATTTAGAATGTATATGTCCTTGATTTGACTAATCATTGGAGCTGCTTTGTACATTTTACTGAGTTAAACTGATTTTTTAACTAATCAGTTTGAACTACTTTATCCTGCTTTGGATATGCTCTTCAAAGGGGAAACTTCACTTGAATTGTGTTGGATTAATTTATCGCAGGAAGTTATCAAGCTAAACTGACATTTTATTTTAAAGGAAAGAAATGTATATTTGCACACACAAGTTTTTACTAGCTGAAGACATGATTTTAACACTTTTTGTGGGGTTTTGTGCAAGTTCAATTTCTCTATCTGCATGTCACTTTATTGCTAAACAGATCTTTTTATGGTCCACCCATACTCCCAGTAAGTCCAACTACAAAAAAAGTGGGCTCTGAGAAAATCTGTGTTTGAACAGCTGTCTTTATTATTAAAACTGAAAAATAAGACCAGAGATATTGATGTATTTTATAGAAAGATCTCAACATTGCCATAAATGTGGAAAATAGCAATAGTGTTTGAATGTTAGTAGTAACAGTTTACAGCTGTCATAGGATATACCAAGGNTGCACAAATATATAATTTACCTCCAAGTTTGTCTTAATGGTCCCCATATCTATATGACAAGTTGTTCTGTAAGAAAGTAAAATGTTTAAGTAACTGGACACAGGGGAAAAGAAATATTATTTTATTTGCACATGATGCTGTCTGTTCTTTAATATACAAACAATTTTTGCTTTTCTAGATTGTAGGTAGAATGGGTTGCCTTAAATATCAGCACCTCTTTTCAGTACATAATTTCCAAAAATATTTTTATCATAGAATTTTGAGAAATTAAATGTAATGTCTTTAATTTTGAAAATGAGATTTAAATCTCAAAATTGTTCTTGATACTCCACACAAAAAATGTTATCAGTAGCTCTACTACCCATGAAAGCCCTCTGATTATGGTAGAAAAACAAAACAAACAAAAACCCCAAAAACAAACATGCAAAACCAAACCAGTTTTGCTATCTTTATTGTTTAGGTAAATCTGAAAAACTTTGCTTTTTTAACTCTATGGAACAAATAATTTTGTAAAAAAACATGTTAGGAGCACCATCTGGACATTTAACTGAAATGCTTAGGTTTTATAAAAGTCTTGCCAACTTAAAATTATCAGTGTGTAAGACAATGAAGGTTTAAATGAATGTATATATGTACCTACATCCNTGTCATAGGATATACCAAGGGAGTGATAAACATGTCCAATGACTTTCTATGGTCTTTTGTAATCAAAATTGCGCCTGAAGAAGCAAGATGAATCATATAATCTCCTTTACTCATTCTGTTTCATTTGTTTTCAAAAAAGCTGAACAGGTAGACAGAGGACTTTACCTAGCAGGGCTCATACCAGCCCAGTTGAACTTCTACTCTATTAAAGATATAACATTCAAAGTAATTGTGTTTTAATTGATTTCTTTAATGGAANTTTTGAAAATGAGATTTAAATCTCAAAATTGTTCTTGATACTCCACACAAAAAATGTTATCAGTAGCTCTACTACCCATGAAAGCCCTCTGATTATGGTAGAAAAACAAAACAAACAAAAACCCCAAAAACAAACATGCAAAACCAAACCAGTTTTGCTATCTTTATTGTTTAGGTAAATCTGAAAAACTTTGCTTTTTTAACTCTATGGAACAAATAATTTTGTAAAAAAACATGTTAGGAGCACCATCTGGACATTTAACTGAAATGCTTAGGTTTTATAAAAGTCTTGCCAACTTAAAATTATCAGTGTGTAAGACAATGAAGGTTTAAATGAATGTATATATGTACCTACATCCCTGTACATCTGTATGGAAGTGTCCTAATTCTAACTTGCTCAGACCCAGGCAATAGGGACTGCTGGGACCCGACATAATTATATGTGTCTCAGGCAGAAAAGTGGATTTAAAGCATAATGAATTGGGAAAACTGAAGGGCTAAGTGATGGTGAAAGGTGAAAGAACCATGCATTTTATCTTCATGAGGAGAAGCAGAAGGCAAGGAAATGTGATGAATATTGCAATACTTGTAGGAGAGAGAGACTGGTGCCAAAAGTCTGTAGGGGTCTTTGGATTTCCTTAACTTATGCTCACATGATTTTAAACTACTCTCTATATACCAAGCTGTAAAAATGGTATATCATGCACTTGTATATATTGCAACACTACATTAGAAGTATGAAATACTATGTTTACACTTTCCATAACATTGTCAAAATAACTAAACCTTAAAACTGTGTAAACAATTAAATGACCTCCCTTCTGTTTGAAAGACAAAGGTTAAAAAAGGGCATTATTGGTTTTATAATTATTTAATAACTGTTGTTCAAAATTAAAATTGATTTTGTCAGGTTGGAAGCTGTTGCCAATGGCTTTTTGGAGTTGCTGTTAGTGAGCAGCAGCCAAGGGAAGTTGGCTGAAGCAGAGAATTTTCAGTTGTGTCCTTGATCATTTGAGAGTAAGACTCTGACACAAATACTCACAGAAAGGAAAGTGTGAATGGATTATTTTTCCTTTTTTCATTTCTTTCTGTCTTTTTCATTTCTTTTTGTCTTTTTGAGTTGTATTTCTTCCTGAAAGACTCTTGAAATTGATGTGGAATGATAAAAAACAAGTGTGTACAGGCGAAAAAAGGGGGGGAAAACAGAGGCAGTAAACAGTGAGGAAACAAATACTGCATTAACTTGGCCTGCAGAGGCCAACAAACAACGACAGTTGGGATAAGACATGCTACAGTGGTGTATAAAGGAACAGAAGACACAGTAGACTTATTTTTGGATTTGTAGCTATTTTGTAATATTTAGTCTGCTTGTGCTATGAAAATAGAAGATATTTGGGAGCAGAATGACGTGATCTGTCTTTAATCATTCACTGCAGTCATTGATGGAGACATACAATTTACATGATTAGAGAACAGCTGAGGAAAATTAAAATAAGAGTGAAATTAAGCCATCTAATTCAAATCTGTAAGTCAGTAAAAAACATAAGTAAGAAAAGCATTGGCTCGCCTGTGGTTCTTACACTGTTTTTTCTTTATAATTTCCCCCTTTCACTGAATTCAGATTACAGATTTGTTTTGTTTTCCTTATACCCCACTTGTTCTAGAACACTGAAGATATTGGATGATCGTCCTTAAAATTGTTGCACCTTTTCTATGTTCAGTGAGTCCTCACATCATCAGGAGTAGGGTGAGATTCGTCCCCTCTGCCCCCCAAATAACATAATAATCAGACTAAATTTTGTGACATAAAGTGAATACGTGCGAAGAAATGTACATCAACTGCCTTTTCAAGGAAGCTGAGAAATCTCTAAGTTTCTCATCATCTGCTGCCCCCTCTTGCTATATAAAATTACCAATTTCCCCCTTCAACACAATTTTTTTAGGAATACAAAACTTAAGGAGTTATTTTATTAAATGGATTAAATGAATAAGTTGTCAGAAGAGATCTGCACACATATACAGGAAGCTGAAACTGAAATTGTTTTTACTTGTTCTTCCACAAGTTAAATTTTAAAGCTACTAACAAGGTGTAAATACAGGTGTGGTAAAACTAGTGGCAATATTTTCAAATTAGAGATTTTTCTGCTGGATGCATTATGAAGTCTTATTTATTGAAATTTTTAAATAATTGTGTAAATAACATGTTTGCCACTCATTTGGTTTGTATTCTCTCAGGCCTTTTCAGTTTTGGAATTTCCTTAGCTGGGAGATTATAATTTATTATATACTTTTAGTGCTGAAGTGAAGGATTTACAATTAGAGACTTTCTTTTTTAGTTTTCTGGATTAGGCCAAGCTAACAGGACTACTTTCCTGTAGAATTATCTATGAAAGATTTTCCTATTTCTAATGTTCCTTTGCCTTTGTTTAAGACTGGTTAAATGTATTAAATCAGTTTAACTTAAAATCAGATTATTTAATGTAATGGTTATATTTAATGGTTTTATTTATTTATTTATTACTTTAATTAATAGAAAGGCTTGGCCCTTTAATAAGTTACTCTATGGGATAAAGGAATCCCATAAATACAAATAAAGAGACTGCACATAATACACTACTTACACTTTAAAACAATTTTCAAAGCACAGACGATACTTGCCTCTCCATTTTCAATATCAATCTACATAATTATAATTAATGACATCTTTTTAGTTTGAATAATTTGAAAATATTCTGACATAATGTGGGTAATGGAAAGAAAAGAAGTGAACATGCTAGGGCTTGTTTTCTCCTTCCAGTTGCTCAAATGTGTTTGTTTTGAGATCTGTCACAATACAAAGTGGCACAAGTGGAACATGTTAATGTTTATGGATAAACTATTGTAACTAGTTCTAAGGGAACCCTCAAGATAAGAAGAATAGAAATTATAACATCACATTTAACTGAAGGCATTATCAGACTAATTTTTAGAGCTTATTTTAGGTAAGCCTGTGGCATCTTCTCTCCCTATTTGCTGTTTTGCATGAAACATATAGTGAAGAGCAAGAAGGTGACAAGGCATCCTGAGACAGCATTCATTTTCAGATACAAGTGTCATTCTGTCTATTAGCCATCTTGCTATTCTTGTTTTGCCGCAAGGGTTAGAAATTGAATTGTAAAACACATTTTGAACTAATTATCCATAAAGGAAGAGAAGCACATACAATTCCTACCTCACTTCCACCTTGGTTCCTTTGAAACGACTAAGCAGGACTGTGCCAAGGGGTTCCTGTCTCTTGGAAGGGATTGGCTGAACTTTTAATAGAAGCGGGTATCATTCCACAAGAGTTCCAGAAGCAAAAAATAAAAAAAAAATCATCTTAAATCCAGTGATGGGCCTAATACTTCACTCCCTGTCAAACAAGTGACTGAAAGCTCTGCCCCAATGAAGCCCTCTCTGGGTAATTAATAGGATTTGACAGCACTTGTCCAGCATGCAGTAGCATGTGTGATGCACTGAGCAGAATTTCAGCACACTAACAGCAAAAAGTGTATACGCTATGTTTCCTTGCTTTATGCTGAATTGGTGTTCTTAGTTTGTGTTTTATAGGCACTATGAATTTGTCAAAGTGAAACCTCTTCTACAGCAAGGAAAGTGCCATAGTGAAAACTTTAAGCTGTTAGCAGTGCATAGTTTGGATTCTTGCTTGTAAATTTTAAATTCTTCGCCTTCATAAATGGCAAGAGAGAAAAGAAATAAAAAAGGAATTGTTCTCTGTCAGTGAACACAGCCAATTGGAACTCACTAGCTAAAGAAAAGGGACAAGGTTTTTTGCAAGACAAGTTCTCATGGAATGAAAAAAACCCCTTGAGATCAATGGAAATAAGTGCTGTCCACACAATCAGTGACATTGCTGTCTGTAAACCAGTAAGAGCCTCATGACTTTTAGCTAAGGAGGATGTTCGCTCTCCAGAAAAACTTTTAAGAAATCATTTCAGAAACTACAAAAAATTATTTCAGAAACTCTTTCAGAAATAAACCCCAAGAAACGAAGAAAAAGACAGAATATATCCTTCTATTTCTCCTGATAGAACTGTGACTGCTTCTTCATATAATTAGGGAAATATGGCTACTCTGCAGGGAGTGCTAGAGCAATTGGTCTTTATAATTGTAAACTCCATTTTAGTATGCCAAAAATACAAAAGTAATCCTAAAACACTTCATCCACTTGACACATAATGTAGAAATGGTAGGAAAAAAAAGGGAAATAACTTGATCATTGCAGACTTTCATGCAGATCAGATGGTGATAGTTTATGCAAAATTAGCATGATACTGAATGTGTTGTGTGGGTTGGATAATTACCCAGAAATGTGCTCCTATTTGGTCTGGATTATATTTGTGTACAAATATTGAATAGTTCAGAGATCTTATTTGTGCTAAGGTATTATTCTATGGCTGGAGTCTCTGGGCCTGATTCTAAGCTAGGATATGTTTCACAGCTTAATATATGGCTACTGTGTTATGAAAGGAACTGTCCAAGTTGGTTTTTAGATGTTTTTTTGACATGAAATGGTCACCTCTAATGTGACAGTTAACCCAGAATCCTGGCTAAATTCCATTTGCGTGTGCACCAAACTAGCCTCTGCGCTTTCAGGTTATGATATTTTTAACTTTTGAGCCTAAAACTCTATTCTGTCAAGCAAGGAAGAATTCCAACTGCTTCTTCAAAGAACTGCATTTAAATATTCCAAAATGCATTAAAGGAAGGGCCGCTAACTTACACAGAAATCATTGCAAGAAATTAATCTTCCATCAATAAAGGGCTTGCAACTACTATTAGTACACTTCCTTGTGCAATGTAACATTGTTATCTTCCAAAGAATAAACAAATGAGAAAGGGTCAACACCACTACTTATTAGGAATTATGTTAAGGATTTTTCTAATTGTTTCTAAACTCAGAAATTACAAGGTGTCTGGATAGCATGCATGGGTAGATTTTACAGTAGAACATTTATTTGAATCTATAAAGAAACCTAAAATATTTTGTGAGGCTGCTGTGATCCTAAAAATGTACTGGAATTTTCCTTTAAGGATCAGGAAAATAATCCCCATAGAAAATAATGAAGGCAAAAGTAATATAGAGAGGAGTATTTAAAAGAGCCAGACAGCATGTCTGCCCTCATGCTTTATCACTAATACTGCAGAAGGTTTTACATTATGGTATCCTGGGCTTCAAATTAAATGTCAAATTCAATTTGCCACTGAAAACATGAAGTGTGTGACTGCCCTTAGAGGGGTAACCTGACAGCACAATTTCATAATTGGTGTCTGCCCTAATGCTGAGTTAAAATACAAGAAATGATGTTACTTGACTGCAGTCATATCTTACTCCTTAAAAATAAACAATCCACCTCTAGGTAGGTTAACATACATTTGGTTGAAATTGGAGCCCTTAGTAAAGTTCACTGGCTTTATTTAAAATCTTTGGGAAAATAATGTTGAATACCGTATCGTAACAAATAGAAACCTCCCTGATGGGATCATGCCAGCAGTTACATCTTTATGTCTCTGACATTTAGCTTGTAATAAAATGAGATTTGTGAAAGAAAATGAAGAAGTGCTTATTCCACTTAGAGTATTTTATTTTTTTTCTTTCTATTCAGACAAGCTTGTGTTTTAATAAGGAGATTTCTAATCCACTTTAATATCCTATCATTATATCTTAGTGAACTATCTGCCTGCCATATGAGTAATAATAATGAGGCATGTTTAAATATAAAAATGCATCCTTAAACATCTAGACACTTTTAGTACTGGTTGTAATTAGAAACTTAAGAAACATGTGCAATTAAATATGCTCATAAAAAAACAGATACATCTCTGTAGCACCAGTCAATTTGCTGCATCATTAATATTCTTCAGCATGGCAGCCAAAAAATGCACTGCAATTGCAAGTAGAAAATAGCTAAGAACAAAATTATTAACATTTAAACCACCCCAACCATTTCAGAACAACAACTGATTAAGTATCTTCACCAAACTAATTTTGCTTTTACAGATGCATTTTTAAATTCTACATTTTTAACTGTCACTCTAACATCTAAGTTCCAAAGGTATTATCTTTTTACTGTATATTAAATAAACTCTTTACTGTCCTAAGATGTGGCAATTATTAATTGTAAAGAAATAGTCTATTGAAACCATTTAAATAAAACAAACAGGATTTTATTATCTTTTAATTCATCTGAACAGTTTGAGATTGAATTTAGCTCTGGAGTTTTTAAAATACAATCAGTGTTCTTAAAATACACTGTGTTAAGACTCATTTCCAAAAGTATCTGAAGTGACTTCTGTCTCTTAAACCAAGGAAACATTTAACCTGTCTTGAATTGAAGATGTAATCCTTTTGACCTGTTTCATTTTTGCAGAGAATCCTCGCATTTGAACACATAAGTAATAAAACCTTTGGGCTTATGCAAAATTCTTGTAAAATGGTGATATACCCTTGTTGAAGGGTCCATATAAGTAGATCACCTCAACCTGGAGAGCACAAGCTTTATTGTTTCTCAAAAAACAGTATGAAAATTACAGAAAGACATCTCATATTTGAAAAGCAGAATAGTGTTTTGTTTAGAACAGGATGCTCAGGGAAGTGATTGAGTCGCCATCCTTGTTGGTATTTAGAACACATAGACATAGTCCTTTGGGGTGGTGTAGCAAGGGGCTTGGAAATGTTAGGTTTATGGTTGGACTCAATGACCTTAAAGGTCTTTTCATGCAATCACAGAATGATAGAAAGTTTTGGGTTGGAAGGGACCTTAAATTTCCAACCCTCCTGCGATGTCCAGACACATACTTCACTCGACCAGGCTGCTCCAAGGTCCATCCAACCTGGCCTTGAACACTTCAAAGGATGGGGCATCCACAGCTTCTCTGGGAACCAAAATGATTTCCAAACTAAATGCATTTGTAATTCTAGGATTCTATGATTAGAGGGAATTTTTTTAGCTAAAACGTTTGTATTTATTTTATTATATATTATGTTAAAATAAAATAATTGATTAAAACTGGTCTCATTACCTAAATCTGGGATCTGAACTAATGTGAAATCTGCCACAGCAACTAATGCAGGTATTAACCCAGAACTCATGAGTAAGATGTCAAGACAAGTATTTTAAAGAACTGTCATTTTTCTAATTTGTGGATTGGCATTGAGGTAGGCCTGTACCACATACGCACTGATGGATTGTTCATGCACAATCTTTTAGCACACTAACCTGTCTTTGTGTCTGACATCCACTCTACACATGAAACAGCCTCTTCCACTGTCTCAGGTTTGGTGTAGTTTGTTTTTTGGGGTTTTTTTACCAACCCTGGACTGCCTCCTCCCTCCTCCTAGAGTCTTCCCAGCAAAAGTAAAAAAAAAAAAAAACAAACTGAAAAGAAAAGAAACTCAAACTGAACTGAATTTAAACAGAAATTATATTTTCTAACATTTGCAACCACATATGCAATTTGAACACACTATGTGGGGCCCCACTCCAGGGGAAAAAATGGAAAAGGGAAAAGGGAATGGGTAACAAGAAATAAGGAGGGACAAAACCAAAACAGAACAAATGAAACAGACAAGTACAATTGAAAACGTCAAGAAAGGAGGAGAACAGGCAATGATACATTCTCACCATGTCCCGGGCTAGGGAAACCAACTGAAACAAGGGACCGTCCAGGCTCCTGCAGCTCCGCCGAGCCTTGCCCGAAAAGCAGGAAGAAATAAAAAACACTCCTATCTCCCCTCCTCCTCTGCTATGTGGAAAACTCGTGTGGAATACTCATGCAATGTCCACTTCCTTAGTTACACCTAGTTAGTGAGGAAGCCATTGATATAAACCCATCACATTCGCTCACTGCATGTAGCCTACATCCCTTTTGGATGAATGTCCTTCTGACAAGCTGACTGCATCATGTAAGGCCCACAGGCAGGAGATAAGCAGGATATTGAAGGATCTTACTTTTCCTTAACACACTCTTGGGACCTGGCTCTGCACCTCCCTTTTAAAGTGAGTAGGGCCTCACATCTTAGGCTCAGAAAATTTATTGATCCTTTACATGTACAGTATTGAATACCTTGGTGTCCAATATACCCTGTTATGCCTGAGCTGATTTCTCTGGAAGTGAGAACAGAATGTACAGGTCCACAGAGAGATTGTGGCCACTACTTCAGAGCAACATACACAATCTGCAGGGTTTTATGTCCTTGTAGAGTGATGAGTGGAGATGCTGGTGTGTGTTATTAAAATGCATAATATCATTAGTCTGGCAGTTGCATTAAGTGGAAGATTTAAGCTGTGCCTGTTTGTGCTGGCTAATATAATACTAGATGCAAGTGGCAGTCAAGGATATTTATTTAACTGCTGTCATCTTTCCTCTTGGCAGTATTTGGCTGCTGCAAACAAGAGGCCAAGATGAGCTGCTCCTCTTAACCATTAGAGGTAGTTCTACCAAGTAGTACTAACAGACAAAATAACAGCAGTGCCTTGCTGGTCCTATCATTGTCCTCAATCCCCAGCCTGGCAGAGAAAAGACCTGCAGAGAAATGCAGAGAAATGACCTGCAATTCTATCGTTGTTTCTCACTGAACTTCTGAAGTTCTCTGAGGGCATCTGTAGAACAACTTATTAAAGACTTGAATAAATTCCCTGAATAATTAAAGCAAAATACTGAGAAATGTCCATCAAAGGTGAAGGGTGATTTTATTGCAATACCACTGAGATTAGGAGTTAAATGATCGGTTCAGTTTTTCACAGCTTGTCGAAACTTTCATACACACTTGAAAAAACAAGTGAGGGTTGCTATCGCTCAGCTTTAGCCATTTGAAACTTAATTGAATAATTTAGAATAGCTGTCTAGACTTCTCCTGCAATCAGGTTTCCATCACAGTTAGCAAAAAGAATAAGGTTGTTCATCTTGCTCCAAAATAGCTGTTGAAAATGGTTTGAATTAATTTCCTTCAGGTTTTCTATTCCTTTTCATTTGCTAACAAGAGAGCTTATATACCTCATTTCCAAAGTGTCAAATTATATATAATTTTCTTCTTTATTCTTTTTTTCCTATTACATGTGAATAATATAGGCAGAACTAAAAAAAATTTGAAGTGAGTGTAATGAAAGCTTGTGGGACTTTAAGAGTTCATACAAGAAACCAAACAGCTTAACTGTAGTACTTGTAAACAAATCTGTGTTAACTCCAGTCCGGGAGTTAACATAGTCCAGGCTTTAAGAAATTGGAAAATCACACTGCTGAGGTGAATCTTGTTTTGCAGCAGTCGTTCATATACCTAAATGAGAGAGCAAGGATTTTTCCACTGCTTTATCCCCAGCAGCTGCTTATTCTCTGAAATTTGAGCTGAATTTTAGAAGCTGTCAGTCTGATTGGCAAATACATGTGAAAAAAAAACTAATAGAATTAACTCCACTACTTTCCTTCTCAAAAGGCCTCTTCCAACAGGTATTTATTCACCACAGATCATGCCTTGTAATGGGAGCAGCAGTGAAGCTGCCTCAGTGCCTGCAAGTAGCCCAGGAGTCCATGGTTTTACCACTTCTCAATACCCAGTATTTCAAGATATATTCCAAGTCACTCGATTGCCTGAGCAGTACTCTAATTTTTCCATGCCTTATTCAAGTGAATGTTGTCAAATAGCAGCACCTGACTTGCAGGTTTAGAGAAGATGAGAACTCTTACTGCTATTTTCTCCTTCATCTGAGCACACTGATGACATTTTATGTCTGATTAACTATGAGAATACCTAAAAGGATCTAGCTTCTACAGGGAGTAACACTGAATGATCCCTGAAATAGTTCAGCATAAAACCAGCCCTCTTGGTCAAGTGACTTTGTTAATCTCCACTGTGCTTATTAATAGATGATTTGATTTGGTAAAAAAAATAATATTAAACACAATGAAAATGAAGTCAACTGTCTGAGAAGTTGGAAAGGGAGATATTCTGCATCTTACATACAAAGCCTCTATTTTAAATATGTATGTGCAAATATATTCAAATACTATTGAAAAGAATCTATATTTCATACAATATTAATATAATATTAACTTCTTATTTTATGGGTACTGTGCAGAGTTTTCCAAACAGGTTTAGCTCATCTGAATAATTCAGAGTCTCTTGGGATTCATAGGCATTTTGAAATACTTATTCAGCATTTGCAATCAAATATTTTTTATTTGTTTTTCAGAGCAGTAGTTAAGATGTTCATCACCAGTATAGAAATTGTGATTGACCATTATTTTAGAAATAATGGGTTTGATTATTTTGTAAAGTAGCATTCCATGCTTCTTCCTAGAGCTTGACTGGTGTCTTTGAAAGCTTTAATAGTATCACAAACTAAAACAAAACAAAAGAAAACAAAACAAGTAAAAAACAACAACAAACCCCAAAGGAAAAAAAACACAACAAAAAAATTTTTTTAAAAAAACCAACCTTATAAAATATTATTTTAGATATTGAAAGTCCTGGTTGCTTGCCAGGAGAAACCTGACAAGGAAAGGTTCCACTGCAGAATATTAACCTTGTTAGCAGGAAATTAAGTGTTCATATAAACAACTCAGAAATTGTTTTATTTAACTGCTGAAACTTGTCCTTTATTAAATTGTCTTTACAATAGTTTAAACAATTATTAAAACTTTGAAAATAAATTATCTTCCCTTGGGGTGGTGATCAATCCCACCAGACATCTTGCTGTTTACATTGGCTTAAAATCATTTCACTTTCATTTGCCCTATAACAAATTTCACTGACATTTCATTGTAAAAGTTTCTATGGTATGGCTTTTATCAAATACTAACTTAATTTTTTTATTGAATTTAGACTATTTTGTAAATAGTATTGTCAAAAATACTTTGGACTGAGCAAATTAATTCTTTATTGAAAGCAAACAGGGACATGAACTCAATCAAGGCTATTTATATTATGTATAACCAGTGTCTGTAATAATCATGGCCTAATAGCTAACTTTATATGTAAATATATCATCAGGGAGCTCTCAACAGACAAGCTCTTTCTAAAATTTTCCAGCCAAGCTACTTCCTCTGTTCACAATGAACTTTGTAATATCCAAGCTTCTGGTTTTCTAAAGCCTCTAATTCTTCATGGACTGAGCATTATCGGGTCTGATACTCATGGGAGCAGGGAAGATAGGCTGAATCACTGTCTGCAGCAGTTCCATTCATAACTTCCAAGCCCTGATTGAAGTAAAGGTTGTGCAGGGAGGGACAGAGACTTTGGTGTTGATTAGAAGGTTTTATTTCAGTACTTTAAATTGGATCTTCAGTTAGACCTCCATCTTTTTCCAAGAGTATAACAAGCCTTTAATAGAAAGCTTAGTCACTGATACTTAGCTTGTTGCATTTATTGATTTCATGAGCTTGCCACAGTAAGTAAGGAATATTATTAGCAGTTTCATTTCACCTTAGGCCAACATCCTCCACTTACTGAATGTAAAGTATTTCCTAATAATACTATCTCAAATCATGCAAATGTATTTGTTCTTCATAGGATACACTATTATTTTTCTTTCCATTTGAATGTATGGGGGTAATAGCTCAATTTCTAACTCTCTTTGTTTCCTATTTCTCCAAGTCCGTGTAGAACATCAGAATTACTTATCACTGTTGTTATTCCTTCATTGCTTGTGAGCACGTTCCTTTTCTGAAAAGTAAAATTAAATAATTTGAGATTTCCTCTAATATATTGATAGAGGAAAAAGAAATATTGCAGGATTTTTTTTTCTTTTTGGTGACAAGTCACATCCTTTCCTCTGAGCAGTATAGTCACTGTAGAGACAATGGCTTGTGTTACACTGCTTTGAGAGAGGACGCGGATTTAAGCAATCATATTTTTCATGTTGGTACAGATAAATGGATAATATGCTTATGATGGAAAAGGGAAATGAGGTAGTGATAATGGAAGAGAGCACTTTGATATCAGTTTCACAGTATCTATGCTTAGGTCTTCACTTCATACATTTTTTAATTAAAAACAAGAACAAATCTTTGCAGTTGCATTCAAATTTATTATAAGTGCCAGAAAACAAACATTGATGGTAGTAGATGCTATTATTATGTTTTTTAAAAAAACATGTTTTGGCTGAATCTAGCTCAAGCCTTTAGCATATTGGTGTTGACAACCTTACATTAATACGGATGCTCCCAGTATTCATAAATTCTGCTAGGAGTCAGTATTGTGAGAAAGTATCCACCCTGTCACTACTAGCCACAGCAATTCATTAAAACATATGGAATGGTGACTGCTTTAATAAGTTTTCTACAATTATCACACAGAATGAAAGCAAATTGCAAAAGTAATTTGGAAGAAATTCTGTAAATTCTGCAAATCAAAGGACTATGGGTAGTACCATTTGGAAATTGAAAACCGCAACTTTTAATTATTTGTGCAGAAAAATAAGTGAGATAAATTGCTTGCTGCACATTATACACATCAACTGTATTTCAAATCACTGGTTTTTACAAATTGCTGTAAGGCAAATTCATGTCTTTGGTATTAAAAGAAAATAAATTTCTGAAACTGCATATATTATAGAGAAACCAGAATAAGAACAGGACAGGGGAAAAAAATCAACAAATGGTAGACATTCCATCCTTAATTTAAAAACTAGACTGTAAAAACTTTGTCAACTCATGCTATTATGCAAAAGAAATCTATAGAATAAAGTATATTCTGAGCAACTCAATTTACTTTTCTTGCACTGAATTACCAATAAAGCCAAGAAACTGTTCCAAATGAGCTAGTTGGATTTTTGTGAGATCCAAATTTATAATTGGGGGAAAAAATAAATATTGTTCCGTTGAAATGATTTTTAAGTTATTTTGAGCAGCACCTTCAACTGTAATTTTTTGTATTAGTAAGTGACTGTGTATTCTGTTCTACATTTTTATGATTCCTCATTTTGGGATAGTCAAGGATGTAAAAAACAAAACAAAACAAATTATCAAGATTTTCAAACCAAGAATAACTGAATACTGCTTTTAAACTACATTTAAAGTAACTAAGTTTTAAGTTGGAGATATTTTAATAAGATTTAAGAGAATGTTCATTAGTCCTTTTTTACAGCAGTAACACTTTCTTTCTTTCTTTCTTTCTTTCTCTCTCTCTCTTTCTCTCTCTCTTTCTTTCTCTCTCTCTCTTTCTTTCTTTTTCTCTTTCTTTCCTTAGAAAGAAGATGCTCTTCCTGATTTATTTAGTGCTGCTTTGATCTTTTTACTATAAGCATGAAGGAATTCTCAGTCAGCAATGTCTGTCTAAAAGTGAGAGCCTAGTCATCTGAAAGATCAGATGACAACCATTGATAGTGAAGCCAGGAGTACATCCCTTCATTAAATCTAGAGTAAAAATTAGTCTATACACATATACTATTAAATGTAGCATTTTCATCCTCTTGCACCTTTTATCTACTTCAAATCACCTTTGTACTTATCCCACATGCTATGTGGTAGCTCCATAAATGCAATATCAATGTCTTTGTATGAACTGTACTTCTCAATTCTCTGATGTTCAATAATCCTAGCATGTTGTTATGCATTCCATTCGTCTATATGGCCAGCAAAGTGTGTGTCATATACCCTTAAAGAAACAAGAAATACAGAAAAAAGTAAAGATACAAAATCCTTTCATTATGATAATAATCAAGATTTCTACATAGATTTTTAAGAAGCTTTGAAGTGACTTATTTTTCTCTTGCTTGTTTAACTAATAATTCTTCTACTGAGGTAAGCCAACATATTTACCCATGAATATCCAAATGGGAAGGTCAGTGTCCAAGATTCATGACTTAATTCAGAGCATCTCTCTGTTGTTGCAATCTGTTTTACATTTATACTTGTGTAATAGGTCTGAAGTTTGCATTACATTGATAGGTTCAAGTCAAGTAGATCACAGTAATGGTTGTCATGTAAAAGTGTTTACAGCTATTTAGTCATAGGCTCCTTACCTAGCACACCTTGTCATAACTCTATTGTGTCTAATGAAATGGTCATTAAAAATATTGGTTTTTACAGAAAGTTTAAAGTCATCGGGTTCCGAGAATTCCAAGAGAAATGAGCAGAAGTGCATCTTTTATCTTGATGTTGCCACTGTTTGGCTCCACTTATTCCTCATCTTTTTTTCTGGTCTACCAATCACAACCTTTAATATCCTTTTTTAGTAGTCTAAACAAATAGGCACAATAGTACCTAATAATAATAACAAAACCAATAATCTCAGGCTTTAATGCTGGAAAACTTGGTATATTTTTCCCTGTTCACACAACAGATAAATCACCAAGTTAAAATCATTTCTGTGTTGCATCATTATAAAAGTAGCTGAAGAGCACTGAGGAAAAGAGGAAGAAAGAGTAATAAAGTTGGGGGGGGAGATAGAGAGGGGAGGAAAAAACCACAGTTTACTCTCTTAACAGATATGGCCATAAGGGAAAAATTTAAATATTAATGAAAATATTATTTCCCCAAGGCCTGGCCAGCAAAGAATGCTGAACGAGATAATTCACCAAGCAAAGGAACACAGTGACTGAAAAGCAGATTATCACTGAAGTGAAAAACAATGGCAGCAGACATTAATAATTAATTAAGGAGGTTTCCTGTGCAGACTTAGATGAGCTACAGGCACTATGTGGAAGTCAGTTGACTACCAGACTGTTATGTTCTCTTTCAGAGTTGCTTATATTAATGTGTACACCCAATATTACGTTTCTGTGGTTTGAGTTACCTGGAAGGAAATGCAACCCTACATGGGACTTTTTAACTGTGTTTAAAACTGTACCTACTGTGCTCTCTAAATGAAAGCTGACAAGCTACACCTTTAGATTGTCGCAGGAATAACTACCAGTAACCTAAACAGATGTTATCATCTTGTTCTCACACTATGTATGTCTCTCCATATATGAAGGAAAGACTGCCAAAACTGGTTACAACTAGAGATGCTCAGAGATCAGTTGAAATGGAATAATCCAGCAGAAACCTACTATTACATTATGAACTTTTTTTTGTCAACTATGTTGAGCTTTGCCTCTATCCTCATACTGTGAGAGTTCTAACATGAAGAATAGGATCACCAAGACACTAAATGTGACATGTAACTAAACTGATTATAATCTGAAAGATTCACATTATCCCCAAAATGGGTCTGATAATGGAAAAAATCATATTCTTCTTTGTCTCATTTTATGTGCCATGGGATTGCTCTCAGAATTGTGGATCACAACCTCTAAGGGCTGAAGATTCCTTGGGGTCCAATAAGAGGATAACATAAAGGTTCTTGACAGATATGACTAATTAAGTATAGGAAACTATATGTTTTCATGTTGATGTATTTCAAGTCAAAGACCAGAAGTACATTCATGTCCATATGTAATCAGACAAAACTTCTCATGTGTGGAACTGTTTTTTCAGTCATTTGAATGCAAAATCTCTCGAGTTCCAGTGTGTTAAAGCTACAGACATTGTTAAAGGGATAACTAAGAAGACAGTGATTAAAGACGTAGTGTGCAGACATATATGTACATGTATGGGACAGATAGAAAATAAAAATCTGAGGAGTGGTAGAAGGAAATAAGTAAAAATAATCTGTTCTTATAAGTGGTGATTGCTTCAAATGTTTTGATAGATTCTTTACACAATGGGTAAACTTGGAGAAACTGGAATCCATTTCAACCCAATTTGCAATTAGTAAAAATGCCTGAATTTTTCCTTAAACAAGTTATTATTTTGTTTTGGCCTTTTTAAAATGCGTTACACCAAATATCATCATAGTACTTTCAGGAAAAAAATCACAGAATGGTTGGGGTTGAAGGGAAGTCTGGACATATATAGTTCAAAGTTTCTTCCAAAGCAGGTTCACCTGGAAAAGGTTGCACAGGATTGCACCCAGGAGGATTTTGAATATCTCCAGAGAAGGAGACTCCACAACCTCTCTGGGCAACCTATTGCAGTGCTCTGTCACCTCTCTCAGCCTCTCATCATAAGAGAGATGCTCTAGTCCCCTAATCATTTTTGCAGCCCTCCACTGAACCCTCTCCAGTACTTCCTTGTCTCTCTTGTATTGAGCAGCCCGGCCACCAGTAGGGGTGGGGGTCACCAGTACTCCAGATGCAACCTCATTAGGGATAAATAGAATGGCAGCATCACCTCCCTGGACCTGCTGGCTTCCTAATGCAACTCAGGGTACCATTGATCTTCCTGGCCACAAGGGCACACTGCTAGCTAATGGACTACTTGTCCACCAGGACCCCCAGGTCCTTCTCTGCAGAACTATTTTCCAGCAGGTCAGACCCCAGCGGGTACTGCTGCATGGGGTTATTCCTTCCCAGGTGCAGGGCCCTGAAATTGCCTTTGTTGAACTTCGATGATTTTCTGCCTATCTTTCCAATTTGCTGACATACTTCTGAAGAGCTACACAGACCCTTTGGGTATCCATCACTCCTTCCATTCTGTATCATAAGAAAACTTGCTGAGGGTACACTCTGTCCCTTCATCTAGGTCACAGATGAATAAGTTGAACAAGACTGGACGCAGTACTGACCCCTGGGGATAACTGCAAGCTACAGGCCTCTAACCAGACTGCACTGCTGATCATAACACTCTGAGCTCTGCCCTTCAGCCAATTCTCAATCCACCTCACTGTCCACTCACCTAAGCCTCATTTCCACTTCAGCTTTTTCGAACACTTTATACGAAAACCCAACATATTGTTTTTAGAAAATTAAGAACATATGTCAAGATGTGTGATTTGAATAAATTTGCTGTGAAAAATATATGTACTGTCTTCTAATGTTGGTTCTTGGAAATTTAAAGCTTCAATAAACATACAGCTTTAGGGCGATATCTGTATAAACCTATATATTTTTACACTCAAGGTACTGCCATAGACATTTGAGCTACTAACACAGGTAAATACTGGAACAAGATCACTCTGACAATCTGTCAGGATACTTGTCCCTGTCCATACAGAAATCTTTGGAGCTAGACTTTTACTTGCATTAGGACCAGTTTTGTCTCTTGAATTGCTTATCATATTATTGAGAGATATTTTTAATTTTCCTAACAGAGGTTTATCTTTGTCCCATTAGGCTAAGCTTTAATGAAGAAACGTCAACATTGCTAACAACTGCACAAAGAAGGACAGAAGACCTCTCTGAACAAACATGTGGTTGTCATGGAAACTATTGCTGTTCCTGTCACTCACTGGCTTTCTTTCAGGTAAATCAAAACAAAACCAAGAAAATTCTGCTTATTGTTTGAAGACTCTTAACTACAAACAGAAATAGGAAGATTTAAAATTGTGCCAGAGAACATTAGCCTCATTATGATAACTATTTGCATGAGTGTAACAACCCAATCTCTAAGGGAAGGAAGCACTCATAATTTGAAAATGCTCCTCAGTCAAGAGGAACAACAAAAGTCAGAAGGTGCACAAACAATCAGAGAGTTTTGTTAGTAAATTACACACTTGGCATGGAAATCGGTATGTTAGTTCCTGACCTACCGTATAGGCATAGTTTCAGGCAGGGGGGTTTGCATAAAGGGATAGGGTGAAGAGAAAAAGGAAATTAAGCATACAGCAGTGGCTCTTGGACAAATGGATATGCTAGAAGGGAAAAGAGAAATTAAAGAGGCTGATTTAAAAGGGAGAGATGAATTAAAGAACGGAAAAGAGAAAAAAAAGAGAGGGGGGAAAAGGGATCACCAGTCTCCGCTCTGGCTTATACAGCTAATGGGATGCCAATCCTGGTTTGATCTTCAATCCAGCTGAGGGGATGCCAATCCTGATTTCAGTGTTGATCCAGGAGATGTGGCAATCCAGCTGCATCAGTGAAGCTGATGAGATGTCCAGAAGCACTGCCCAGGTCTAAGGTGGGACCTTTTTATGGACAATTTTCTCTGCCCTGATGAGAAGTTTCTCTCTTTCTCTGCTAATTAGTTATCATGCACCGTCTGTTCCTTTAGGTCTTTCTGGAAATGGGTCAGAAGGCTTTCAGATCTTCGGTGGTCCCAATCTCACCTTTTAGTCCATGCCCATTTCCTGCCAATCATTCCTGTGCTTGCACTGTACTGTGTTGTGCTTTCCCACAGAAAAAGTCAGCCTTATGTCCATCTGACCCCCTTTCTCCAGCCAAATCTTGATCTTTCTCATGTTGTTTTAATGCCAATAGTCCTTGGTTATTACCAAAAGCTCTTGTCAATTATTACTAGCAGTCTTTAGTTGGCCTCACAGCCATCTGTTTATTGGTGTTTGAGACATACACATTAGCCGCTTGTCATCTGGGAACTGAGAGCTCAACAGGATCTTACTTTGGACCATTGTTTCCAGGGTCATTAGAGAGTGGGCTTTAGTACACATCAACCCCTCATAATTGATTGCTCGAAGGGTCTCAGTTGCAAGACAGTGGGCTTTAGTCATAGTTGTTTTCCATCCTGGCTGCAATTCAACTCAGTAACTGTCTTTAAAGTTTCAGCAATGGAAATGTGTTTCACTTGGATTGTTATTCAGGCAAGAAAAATAAGTTTCCAAGACTACTTGTTAAAAAACAGGTGCTCATTAGACAACAGTAGCTCCTGGGAATAGACAGTGTTTCTGATAAGCTGGAGAGGGGCTTAGTCTAGGTGCAGTTTGCAAAGGCTGAGGTCTAATGAGCGTTTCTCAGACTATACTGTGGCTTAAGGGTGGGTGGGGATGTGACTAAGTGAGCTTTGCTGGGCCTCTACAACAAATGGCAAAACTGTAAAGATATAGATTCAGATCTTTACAAGTGCTATCCATGTGCCTTTAATTTGTACCTAAATCTGGATAATGTTTTAAAGAGGGGACAGCTGCATATCTCCTTTGAAAAGGCAATAACAACCTTTTTTGTTAAAATAACCCAAACTATTACATGTGTAGTAAGCGTATATCTTTTTCAGGTTTTTCACATGGCATTACCTTAGTTGTCTTTACCTTTGCAAGTAATAAAATGAGTTCACCAATAATCATTTAGGCTTCTCATATGAGAATTTTTGTGATTTGATAGCATATTGTTTCCAGTCAATCTATTTTGGCTGCCCTGTTTTCTTAATATTGTCCCTTATAACGCCTCTTAACAGTTACTGAGCTATTCTTTTCACACACTCTTCCAAAACTTATTGATTTTGTGTCATCACAAGGTAAAACTTAGTAAAAGTTAATGAAATAAAATATTTTGATTTGTAATAATACTGTGATATTGGACAGAGGAATTTAATAATGGAAAATGCCCCTGGATATCGATGTACGTGCTTTGGATGCATACACGAAATAGTGTGATCTAATCTGGTATTACTCATGTAGCTTCATTATCTTGTGTTATCTAAATCCATTACTTTTCGACAGGGAATATTTTTTTTTATTTGTGTTGGATAATCAGCCACATTGTCAATTTTAGTAACATTTATATTTTGGTGATTCTAATGATGGTGCCTTACAACCACCACCTATTACTGTATTTTTTTTTTTTTATTGCTACAAATTCCAAGAACTTTGATGTAAAATTTTGAAGCTTTTCAGAAGTTTAAATCTAGAATTTCTTCATAAGTTTTATATCTTCTACACTGAAATCTTTGAGAGTTAAAAGTCAAGGTCTAGCAGAAGGTATTATACTGTGAAATTAGTGTACCTGAGACTGCAGTTGGTTTCACATAGCTAATATCTGTTTACCCTCAATTGCTGTTAGAGAGAGCACCTGTTTGATGCAAATGGATTTATCAAACTCCATACAACACAATAATATGCTGCAAAATTTGAGAGACACATATCATTTGCCAGCAATTCTATATCCTAAAATTGCATATACAGAAATGAGTTTCAGCTGTTTGTCACAAGAATTGTTTAGTACATATGTTAAACTAATATCTTGCAAAGACTTAAAAGCATTCACAGAGACTAATATAGCATTAAAACACATTACTACTTTGGAAGTTAACCTGAAAGTCAGGATTTACAGAAGTATTTTATTTAAATAAGATAATGTTCTGAAAACTCTTGCCAGTCATTCAGTATCATGTTTAAAACCGACCATTCCTCTCATCTGTAAATTTTTCATTCATATCTGATGGTTTCTAAAGCATTTCTCTTTTTACATTTAATTTCAATTTGTGATTCTTCAGGATTTTTGAAGTTTTATTCCATATTACTGCAGCAGATTTAACTTCTGTAAGAAATAATTTTTAACTTCAGTGCTTGTTTTCATGTTATCACATATAATGTGGTAACACATACATTTTTCTCAAGCACAAAGATAACTTTGTAATTATTTCATTAATAATAGGCCATTAGTAAATTTAATGCTATAAGAGCCATAATTTAACAAAATATAACAACATTTGATTCAAAGTTATTTTAATTAGATCATCAGCGTAACTAGTAATTTACTGTCTTCCTACCTTTCACATTTGATTACATCATCCTCATTTGGAGATACTTTTATATTACAGCACTGATTAGAACATTTACAACTGCAAATAGTTCATTCCTACAGCTGATGCACTTCAAGGCAGCCTAGTAAGTTTGATGCCTGAATACACTATTCTTAACAACAGAGCAAGAGATATTAATGGTGCTCCAGTAAGACATTGTTCAATTTCTGTTAGTTTGATTCTGTGTTAAAATTCAGTACTTACTTATCTATTAAATCATCAGATCATGGGATCACTCTTAGCAGCAGGCAGTGTTTGAAAGAGTACGGCACTGTTGTATTGATTTTGCAGTGGTGAGGGAAATCATCCAAGAAGAGAATAGATGACCTCTCTAGTTTGTGTTGATTCCTTTTTAAATCATATTTGTCTTAAACCATCCCTGGCATTTTGTATCTTGGTTATGCATGAATGCATGAAAAAAGTGTGCTTAAGCTATGCGGAAAATAATATTTGACTGGAGGAAAAAAATTAATTTTTTAAACACAAGACTGAGCATTGAATTATAACTCTTACTCAAGTTTATTTTAGCATAAGGAAAAGGCAGTCTGGGAGTACAGCTCACAGTTATACACTTAAATTCTCAAAAGAATCACATCTCTGAAATCTTGATAATTAATAGATGAAAAGAAAGTCTTAAGGTTGATAATATGTTCCTTCTTTTGTTGTGGTGTAGTATTGCCCCTCAAGCCAAATTGGAGTTGAAGAAGAATTAAGCTGTCATTTTAGACCTGGGCACTGCCTCGCTTCTGAACTGACAGTTGGGAAAAGACTTGGGGTTTTGGAAGGTTTTTGGGCTTTGGGGGGGGGGGGGGATTTTTTGATTTTATTTTTTTTTTCTTTTTCTCCCTAAGAAGGTAAAGAAGTCAAGCTGTAAGAGAACAGGTTGCCATGGAGGAACTGTTAATCTGAAATTCAGAGTAGGTTTTTGAATCTGATTCACTTAGAATCATACCCAAGGTGAATTCAGAGATATCCAGTTTACGTTTAATCCAAGTTCATCAGAATTTAGTCTAGTGTTGTGAAATAAGATAATACGCAGGTACCTCCAAAAATGCCAGACAGTGGAAGTTCAGGAGAGTTCATTCCAAAAATCAAGAAAGATAGATTTACAAAGAAAAAAAACTGCCTCAGTGCTACGAAAGCACTAGTCCTCAAAAAAACACACCTCCTGTTCTCCTTCAAGGCTTATCTTCTCTGCCCTCCCTCCAGGCCCTCCCTGAAGGCCCATAACACTGTGAGGGTTTATCTCTATTCGTATGAGAGAGTGAGACTCTGAGCCTCTTCTGTAATGCAAGAGAAGGAACATCCAACTAGCTTTGAAAAAGGGGTTTCTTAGGCAGAAAGTCTCCTTAAGTGAAACAATCTCTAATCTCCTTGTCATAAATCTTCTGGAAAGAGTATCTATCCTGATAGGGGGTATATTTCTAGGGGTTTAATGTCCTGGTTTCCCCTATTCACTTTACAGTCTGCTTTTATGTATATAGGAAAGGCTATTTATTTTTTGTTCATACTAGGAACAGCTAAGCAGAGAACCCTTTTTTTTTTTGTTTAGGTTTGGTAAGGTTTTCTTGTACTGAGTTCTCAGAGAAGCTGGAATTGAACAGTGCTGAAAGGCATTGCTTTAAAACAGCACTCCCTAACCTTGGCATGAGATGAACAGGTTTCTCTGTTTCAGAAAGAGAATTATTTTTAAAAACAAAACAAAATGATATCAGATTATCAGCTCATTGTAAACAGAAAAAATAATACTGTGTATTTTCTGTACAGATGTAAAAAAGCTAGCTTGAGACCAGGTCTCCTGTCATTCCTTTTAATAATTATTGGTGCCTGTGACAACATGCTTCAAAATTTAAATATATGCTTCAGGTTGTGTAATAGAGCGCATGGTATTTGTAGAGTGTTAATTCTGTTTTAATCTAACACATATTTCAAATGCCTTTTTGTCCCCCTGCCCATTTATCTACTTCTATATTATTACCCACTGCATGTTAATCAGGTCAAAGTGAGACTCATTTTCTCTGTAAGACTTTATAATTCATGGCATCAATAAAATTATGGGTATAATGAAAGCAGCAAGGCTTTGCAAGATAGAGGTAATACCTCTGAGACCCAGCGGTCACTGTTCATAGCATCAAGTGGGTAAACATTTGTCCTTAAACCTCATCTCTATGTACCATTAATTTCTTTTCATCTAAAATATTCTCACTACCAAGCCAAAACTCCCTAAATACCAGGCTTTTCTCTGTATCCCTCAGTATGGTGCTCAAAGTTAAAACCAGCATGACTTTTTCTGAACAGTTGTTTGCCAGAATATGATATTAATGGAGACTTTAAAAAATGCTCTTAAGTAAGAGAGTATATGTGGAATGAACACAAGTGTCTTGTCTAGTTTTGACCTACAACTGGCAGTAATCTGAGGTGCTTCCTATCTTTTATGATGTCCATCCCTCTCCATCTGGCTAGTTGGAGGCTTTTAGGAATTGTCTCTATCATTTGCATTTACAGGCTTCCAAAACACATCTCAAACCTGCTTAATATGTGGCTTTCAGAATTATAGCAGCCACTGCCAGAATTAAAATTCATAGCCAAAGGCTCATAAACTTGTTAGCCAAACCACATAAATATGCATACCACTCTGAGTGCCAGGACTATTTCTCGGGTTTATTCTTCCCCTTTTCAGAAAATGTCCTTCCCAAAGAAAAGTGGACAATATATGAAATGTTGCTTCTCTGTCAAATGAGTCATGAACACATAAATGACCAGTGTTTATCACTGATAAGCCTATACAATTACTCAGCATCCCCCATGTGCTGGCCCTGCACTGATGATGGTATAGCAAATACCATGAACCTTTATCACCTTTGTAGCTGAGCAGGAAAGTTGGGAGACAGCTGTAGATAAGTCCTAGTGCCAGGGGACTTAAATGTTCTCAGTCTTCCAAGTAAAAATGGAAAATGAGAGAACACACTTGAACCTTCTACGGCTTATCCTGAGGTATTACATTTACAGACAGTGCAAAGCAAGAAATCCAGGGTAGATTGCTGTCCAACCTCACTTCTGGATCTAGTGCTTAGTTGAATCAGGAAAAAAACTACTTATCTGCTGAATGTTGCACTTTCTGTAATTGTTAATTCAGAAGAAGAATGCAATGGTAAAAATGATTTACTGCTCCCAGAATCCTGACACATGTTTGATGTTAAGAAGTGTTAAGGATGGGAAAAGTTGTAGGGATGAAAAGAGGCACTATGAGTATGGATATAAGAAAATATTTTTAAGATAAATCCTTCTGCTTGCTTGCATGTCTGGGTTGTTTGTTTGGGGGGTTTTTTGTTTGTTTTTTTTCTGTGTTTAAGAATTTCTGGAATCAATTTTTTAGGACTTTATACCTTGATGGGGCTATGTAATGATATTCTTACATGCTTATAAATACTGCTTCAACTTGCAGAATACCAATTGTTAGGTAACTACCGGATGCCTTTCTTTTAGCATGTAAGAATTGCTATGCTAGACCTTTTCAGGGCTAAGATCATAGTAAATGTGAGCAATAGTTTGAATCAGAACAAAAACATCGTCATGTACAGAAGAATTAAACTAATGCTTGATATTTCGTGAAATAACTGTTGTAACACATCCACTCATATCAGTGGCATACTGCAATATATTTTAATTACCTACCCAACAATACTTTCTCAGTTAAATACACTTAAGTTTGTTCCTTAAAAAGCTCCTACCTCGTAACAAATTCTTATCAACCATAAATCTAGCAAATCGGTACTTAGATTATCTGTAGTGACAAAACTTCCTACAGAAAAAAGTCACAATGCCCACTGAAAAATAGATTCAAATCATTCTATTGTCACCACAAATCTAGAGAAACTTTGCCCTGCACGTCTGTCCTCATTTTTGTGTTCTGCCTTAGTTGATGGATAAGTCTTAAACTAACAAACTGTTTAGTGTGATCCTATTTCAGTCTGATACTTTTAAAATATTTTCTATTTCATGAGATATGGTACTAAATCATATATGATTTACTGATAGAATTATAAAAAATATAATGATTATGATGTTTTTTTGGTTAAGATAATTATTTTCCCATTCCATCTCGGACTTTACACAGAAATATCCATTCATGCCAAAATTACACAATGATATAGTGCCTCTACTACTTCTCTTCATATTTTTTGAATTGCATTGAAGATGACATGCCACTGGGATTAAGTCCCAACATTGTACTCTTGGTGTCTCATCTTGACCTGAAGTGAAAATGTCAATCAGTATTACCACTTTATAATGGCTTTGATTAAAGCTTTTAGTCAACCCTCTCCAACTCTGTGGTTAAAATATTAAAGACTAAATCTCTTTTAACTTCAAAACTCCCATGTTTGAGTTTGGTCCATGTCTGTAGCACTGATGTAACCTAGTACTTATACCAGACTACAGTAAGGAATGTGTCATTCTGTTTTACTTGAGGTTTTGCGTGATTTTTTTAATTCATAGAGATTTCAAGCTGCCTGTTTCCTTTTATGGGCTAATGGAAAGATAATGGGCTGTTTGTAAAACTATTTTAATAAAGTTACAAAAGCATATTTTAAAAGTCCTGCTAATAGGGAGAAATATGCTGTTAAGCAGTCACAAAGAGCTGGACAAAACAGCAACCATTCAGGCCCAGGTTCATCTTATTTACCTTGTATGTTTAAACTGAAATATCACAGTTAAGAAATAACTATTTTCCTCCCTATATATTGAGAATGGACAGTGATAGGCTCTTGTAAAAGGCATCTAAACTCATCTACATCTGAACAACTTTCTGGAATTCTGCACTGAAACACACTAATTTCGAACATTAAGCATATGAAGTTAGACCTCTTTCAAGTTTGGGTTTGTTTTTGTTTGGTTGGGTTTTTTTATTTGGTTTGGGTTTTGTTTGTTTTTTTTGTGATTAAAGAACATAGAAGGAAAGCATATTTCTCAACAGATATTAAATACTCATAGCAATATGAAAAAAAATAGTCTTTCACCCTAAGGTGATGTATACACTATATCTACAAAACTATCCCAAAATAATAATTAAAGACTTGAATGAGAAGAAGTTAACACTTGTGAGCGTTGAGTAAATGAGAAGTGACCAGAGTATGGATATACATGAATGCTACTTCATCATGTCATTTTCTCATCCTGGCTGTGGGAAAGCTCAGCATAGTCAGGCACATTAGGACAAAGGCTTCTGGCATGGAGTGATGGGAACAGAACCCTGACCCCAGGCATCTTCCTGGCTTCAGGTATCTTTAGCAATAACAGCGGGTGGTGAACTGTATTACTTGCTAGTGAGCGTATTCAGGAACTTTATATTTACATCCAGCACCTCCGGTTAGGTACTATATGTGGCAATGTAATACATCTCTCTCATGACTAAAAGAGACTCACACAGTTAATATTTAATAGAGCACTTTGGTTGCTAGGGCAATCAATCCGTTCTGTTTGACAAATGTTGTTTATTTTGTTTTTGGGGTTTTTTTACCCCAGAGTAACTTTATCATTTGTAGCCACTGTAAACAAGGTCGTAGAGTCTGTGTAGAGACTAACTTAGCATAATCACTAGAAAAACAATCAAATCTGTCTCTCAGCTACATGTGAAAAGTTTGTCTTCAGCCAAAAGTTCAGCTGAACCAAACTGGGGGGGGCAGCCTTTCAGCTCTATGCAGCACAAGTTAAAATGGCATCTGCCCACTCAAAGCAGTACTTGGGATCCACCAGTTTCTTTCATAAAACCTGTTTCTTATTGCAAACCAACAAATTGTTGAAAATAGTTCTTACTTCTTTTCCCAGATATTCCATGTGATATTTTTCAATTACTGCAGTGGGTGATACTTCACCTGAAGCCCTCATCCCCAGGAATCTCTGCTCCTTTCATTCTTATTACTGGCAATTCAGCAGTTGTGCTGCACATTGCAGCAGTGGGAAGGTTTTTATAGGAATATTTGTAATAAGTTTAGTAGCAAAAGTAATTAATTCTATGAAGTGATTATAATTTTCCTTAAGTGTGCTCCTAGGTGACCACTTCTCATGATCAGAAGTAATAAAAACAGTAACACTTGGTCTTAATAAGTAACTGAGTCAGTTTTCCTTTTCCTCCAGTGCCAAAGACGTACACGAAGTAGTTAGCTTGTAATATAGAAAAATTTTGAATTTCAAAGAATCAGTAACAATATAACAAATTACATAGTAAAACAAGTTATTCACTTCATTTCAAAAAGTCAGAGGCTAACACAATGTTTCTTAAGCATTGGTCTGGCCTTTTCTAATAGGAATGCAGTAAAAAGGCAGTGAAACCTTTGAAAGTATGACAAATTCAACTTTGAAATTAGAAATAGTTTTCTAGTAATGAAGTTAAAACAATATTGTAACAGCTCTATCAGGAGAGCTGGCAGACATGACAGTGCTTAGTGAGAAAGCAAAATTAAAGAACTTTAAAAATTAAATGTTTTATCAAGTTTCTAATAGAAATTCTGTGGAGAATGCAAGTCAATGTGTCTGTCTGTGTGTGTTTGTGTGCCCACTTGTGTTGAAAGAGAGTAACACTGGCTTGCCTTCTAGACAATTTTTGGGTTGCATTAATCTCTATGCTTTCCCCACACACACCTTCCGCCTTCCCCTTAGGGGTTCATTGAGAGCTCAGCAAGCCTTCTAATGATCACTTTCACAGGACTGGTCAAAAGTTTCTTAATGTGATATCAAATTATCAGGCTAGATGTGTTCAGCAATTTTTCTGGCTTTACTTTCCTACAACCGTATAAGCAAGATAAAAGAACAACCAAATTGTTGGTTTATGTCCAGCTGTATTTCAAGCAATAGCACCTTATCTTTTAACTCTAAGGAATACAACACTGTACATTAAGATGTTACAGGAAAAACAACAAAATAAACCAAAACAAACAAAACCCAACAGAAACAAAAAAAACAGCTGAAAAGAAGTTTTATGGATTTATTTCTTCATTGCTTGATTCCAACATTAAATAGCAAATATACTATTGGAAAAGTTCCCTATATCCTTGTGACTTCCAGAGTTTACTTTTCTTTGGTTAAAAGTTCCAATCAAGACTCTTCAAGGGGTGCCTTGCCAAGTGTGCATGAGGATCTCTTCTGGTTTTGCTTAGTATGGTCAAATATACTTGGTGATAAGAAGAGATTAAATTGATAAACCACAGACCACACATTTAGGGTAAATAAACCCCCCTTGCTCTATCAAATGCAAAATATTGATATAGCAAGTAACATCACCAAAATTATATAGGAGAAATTAAATTGCTATCCTGGACTAAATAAATTTAGATATAAAAGATGGAAGTAATTGTTTACTGTTGGGGGAAAAAATAAAAATGTGTATAAAACACCTTCAGAAATGTTCTAGGTAGCTAAACTGATTGCTGTGCTGGAACAAAAAGTCATGTACTTATTAATGTCATGAAGTTTCAGCAATGATATGATTTTCCTTGCACAGCTAAGGTCCATAGCTACTCTACATCTGATAATTATCAGTGTTAGAGGTAGTGATAAGATAACCTGTTTCATTGCAAATATTCTGTGCTTTTCTCTAGGTGTTAACTATCTTTTGGAATTTTCCCTCAGAGTAGTGGCAGTATGTTAAACTCACAGCAGTCTTAGCCAATGTGAAGTTAATACTTGTTGCTCATTTCATACTTGAAGATGTCTTCATGTGCTAAAAAAAAATTTGGGTTTTCTTCTAGTTTTTCATCAGTTGACCATATAAAAAGTTTTCTTACCGTTTGAAAACATTGGTCCTTTTTGGAGTCACCACAAAAAAATAATTGTCAGCCTTTATGTTGAGAACCTGATTGTCATTTGGAAAAAATATTAAATTATATAAAAATAAAATTTGTCAGTGTGTCCACATGGGAGGCAAACTGGATGATGTAGAGAGGTCACATATCTTATAAAAAATTAATAAATACATTTCACATCTATGTGACCTCAGAAACATAAGTAGCTATTATGATTGAACCTCTTGCTGTTCCAGAGTTAAAGATGCACTTGTCAGCTCTATACTGCCGTTGTTTAAATTGGTGCTTGCACTTCAGTGAAAGCAATTTCTTAACTGTACTGTAGCTAAATCTCTTTCCTAAACTAAATGAAAATAAAGTGTGAAAAATAAATTTCTCTCCTGTCAGTAAGTATGATATATACTTACACTGTTCAGTGCTAAGTCGGTGGGAGGCAGTTTATTGAGCTCCATGCAGCACTGTGACTGGTAACTGCTTTGTTCAGTGGACTGCTTTGATAGGTAGGTTTTTCCTATTAAGTGCAGTAGTGTGAAAATGTTGATCATACAGAAGAACATATCCTGCAATTTTGGCTTTCATTCAACATGGCTCGCTGTGCTATGTACTGAGGCCACTTCAGTAGTGGTTTTAGTTTGCTTCACTGGATTTATTAACCTTAATGTATTGAAGTAGAAAGGCTTTATCTAGTATTCTGTTAAATACTCCATCAGAGCCGTTTTTAATTGGAATTTTTCTGTGGTCCTGTGTTGAGAGAGTGAGGAGACTGTGCAGTTTTTTAATGTTTTTATCTTAGCACCACTAAAATTTACACAGCTCACGAGCTCAGTGCTTAAACAGTTCCTGAAGCATTGATGTTCACTGGGGTGTGAGCCCTGTGATGAGTGCCTTTGCTTCTAGTGTTTGCTCTTAATATTGTGTGCAACTGTGAAAAGGGAGTGTTGTAGTCATGGCACTATAGGTAGTGTCAATTTAGCTCAGTACAAAGCTGTAGGTGGTTTGATATGGCTCACCACACAGCCATTAAGAGTATCATCTTTGCTCAGTACAGAATTGCAGGTAATAGTATTTAAACTCCTCTAACACTGTGAGTAATAGCATTCTCATTTTGTCCAGGAAGAAATGTGAAGACAGGCATTTTGACTGAGCCTGTGATTTAAGCGAGTTAGGTAAAAAAAGAATAGTTTCATCATCTGCAAGAGGATGTGGCATCATTGAAATTTAGCATTGATTTTTAAAGTGATTAAAAAAGAACAATGGATCACAGAGTCAGCCAGATTCAGAAGAAAAAGATGAGCATATTCATAAATATCTCCTGACATTAGCACTCATGTAAGTTAGCAGTTCTGAACCCCTGCCTAAAGATGCCGCTTTTCTCTAAGCGCTGTGGAAACTACTCTTAAATGAGGTGCTTGATCTAGATGACTAAAGCAAGTGGGGTGAACACTGTTCTATAACTCTCCACCTGCTATTCAGTTCCTGTTGAAAAAGCTAAAAGTGAAGAAGGTCTCAAAATTATTTTAGAAAGCAAAACATATAAGATGTAGAATGCAAATATGCAGAAATGACAGATTAGGAATGTTTTCTGAAAATGAATGCTCTTTGCCTCATAGCTACTTTTTACTAGGATAAAGTGAGGTTTGTGATGATCTTTTCTAAATCTACATATGTCACAGACCGACGAAGGTGAATAGTGAAATTATTGTATTTACAGGAAAATAAACCCACCCTGATGGCATTACCTGTATTCTTATTTGGTGACCTTATCCACCAGGTGTTACATAGAACATTACATTTCTATAGAGTTCACATTTGTACCTGTAGTTAATTTCTATATTACATCAGAATTATATTTTTTTCCTAAAATAATTATCGCTCAAAGTAGCATATTTTTCTATTAGTAATGTATTTTTTCTTTGTTGAATTCTGATTTTTTGATGACCATTTTAGACAGAGTTAAAAAAATATAGAATTTGTATTTTCCACTTGCTGGGCAGTCCTTTAAACTTCTTAACAGTGTTGGATCTATCACTTTAATGAGTTTAACATTCATAATTATAGGAAAAAACTTTTAATAATGAAAAAAATGGGCAACTCATACAGGAACGGACATAGTGAAATGGACAAGAAACTACGGCAGATTTCTCATGAAGTTAATTTCAACATTGATTGGCACATTGGGTAAAATGAGGACTAGTGCTGGACTTTGTGAGTTTAACATATGATATAGTTTGTATAAATTCTGATATAGATTGTCCAAAATGAGATTAGCTTGTCTGACAACATTCAGTGTCAGGCAAACAAAAAATTTAAAAGCTGAACAATTTGTACTTCTAGACTTCTCCTGTGTTCTTTAGTTTGAGGATTGTATCATCATTGTTCAAGGTTCAAAATTTGTTAAATTGCACCTTTAAGGATGTAAAAAAGAAATGTCTCTGTTTGGCAAGATATCCTATGTGTACTCCTTTGCATTTCAGAATTAAGCATTAGATTAGATTTAGGAATGAAAAAAGGTAATTCCATTAACAACTGAAAGAAAATAAAAGAAATTTCCTCTAAAACTCCCTAGGTCTTCTGTGTTCTGTTCAGTCTGGTCTTAAATAAGGGCTATAATTTATACTGTAATCTGTGGTAGTTAAGGCTATAAATTTGCATGTCTCCGAGCTTGCAGAGCAGGTTTATGTGTACTGTAGTGTAATGTGACAGTATAGTGGAAATGCTAGACTATTATAAGAAAAATTAAGTAGGAAATCTAAACCAAAACATAAGTCTTTTAATTGTGTGTGATTTATGGAAAAAAAAAAAGTCATTTAGTACAATACCCTTTCCAAGGAACACACAAGGTCATGTTTATTTTTACTTTTCTTCTGGTCAGTTGCCATTATATTTGTTGCTAAGGTTTTAAAATATTTGTGATAAGACTCTTTATAACAAGCAAATACTTTTACAATGATAAAATTAAGTATTTTCTGATATAAGACTAAAGAAAGTTATGATTTAAAACATGCCTAATTCTTAGCAACATTTTAAAAGAGAAATTGAGTTTCCACTTTGATAAGGTATATTTTGTCATAAATTATAAAATTCTGTAATGAACTTTTCTTAATTATCTTCATTTTTACATTACTTATGTCAGTGANAGCAAATACAGATATTATTCCTCTCTGCAAACAATATAAAGATTTAAGCAATTTATCAGGCTCGCTCAAGGGAGAATGTTCTTACTAAAGAGTAAAATTAATTAATTAATTGAAGACTTAATTACAGTGGTTTTGTTATTTTCTTGATGTTTAAGAAACAAGAAATTGTAAAATAAAAAAGCTAGCTCTAGTCCGAACATGCTTTAATGAAGATTTTGTGGCATGAAATAAAAGTAAAGGATTAAAAATAGATATATGTCCTTTTTCTAAATCTACAAAGAATTTTAATGTATCCGTAGAGAAATTCATCAAAACTACTTTCCAAGGCTCTGTTCACAATATCCTCATAATGAATTTCAAAGTAAATTTTTCTAGTATTTGCTTTATTTTTCTAGGAGTAATCAAAACAAAAAAAAAATAGTACCGAAGGAGCAGTTGATGAGTTTTCTTCTAGCTGGGAGCCTTGAAACTTGTCTTTTCTCTGTTTGCAAAAGCATATCTGCAGTGTCTTATGTTGCCTGCCCATGTTACTACCACGCTGTAAAAGGGTTGCCAGGTCTTTAAGAATCTGGATTCTGGGAACTGGTTGGATGTAATTTTAAAAGTTCTTGCAGTTCAATCCAGGGAACATGTTTTACTACTTTCAGAGATGTTATTATTAGTGCAGAAGTTTTTTTATTCTCATGTACAGTGCGACATGACCACAGGTGGCAGTGATACTAGAAGCTTTGGTCCATCCTAAATTTGAATTGCAAATGGATAAATGCTTAACTTTTTTTTAAACTTTTTATTATGAATTCCAAGAATCACACTCTTAGAGATGATTAATTCTCAAGGACATATGCTACCTAAGATAAACAACCCCTTGTGTTCTTGATGTAAAAATATAAGAAGATTGTAAGTCAAATTTTACATTACAACATATTGTTCTGCCAGCAGGAAAAGATTGCTGTTAATTAGTTCACAATTAGTCTCTCTTATTTACAATCTCATTGTATTAGATATTGATGTAATGAATAGATTAGCAGCTTCATTTAATGGTGTCAAACAGGCCAAAATGCAAATAGAGGTTGCTTTAATGGGATTTATTGATTTATGTGCATATGGGTGTTATTCAATTTTGTACTTCATCTACACAATTGCTTATATTTTAGTTCATAAAGAAAATGGAGGGAACTCCTGGATATATTAGGAAATAGTTAGTTGTTTAAAAAATTGTCACTGCCTTGCAACTTTTAAGATTTTCAAGTAGACCTCTTTCTGTACATCCCTCACATGCTGCATCCCATTCTCTTAACACAAGTTAATATTGCTTTAACTCTTGCTTCAAAATGAAGTTAGAAAAAGTAAATTTCAGGAACTGTGTTGAAGTATTACGTACTGAGAAGATTCAGAAAATGAGATATTGTGCTACTTAGACTACTTAGAGATGTTGGTATAACCTATTTCAAGATACCACCACATGCTTCTTAGGAAACATTCAAATGTCACAAATTAAAAAATTACAGAAATTTTTTTATTTGGACTTCTAAAAAAGCTAGAGAATTTTGACCTGTATCTCTTGCAATTGAAAAATTTGTTAGTCAAATCAACTGTTTTCGGATCTCTATCTGCCCTCAACCAGACCCTAAGACCATCCCTGTAATTAACAAGTGGGGCCTGCCAGTGATATTTTCCTCTTAGATGACATAGAGGCAAGAGCATTCATGTAGCTGCATATACAGCAGCATATCTTTGATCTTCAATTTGCATGAATATGAATTTCAGGTAATCCGCTCACCCCTTTAAAAAAATAAAATTAAAAAGAGGAAATTAAAAAGAAAACAAAACCAGTTGTTAAATAGATACCAGCTCTTCAACAGAGTCTGCATTAGACCTTGGACGAACTGACTGACCTTGTGAAAATGGTCTCTCTCTTTCTATTGGTGATAGAGTGAGTTGAGACTCTCTAATCAGGCATATTCATTACAGTGTTCAGGGGTTTTTTTGCAAGATTGAATAAAATCCATCTATGTTATATAAATACAATAGTGCAGATTTCTATAAGACAGATTTGTGCCAAATCACTTCTCAAATCTCATTTTTGTTGCCCTTTCCTGAGCTTTTTAAAACTCTGACTGATTTCCTATCCTGCTGCCCCATCCACCCCACCCCCTTGCTGCCCTCAACTGGTAAGTGAGGTTCACCAAGTAAACCTGATTGAAGTACATTCACAACTGCAGGAGCAAGAGGCTTTTTCCTGTTAATTTTGTTGAAGCACACATTCCAAACAGTTAAAACAGAATTTTACAATACCCTACTGTCTTGACAGTAAACTAGTTTGCAATGAATTTGCTTTAATGAAATTAAAATCATAGAGTATGACTGGAGAGTAAGTCCTTTGGTACTTGCCTGAATTCATAATTGATACAAGTGTAAAAACCCCAATAGATCATGTGCAAATGTAGATTTTTCAAAACAGTATGGAAAGATTTACAATAGTATGTTCTCAGTTAATCAGCCAACTACAGAATTTTAATTATCTGTGGAGATATAGAGATTTCATTTCTAAAAGAAGTTTTGCAAATACACTGTAAAACTGTACCTCTGCTATGTTTAACTGTAGACAACCAAAGTCCATCAATCTTTCAAACAGAAGACCTATTCAGAAATCATTCTGACATCTATGGGATTGGTTTGTATTTGCTTTCTAATTAAGATGAAGAACTACTAGGCTTTGGAGATGTAATTTTTGAAAGCATTGTTTTATCTAAAAAAAAATGTATAGATCTGATAAAATATTAGTTACTTCATAAACCTGGTATGCATATATTTGCTTGTCATACCCTCCTTTTATTTAAGGATTTTGGAAGTATATGGACATAATTTTACTTCCTATACTAGATATGTAATTCAGGCACATTAAAAGTCGATCTTCTAGGTATCATCAACAAAGACAAAAACAACACTCCTGAAAGATTATTTTAGGACACAGACTGCAAGCCTAATTGCTGCCTTTTTTGACCAATTGATTTTTTCCAAGCTCTGTCGCTAATCTATGATGTAACCATAATCGGATCTCATCTATAGGATACCAGACTTCCTATATGTCAACCACTTGCCTATTGTGAAAACAGCCTTTCCAAATAAAAGGGTCTTATAAGGGAAAGGGATATGTACATAGCAAAAACTCTTTTTCTTTTTTTTTTTTTCTTTATTATCTATATCTTTTAGGTAGAAATACCAACTGCCATGCTGGCTATAAGTATTTCTTATTTTGACCTCTGTTTAATACAGGATAAGTACTTCCTGATTCTATGATT
Organism: Sakesphorus luctuosus; assembly: GCA_013396695.1. Lineage (NCBI taxonomy): Eukaryota > Metazoa > Chordata > Aves > Passeriformes > Thamnophilidae > Sakesphorus > Sakesphorus luctuosus. The sequence continues at coordinate 63,216 of VWZD01013029.1, forward strand.
TCATTTAGTATGTTCACATTTGTGCACTTCCTTGTCCCAAGCCCTTATTAATCTTTCTCACTAGTGTTCTTACAGTGCTGTGCAGTTCTTAGAGTGTACTCTCTTACATACTCTTCCTTTTTATGGGTCTTACAGTCTTTTTGTACATAAAATGAGACATGTAGAAACAATTACTCAAACAATTTTTAGTTATAAAATATAAACTTTCTCATATAATGGAAGTGTTAAAACCCTGAGAGCACTTCTCAAGGTTTTCCCTCTATTTTAATAAAAAATATCATAATAATCAAATTAGTACAACTATTTTTTCTCTCAAAGCGCATAGTACTGCATACTTAGAGCACCAATACTTCTATTTTATTTCATCATCAAGGCTTAGATAAACGATAATCTCCACAGCTGTCACTTATTTTCTAGGTTTAATAATAAAATATTTCACCCGTTTCACTTGAAATTAAGAAAAAAAAGAAAGTAGAATAGAGTTAGTTCAGCATATTTCTTTCAGACAGAATTAAGACAACAGTTAACAAATCTAAAATTAACACGTTGGATAGAGACCTGCTAAAGAGTATTTCTCTGTATTTGCTCTTAGTACTTTTTTTCTTCCTAGATATTGTAACCACCTTGCCTTATTCAAGAATAATGATGTCATGTTTGAATAGATCAAGGATGCAAGTCACTATTCTTTGATAAGGCAGCAAATCAAATTATCTACCCATATTTTATAAAAGACACTGCCACTCCCACTGTTATTTCAGTTATTGAGAGTATTTAAGGAAAGCAGAGTATGGAAAGTTAGTAGATGTACAGTTTCCAGCTGGTGTTTCACCTTGTTTCCCGCACTTATTTCTTCTTATCATTCAGTGAATTTGTGCGTTTCTTTTCACATAATTTCTGTAAGTATGAACTCTCAAAGTGAGCAATACCACTGTATGACAAGGACAGAATAAGCAAAGGTTGTTAAATGAGTTATATATTAATAGGAATGTAGTCTTTCAATCAGATTTTAGGAATTAATTAAAAGCAAGAACATACTCTTTCTTGATTCCTATATTGTCACAGAATCATAGAATGGTTTGGGTTGGAAGAGACCTTAAATATTATCTACTTCCAACCCACCTGCCAAGGGTAGGAACACCTTTTACTAGACCAGGTGGCTCAGGGCCCTATCTTACCTGGCTTTGAACAATTCCAAGGATGGGACATCCATATCTCTGCCAGCCCTGGTGGGGCCACACTTGGAGTACTGTATCCAGTTCTGGACTCCACAACACAAGAGAGACATGGACAATTTGAAGAAATTCCTATGAAGAGTCATGAAGTGAAATATGACTCCTATGCAGAAAGGCTGAGAGACCTGAGCCTGTTCAGCCCGGAGAAGAGAAGGCTCAGGTGAATTTGGTCAATGTCTACAAGAACCTGAGGGGAGAATGCCAAGAAGATGGAGCCAGTCTCTTTGTTTCACTGGTGCCCAGTGACTGAAGAGATAATGGGTACAAACTGAAACACAGGAGATTCCCTCTGAAAATGGAGAAATACTGTTTTACTTTGAGGGTGACTGAGCACAGGTTGCCCAGAGAGATCAGAGGCTGTGGACTCTCTCTCCTTGGAGATATTCAAAAGCTTCCTGTACGTGGTCTTGTGCAGCCAGCCCTGTGTGTCCTTGCTGTAGTATGGGAGTTGAACCAGATGACCTCTGGAAGTCACCTCCAACCTTAGCCAATCTATGAATTAGTTAATCAGTACTGGAGCAGGTTGAAACAACCAACGTCTTCAAAAAATCAGTGTAGGTACTAGTGAGTTTGCCAAAAAGCAGAAATTGTATGTCAAAATTGTTTTCCTTAACAGAAGGATGAATGCAATAGATCTGTTTTTCTATGGTTTATCCTTCCTTATGCCTTAGGTCTGCTGCTCTCAGAGAAGTCAGCAGATGTTGGGCATTAAGTTTGCTAGTTAGAGAGGCATTACTTCTGCCAAGCAGTGTGAAAATCTTTTTGCTTTAGGAGTTGACCTTTACATATGTTGTAGATTAAGTATAGCATCTTTTTACCATTTCCTTCTCTCCTTCTCACTTCCTTCCTGTCTTCTTTTTTTCATACATTTTCTTATCAGCTCATTATTAGACAAAACATGCTCCTAAAACTGCTTTACTAGCCATTACATAGGGCTACCCATTTGACTTGTTGGCTTCAGTGCTTGTAAAATACCTTGTACTGACAGTTGAGTGGAATAGTAAAAACTTAGTAATTTTACAGACTAGGGCTTTTCAATTATGAATTTTCTAATGTATACAGTGGTTATTTTTTCCTGGCTTGCTCTGGGGTCTCTAGGTGCTCAGCCTGAAAAAGCAAAAAGGAACCATGTATGAATTTTAAAAGTACTATTATGCAGAGTGTGTTAACTGAGGTTTGCAAGTTTGCCATTGTGGAAAAAAATCTTTGGAGACTTGTTGACACTAAATAAAACAGCAGAAATATCACTATCAAAATGCTATTTACATTCCCAGTGGAACCCCGAGGAATTCTGGCTGCTTTCCTTCCTCATTTACATTTATTTTCTACTTGTTCAGCAGAGTTCAGAAAGAAGAAAAAAAATTCAATTTACACATTTATCTGTGCTGTTCTTGGACTTTTCCTGTAAGCATGATAAAAATACATGTTGTCACTTTGGACCTTTTTTTATTAGCAAAAGGAAAAGGAAGGGAAATAAATTCTCTATCTAGAGATTGACAACATTAACCAGTAAATACAAATGTTTATAATTTAGCCTTCTTTTTTCTGAGCATTTTTTACAAGAAAAATCATTCATTAATCATTTTTTGCTGGAATTTGAATGTGTGTCTGTGTGTATTTCTGTGCATATGATTTAGGTTTGGTTTTTGAAGAGTCTTGTGATATATATTTTGTGCATCTTTTCTAATTTTCTAAAGTTTCAAATAACATGTACTTTTTCTCCATGTTTCACAGACAGGCAAGAATTTCAAATAGCACATTAAAATAAGGATTGAGTTGTCTCCCTTCTGGTAGACTCATTGTACCTTCAGCAAGACAGGTTTTTGCAGAACAAATGGTGGCATGAAGTTATCAGGAATTGCATAGATTTATGTGGATGATTTATTGTGATGTGTTTCACATCCTGTGTAATGACATGATCACCCATCAAAAAGAGATGAAAGTAACCGTATGGTGACATTACAATGTCACTGTACTGATAGGTGTTACAGAGTGTCATAACATCATGACATAGTAATTTCTTGCTGTGAAGGAAATACAGATCTTTTGACCTTTACTAATCCATTATTCCTAGTCATAAAGACAGAATGGATTTTTAATCTAGACTGTCTCTATTTAATAATTCTTGGTTGTCCTTGAAAAAACAAAAAAAAACCCAAACAAAAACAAAACAAAACAAAACAAAAAACAATAAACAACAACAACAAAAAAAACCAACAGAAAACAAAAAAATCAACACAATAGCAGATTTAAAAGATTTCTTTGTCAGTGCTTGCACAAAAAGAAGACTATGCTCTGGACTGTAATGCCCTGAGTAGTCTATAAAAGTACGGCTAAAATGAAAGTGCTTGATAATGCAAATAATTTTTTCTCAGGAACCTAGATAAATAAATAATAAGTTTCCTTTGAGTTCCTCTTCTGCTGTAAGTGTCATTTTCCCTTAGAGTACGCTAAAAACACAAATCAATATCTTAACTGTTAAATCAGCGCTGTACTGATTCATAATAGGTATTCAAAGGTTTCCCATATTTGGACACAGTAGCAGAAGATGATGTGAAGTTTCACCTTACAGACCCTGGCATTCTCTAGCTCTATTGCCAAAGGAATTTCCCCAGGATAAGCAGGCACAATTGTTTAAATCTGTGTAAATCCACTGTATATAATTGGTGAATGCACAGAAGCTTTTGCTACCAAATGGCAATGACTGAAAAGAAGTCTATATCATCTTCTTGACTTTGCACAATTTATTAGAAAAATATAGAGAAGATTTGGGAGATCTGTTCTAACCAGGTTTTCTCTTTTGTTTTTCATCCTCTGCAAATCCCAGTTTTGCAGAAAGAAATGCAATTCCCCTCATTAGGGCATTATCATTGGTTACTGCTAATTCCATGCCATTTTGCTCTGACCACTTGGAGATCTGCCAGCACAAACCAGGACAGTTTTCAAAGTATGACCCCCAATGCTATGCATTTTTCTGTGGTTTAATTGTTTCAATATTGACACCATTAGACCAAGTAACAGTACCAAATGTGCCAAAGTTGTTTACTACTTTGCCATGAAGTAGGGTTTTATTTCATGTTACAGCAAGTGTTCTTTTCTATTTGGTTAGGGGTTTTTATCTTTTAGAAAGCTTGACAGTGAAAATATAAACAGAAGAAAACAGCAGAATTATAGAACAATTGAGATTGGAAGGGACCTCTGGAGGACAATTAGTTCACCTGTCAGCTCAAACCAGGGGTTGTACCAAGATGCCCAGTCCAGATTATATGCATTAGAGTCCTGAAGAAATCCAAGAACAGACACCCCACAGTCTCCCTGGGAAACATATTCCAGTATTTGACCCATGTTGTTTTTTTTTTCCTTTGTATCCAATACAAATTTCTTATGTTTCAGCTTGTTTGTTTCCTTTCCTCATACCAAGATATAAAGTTAACATAATGTCCATTAATTAATGGCTTTGTTCATACTTTACATTAAACTGCTTATAGATGTGAAGAGCTGTAACACAGGTATGATGATTAATGAAATAAGAAGAAAAAGAAAATGAACATTGGCTGGAATGGGTGGAGTAGTAAGATTATTTTGAGATTTCACTTTGTTATAGGTGAATTTAATAGATCTGATTATACTCTATTTGATTTTTAGAATAACTCAAAATTTTATTTTGCATTTACAGTGTAGGGTAAGTGACATTCTGAAAATCTTTTAGTGTTCTTCCCTAAAGCATGTTTCCTTATTTTTTATGGCATGATTTTAATTGTGTTTGTGATTCCCTTAAAATCTGATTTATCCCCACTAAAAACAAGTAGAGTTCAGGGGCATTTTATATAGAGGACTGGGTATTTGACTTTGCTTTTGCAGTTGGTAGGGAGATATTGTTTGACTGAGTTGGAGCAGTACAGGTCTTGGGCAATTAAAATGGTGAAAACTGTCATACTGCTTTGGGAATCTAAATCACTCTTACTTAGAGGATATTGTAGCTCAGAAAAAAAAAGGGATTTCTTTATGCATCTGCTGTCTTTAAAATTTCATCAAATGAAGGGAAAATGTTCAGTATTTGTTAGAGAATATCTTGTAGAATACTTAATTATGGTATGTAATTTTATCTTTTATGACTTAATTGGTCAACTTAAGAGGTTATTACCATATACATGACCTCTTAATGTACTATCTTTGTTTTAGATTTTTACACTACTGGTTTTTCTATTTGAATTCATCAATTGAACCATTAAGACATATAAGTCCCCATGATGCAGAGCCAAATTAGATGATGATGATGTAAAGTTCCCTTCCTTTGGGGCTTGCTGTTACTTTAATATTTAATGCTGTTGTGTTGAACTTGGCACTTGAGTCATTTCCTGTGTTACTGTACATTTCCTTTTCTGCAGAAGTACCCTTGAGGTCTTGTAATTTGTAGGCAATGGGGAATATCTATCAAGATTTTGACCAGTCTTTAATTATTTACCATGTCAAAGATTCTCTAATGTTTTTATTGCCCCCTCTTGGGCCATTTACTAAAAAGCAATTTGCTGTTTTAGAGATAAATTAGCTTTATTTTTGCTTGCTGTAAAACACAGCAAAAGAGCTGTAAATGGGCTTTTTCAGGTCATCAGAGATCCTATTAAATTCTACCACCCTCATTTTTCACATTCTTAAAAGTTCTATTTTTGGCTTTGTTAATAACAACAAACATCTTGACATTTTAATACTGCAGTTGGCTTTTCCTAAAGCCAATAGATAAAACACAAGGTGAACTATTACAATTTGTTAGATTGTTTAGCAATTACAGATGTGCAGTCTCTGAGAGTCAGGCCACAGCTGGATAAAACTGACTGTTGTGCTGCCTGTGGCTAATGAGCGGTACAGCTTTAGGTCCCCTGCTTGATCTACCACATGGGACTTGCATTGTGCCCCAAAGGAGAAGGGCTTTTATCTAGTCTAAATCCACAGATATGGGAGAAAACCAGCTGTGAAAGCTTTTAACCAATGTCATGGGTCCTGTCTTGACATAGTCAATGCAGTTCCTTGCTTAAATTAGATGGTTAGTTGTCATCACACAACTGTCCACCAATATGGCATAACTTCAGTTTTCCACCTCTCCCTGAAATATATAGTATAGATCCTGTGGCCTTATGAAGATTCTGATAGGAGGGATCAGGTTTGTTTGCATTGGATTAGGCCTCAATAAGTAATGTTCTCTAGAGTGTTTTCTTCTTTCCCCTGAATTGAGAGGGAAACAGGAGTTATCACATTTCCCAAGTGTATCAAGTGGCTGAACTCAGGTGGGATGAGTCTGGGTAGTAGGACCAGATTGGACTGCAAAAGCAAGTTGGTTCCAGAAGGTTCATTTAAAAAATTCTGTCTGCATTTACAAATCAAAAAAACACCAATGTTTCTGTTGGTTTTGCTTTCCTTTACAGCCACCAGAATTAACTGCTTAAAAATCAGCTGGAGACTTACAAAACAAGGCTAGGGTATTCCATAATATTGTTCCTCATTTTAAAATACATAATTTAATTTTAATTTACGTCTTTAAAAGAGTAAGGCATTTCATCTACAAATGAAATGGAGCTGGTAGACAGTTTACTTCTCGAGTCAGTTGCTTCCAATACACCTCTGTTTCACTGTCACTGTTTGCAGTATGTGAGAATATGTCTATATATATGTATACAAATCAACTCTTCCTTGGATGATGCATATTATGTAAAATAAACTACTTGTATTCAAGTAGCTTTGTCTGTGATATACAGTGATTAATTTCTTACTCCACATGCCACTAAGCAGTTTACGGAATAACTTTGATACTGTCTAGATATTGGTATAAATTTACATTTATATAGGATATTTCATGATGAAGCATTCTAAATGTGCTTAGATACTCGGTATGCATATATGAAAAGTACTCAGAGGAAACTTAACTCACTGCTGGAATGTAGCAGCTCTTTATGTGTACTCAGAATTTCAGTGTCTAGGTATTTCTAATACGCCTATCTTCTATCTATGGATTATAGCATCCTCCACAAACACTATGAAACTATAAGAAGAATGGAATTCTACTTACTGTTCTAGTTTTAGCTCATTTAACAAACTAGTTCAACCTAACTGAAAATCTGTTTTCTGAAAAAAAAAAAAAAAAGGGAACTATGGAGCCAAAGCTAGCCTAATCAGGTTTCTCTTGTTCTCCAGGCATCAATTTCCATAGATATTATTTGACAGCAGCCTCCTACCAGAAGGTAGGCCAAAATCCTGTAGTATGCTTTTAAAAACAAGTATGGGTAAATAGCAATTGAAACAGTACAGCATTGAATATGACTACTTGGAACTACTTTTTCAGTGATTTAGGCAGAAAGAAAATGTACACAGGCCATTTTATTTGTTTCAGAAAACTATATTAATCTCTCTTTGTATGAAATATGACAACAATTCTCTCCTTAGATTCAGTCCTGGGGGTGATGTAAACAGATTTCTCTCCTTAAACTCAGTCTTGAGAGTGATGTAGACAGAGAAAGGAATTACATTTAATTAAAACTACTAGTAAAACAGATTTGCCTATGAAATAAAATATTTAAAAAGAAAGTCTCTATGTTTATCTCTTTAAGATTTTTTCATTAATTTCACCTTTTCAATGTATGGTGATATATGTAAAAACCATCAAAATATAAACCTGCCACTGTCCTAGCCACTCTAGGTTCCCAATTTCCCTTTTAAAATGTATTCATCAAATCAGCATTTTAATTCTCATCCATGTCAAGAATCATTGTATAATACAAAGAGACCTAAGGAATACATTTTTTTCAACTTAATTTTTCACCATAATTTTTCCTCATTGTCTTTTCTGGGTTGTTTTCCACTTCAATACACTAGTTGTACATCCTTCTATATTGTTTATATCTCTAGATATGTTGTTCCTCTCCTTGTTGCTGCACAACCCTCATTTCTGTTGCATTCATTTCCAAATACTAAGCTATTATTAAAGTGCTGTTTTTCAAATGATCAAATGTCCATAAAAAAACACAGAAAAAATGCAAATATGATCTAGAAAGTAATGGGAAACATTAGTTGCAGCTGCCACACTTGGGTTGTATGTTGCAATGTTAGAAGTAAGTATGTGAGGAAGAGGTGTTTTTACAGAAGTACCTTACAGTCTAGGAATGGCACATTACAAAATGAAAAGATTGAGAAAAAAAATGTTAGGTATGCTGAGTACCACGGTCATAGGATTAACACGAACATGTATTTTCTAGATTTTTTTTTCTCTGATTTTGGATATTCACAGAATCAGAGAATATTATGAGTTGGAAGGAACCCACAAGAATCATCAAACTCCAACTCCTGGCCCTGTGCAGGACAGCCCTGAGAATCATATAATTACCTGCTCCTATTCTTGAAATTTTATGGGAGAGATTTGTAGAGATTGCCAAATTCGAACTCAGGTTTTGAACAGTGAGACAAAAAAAATCCCAGATTTTGCAGAGCTTGAAATTGGTGTAAGCCAGTAGACAATAAGGCACTAATTGTAAGGAAAATAGAGGTTTTTTCATCAGTTGTGATTTTGAATACATGATAAAGGAATGATTATGCCTGATGGAAGTGTTGTTTAGAGGATGTTTATAATTAGACAGAAATTCTTCCAGTGCTTTGTCTTGTCCAATTTGTTCACTTTGATAGAAGAATCAATAGTGCTAGCCACAATAATTGGGGAAATTAGCAACAACTAATATAACAGAATATGCATGTCCTCCTTGTTATAACTGGCATTTAGGCACGGCCTTAACAGAGTGGCAGCACATATGCAGAGGCTGGAAAACTGCAAACTGACAGCTGGTTAGATTTTGATCATTCTTCAGTTTCAAATACATTCACTGTTACTGTAAAAAAAGAAGGGGGAGAGAAGCTTTACAAAAGACAATGTCTCTGATAAGGATAGATATCTCTGGTAATTGAATGAATATGTGCATTACTTCTGTGAATCCCAGTTTTGTTGTTCATCCCAAGCTGTTATTTACTGGGTTGAAAATTTCACTTAATTACATTCACTTGTACTGAGGGTTTGGAAGAACAAAAGCTACAGATTTAAAAATGTCTCATGAAAACCTGAAACCCCAAAACAATTTATCTCTTTTTGTTTGTGTTTTGTTTTATTTTAGAGAAAGAACTTTTGTTTTACTAGAAAATGTGAAAAGAGAAAAAAATCCTTAAGAAATTATGAAGAATTTAAATTAAAAATTATTTTCCCTCTTTCTCCTTGCTTCTAATTTTAGTAAATAAATAAATGTTGTGGTGATACTGAAATGGGAAGGCATTTTCTAAGTTGGGAATACTGACATGGGAACACAAACACAAAAACATACCTAACACATTAATCATCCCACTGAACAAAAGAATGAGAGGAAGATCTACAAAGATCCTGCAATGTTATTCTTGTAACATGTTTTTTTCTGGAGCCATATACCTCAACATCTATTAATTCATGTGACCATTGCTTTGCTCCCAGCCCATCTAATCAGTGAATGACTTTTCATTTTCCATTTGCCAGTGTAAAAGAACTGAATGGCTTATCTTGAGTAAAACTTTTACTATGTTTCCAAAACCATTAAAGCCTTAGCTTTTGTTATAAAGCTATATCAAAGAGCAGACAGTTTTACTGGTATTAATTTTAGCACTGTCCTGACATTTGGGGAGACAGTATGAGACAGCAAACAGGAGAGAGGGGACTTAAGAACTAAAGACAGCATGGTAATTCTTGGCCTGTTCTGTCAAAGAGAAAGAAGACACCAATATAATACTTAGAATTAGATGACATATTTTCACAGTGTATTCTACTATGAAAATTCATGGCAAAGGCTATAAAGCAAGAGTAGGACTTAGAAAACTCCTGGAAGTCACAGTCTGCACTGGCACTGGTTTAGAAAAGACAAATGCTTGATGAGTAACTTCACTCTATGCTGTATTTCTAGATATTAATTGGGAATGAAATGGTGTGTGGAATCCTTCTAGCATGGATTGGTTGAACTGCATCATAGAAGTGATAACAAGTACATAGAATCATGGTATGGTTTGGATTGGAAGGGACTTGAATGATCACCCAGTTCCCAACCCCATGTCATGGGCAGGGGTATCTTCCACCAGACCAGGTTGCTCAAAGCGCCATCCAGCCTCGCCTTGAATACTTCCAGGGATGGGACATCTACAGCTTCTCTGGGAAACCTATTTCTGTGCCTCATCACCCTCACAGTAAAGGATTTATTCCTAATATCTGATCTTAATCTGCCCTCTTTCAGTTTCAGGTCATTACCCTTTGTTCTGTCACTGCATGCCTTTGTGATAAGTCCCTTTCCAGATTTCTTGTGGCCCTGTTTAGGCACTGGAAGGTGTTATAAGGTCTCCCTGGAGCCTTCTCTTTTCCAGGCTGAAAACCCCCAGCTCTCTCAGCCTGTCTCCACAGGAGAGGAGTTCCAGCCCCTGATTCTATTTGTGGCCCTCTGTTGGATTTGCTTCAATAGGTCTACATTCTTAATTTCTGGCAACAGAACTGGACACAGAACTCCAGCTGGGGTCTCAGAAGAGTAGAGTAGAGGGTCAGAAACATTCTCCTTCCACCTGCTTTTGATGCAGCTGAGGACATAGTTGGTTTTCGGGTCTGCAAACACATTACTGGGTTATGTTGAGTGTCTTGTTCACCAACATTTTCAAGTCCTTTTCCATAGGGCTGCTCTTGATCCAGTCACCCTCCAGCCTGTATTCGTTTGTGGTTGGCCCCACTCATGTGCAGGACCTTGCACTTGGCCTTGCTGAGCTTCATGGAACTTGTACAGGCCCACCTCTCAAGCCTGTCAAGGTCTCTTCCCTCCAGCATGTCTGTGAATCACATGGTGTGGTTCTGCTGAGGAGCAGATTTTGGAAGGGAAACACATTATAAAATATAATGTTTCTATACTTTAAAGTATATCTTAATATAATAGACAGCAATTAATGATGCCTACTTGATAGTATTATCTATTTCTCGTAGTTTTTGATGTTAAAACTAATACTTTTATTTTTGTTCTCAATTGTCATTTCTTCTATAAACATATCAGTGATATATTCAGCTACTGTTTATTTTTCACAGAGGTCTAAGTTCTCCATTGCATGAGGAATGAAGGAAGAAAAAAGGTGTCCTTGAAAGTAGAGGGAATTCTCAGTTCTTTCTACCCATCAACACTATTTAGACTTGCAAATAATGTGAATAAGAGTTACCATCTACATTTGTGGCCAGGCAGGCTGGCATACATATAAAAGTTTTGAAGGTAAATAAGTCAGCTGAAATGTCAGTCAGAAGCTGTTTAAGCTGTAATCATAAAGAGGATGAAAGAGGCTGTTCTAATTTTAATTAATGCTTGAGGGATAGAAAGCAAAATTTACATTAACTTTCTGAGTAATCTTAAACATTCATTGTTTTCTGACAGTCTTAGTCAGCAGCCTATTTGAATCAGTCAGTCTTAGAAAATTGTATTATGATATATTGGTTTGATCACTTTCCTAAATCTGTTTGGAACGCAGCCATCATTTAGTAAACTGCAGAACCAAAACATCTAAAGTACTTCATAGGGGGAAAAAAAGAAAAAAAAAAAAGAGAGAAGAAAGAGCAGATAAAATATACAAAAAATTTAAATTTCATAGCTATATCCTGGGAATATAGTCATGCCTGAGTTATCAAATATGATTTTCCTTTATTAATATTTGAAACAACACCTAAAATTACCATATATTCTTTAATGCACCTTTGAAGAGAAAGCATCTTTTATTATAATAATTGAAATGTACCTGGCAAACTTCATGTTGAGATTCACCTTGAAAGCTGCGCTAACAAATTGTGTTAAAACATCACAAACAAATCCTAAGACTGTGCGTCTTCCATTATGTAGCAGTGATCTGATATATTAAAGGGTTAAAAACAGCAGAAGAAAGGTTTGTAGAACAAGTCCAAGTCACTTGCACAATTAATTTGTTTTTGCTGAGTCAATTTTTCCGTATTGATTTTTGATCTCTACAAGACATTGCAAGGAGCTGGAATTTTCGCATATAAAAGCAGTTGTTTTGTTTCGTCCATTCCAGCATGGACGGTGTATATCTTCTTAAAATTATAATTTGTGGGTTATTTTTAAAAAGAGGAAGAAATGTGAAGTACTTCAGGGTTCATTTCATAGTAGTTTGTCGTAATCCCAGGTCAGTCTTTGCCCAGATAGACTCTGGGTGCATGTGCTTTCTATTAGCTGTTCCCTTGTGCCTGAGTTTGTGGCAGTAGATGTGCACTCAGCAAGGCCAATGTGAAACAGAGCAGTGAAATCACTTCACTGACATCACAGCCCCATAAGGATGTCCCACTGAAGCATTCCCTTGTCTGTGGAACCTGAGCTGGAAGAGTTCAGACTTGCCTCCCAGACAGACACAGTGCCAAACTGACATGAAGCAGGAAAATTAAAGCTGTTATAATTAAAATTGTTATCAGATAGACTAGAACTGAGCTTTTTCCTGTCCTCCTTCCTCCCCAGAGTATCCCCACTGACTAAACAAGTAAATAAGGGAAAATCCATGGCAGCTGGAGTATCTTTAGCAGCACAAATTGGGATAGCTTCATTCTGAATGCTTTTGCTACCCAGTTTAGGGCAGCTCTGTCAGAGGTGATAAGTAAAAGTTCCTGTGCTCCCAAAGTACAAAAGAGATTTGAATCTTTGATAATGAATAAAAGACAGAAATCTATTTCATAAAAAATTCAGTTAAAAGCTAGTTTCCTTGCAATTGGCACAGAAATTTATGGAAAAATCTTTAGTACCATTTAATCTAAATAAATTATTAGAACTGTATTTTATTATTCTATTTCACTTGACACGACAAAGGTTTTATTTCAAAGAGATTAACGTTTCCTCCTAAGCAACCAGGTTATTGAGAGATGAAATGAAAATTTAAGTTAATAAACAGTTTTGCAATGAAAAGTAAAGATGAAAATAAAAGTTAAATTTAAAATGTACAAGCTAGAGAAGAAAAGAATTCTAAGTGAAACACTGTTAAAGTATTGAAATGACCTGTCAGAAAAAAATTTAATATATTTGATATCAACCTTCTCAAACTTCGGCAAGTAATCTACTCATTACTTGCCGATAGTAAGTAATAGTATTGGCATAGTATTAATTCTGGAATATCTCCCTGACACACCATAGTGTAATCAAGTTTAGCCAAAATAAAAAACCTTTGTCAGGATAAACTGTGAGATATCAACACTATTTATCCTATAATATAACACAGGTGATGCTTCCCTGAAGATGAGATACTTGTGCTCATAATCATTCTCTGAATAAATTAGATCAGAAAACTGAAAGCAGGTCGACCTTATTTACATATCCTGTGTGCAGCAATGGCCATGACTATCTCATCTTAAAGTAAAAAAAAATAAAAAAATTTGAAAGACTTTCCTAGCAGTACTTTTTCAAAATTGGTAAGCTGCTGTGCAACACTGCAGTTCTGATTTCTTGATTGTTTTAGTCAACTGCTACAATGAAAGCCTTGATGCCTAGCAATGATTATCAGCACTAGCTACAAGCTTTTGAGTGTGTTAAGGATTCTTTGGAAATAGATGCTGCCCATCAGGTACAACACTGACAGTGCCACTGAGAGGGGTGTCTGTAGGAGGCTTGCCACAGTACATTCAGCACTATTTTGACTGGCATTTTTCCCCAGAAAAAAAGGTAATGTGAAACTTTTAAACTGCCTTCATTATTTCTGTACTTTAACTGTGTTGATGATGATGGCATATGGAGCACCTCTAATATGAAGACAGGCTGAGACAGTTGGGACTCTTTGACCTGGAGAAGAAAAAGCTTTGTGGAAGACCTTGTAACAACCTTTCATTTCCTAAGGGAGGCCACAAAAGAGCTGAAGACAGAATTGTCAGAAGGGCATGGAGTAATAGGACTGGGAGAAAGGGTGTTAGGGTGAAAGAGAGTACATTTAGGTTGGATATAAGGAAGAAATTCTTTACTCTGAACATGTTGAGGCACTGGAATAGATTGCCTAGAGAAGCAGTGGATGCCCCATCCCTAAAAGTGTTCATGGCCAGATAGATGGGACCGTGAGCAATGTGGTGTGGTGGAAGGTGTCTCTGCCCATGGCATGGGTTTTGGAACTAGATGATCTTTAAGGTTCATTCCAAACCAAACTGTTCTATGACTCTGTTTAACCATGGCATTAAATAGTTAGGACAGGCAAACAATATCTGACTATATTTTCAAAAGTCATGTCTAAATTGTAAAATATTACTCAAACTGTCCAGCACTGATTAAAAAAGCACCTCCTATTGAAATTCAACATTGTAAAGTTAAAAAGTATCATGATGAAGAAGAAAACAGTAAAATTTGCCCATCTCTTACATTTACTGTCTTATCGATTTGGAGTATTGTTTCATAGAAATGTGGTGTGGACAAAAATCAGATTTTGGGGTAAAAAACTTAAAAAATCCTAAAAAAGTATAGAATTAACTGTTGTCTTGCAATGCTGAAAGGTAAACTGAAATATTCTGGAGCTGATGACAATTATAAAGTGATTAGGGGAGAAAGGAATTACTGCATTGTTTCCCATTTCAAAGGTTATCCACATTAAGAGCTGTCTAGTTCAGCCTTATCAAAATGCCACTCTTCAGGATTGCTGTAACATATCATCTATCAGCACAAAATGTGCAAACAAATATGCTGCCAGTTTTTGACTGAGTTATTTCCAAACACAGGTGAGCACTATGTTATATCTTAAGTTGTCTCTCTGTGGATCCTTGTTCAGATAGAATTTAATACTGTTTGTGTGCAGAGAACAAGGAAAAGAAGTTTATGCAGGAGATGGATAAGCATGTTTCAAATCGCTTCCCTCATGTTTTCTCTCCCCAGGATGAAATGCATGAATGAATATTTAGTAGAAAAGAAAAACAAAATTATAGAATACTCCCTTTATTCTGTGCAGTGGGTTGAGACCATTCTTCCTATGGTTACATAAGTAAAACATCTAGAGTCAATAAACATTATTCTACTGTTAAAAATATAAACTGTATATAGATTAGATTGCATAGTTCATTAGTTTTGTTCTATCTTCAAAAAGATTTTTGATGTTTATATTTGGCAAGATTTTTGCTAGAATCAGGTGAAGGATTTTCAAACCTTTAGTATTCAAAGAAAAAAGAAAATGTTTTTATGTGATCTATAGCTATGACTCACTGTGGGATTTCTTGTTGGGAATGATCTAGTAAGATTGCATGAATGAAGCACAAAAACATGTTATACTTTGGTTACCACTGGCTGATTCAAATACTGTTTTCTCCCACTGCACAAAGTTCCAATATGAACCATATTTACACCTCAGAGATAAACATGTTGCAATACATGAATCTTTGTAGTGAATGTTCTCCACAAGTCAAAACTAATTTGCACATCCTGTCTGTCATTGTGATTGTGTATAATGAGTGTAAACATTCCCTTTTATATGTAGCTTCTCCTGAATATTTGGTTTATCACTGCTGGTAAATGTTGTATAAACAATAGATGGAACTACCTGCTGGCCCCCTTCAGTATCTGGATCTTTCAGGTGTAGCATTGTATAAATGTCATGATGAAAGCAAATCTTTCTCAGTACATAAGAATGTTTCATGCCACCAAGAGAAGTTTGGCTTGTTTTGGGGTTTACTATACTAGCATCAGTTAGGTGGTCTTGCAATTTCCCTTTTTTTTTTTTAATGAACTCTTGGAAGTGATAAATATTTAATAAACATTTGAAGATAAGTCTCTGTTATATTTCAACTACCAAAAAATGGTGAGAGGAATTTCTTGATGTCATGATTTCTTTTGTCAGGATACACCTTTAGAAGTTCATGGCATACTTTCCCAAATAAGTAAGCCCCTTTTTAGAATGTCCAGATCTTTTACGAACTATAGTAGTGACCTCCAGAGATGCCAGGTGTTCTGGCTGCAAAGTCTGTAAGGCATAGTAGGTATCAGTGAGACTGAGTCCAAATTTTTACTGAAAGTGTGCTGTGGCTTTTGTTTCACACAGGCCACTACTACATGGTTCTCATTTGCAAAGGTACTACAGGTGTTTCTAAAGCTGAATCCTCAAGGCACAGATAGTATTATTGTTACTTTTCCTAGATGAAGGTCAAGGCTTCAGAAGGGACAGGGATATCCTGGAGGTTAAGGCGTAGCTGTGATGATAATATTTCCAGAGAGTGGCTTCCTATTACATAAGGTGAAGTTCCACAAGCTTGCTGAGTTATACCTGCCTCATGAAGAATAAAACCAAACAGCTTTACCATACTGACTTGCCAACTGAAAATTTAAAATTTGGTCAAAGATTATTATTTCCTTTTTAATTACCCTGGCAGAAGGCGTGTGAACAAAGAGGAAAAACAAAGCATGTAGTAAGTCAAATTGATGAGCTTATTATATAAATATTTATTAATGCAAGAAATGTAATCAGAAGCATCTTATGATTATGATAATTATGACATATACAACTTAGTTAATGTAATAGAAATTCGGCAAAGTCACATGGTTATAGCAGAATCACAAATTGTATTCCTTGCCTGCGAAGGACTGGCAAGTGAAAAAGAAGGCATGACATAATCTATGAGCACTATAAGTCCCTTCTTTGAGTTACCAGAGAAATTGTACCTATTGAAAGTCTGTGCTTGCTAAAAAAATGGGAGACAAATGTGGGCACTGTGATTAATGATGCAGCTCAGTGAAAATGTTCGCATGGATAAGGATTTTGTATGAGCGATTAATTAATTTCCCCATAGCAGAGGTCTTAGATGAAGTAAAAGATTTAAACTACCTGAACAACAATTCAAAAATAAATACAGTAGGATCCCGATTGACAAGCAAGTTTTAGAATGTGTTGGCCATATAGTTTTTTTCAAAAACAGCTAAAAGGGAAAAATAACTGTCCATAAAGTGATAGTTTTCTCGGTCTAAGTGAATCTGTATGAAAAACTGAAATTATCATGCAACTTATATAAACATTAGGAAAGAAAATTCACAATGCTTAATAAAGGAGATAAAGACCCGAAAAGAATAAAAACGTGAGCAAGGTGTATGTGCATCTTCATATATCTACTTTAAAAATCTGACCCATAAGATAAACTTGTTAGAAGTGCATTAGCCCATTTATTAATGCCATAAAAGGAGCCAGGCTACTATGATTCTACTAAAAAAGGCTGACTTTCAGATAGCTGATGTGCTCTTCCTCCAGATAATGAAGAAAGGTGATGCTGGCTGCTCAAAAAAGAGAAAAAAAAAGTCCAATTGTAAATGGCCGGGTGAGAATCAGCTTGAGGTAGGCTTAAAGCCATCAGTCACAGGCAGTACAAGAAAACTCACAGCCAAATATTTTATTTAAATTACAAATTTCACAGCAAAAACAGTGACTCTTCCAGGTATTTTGAGAAGGATAATTATAGTTTCTATGGAATTGCCAGGAACAGGAAACATTTTCTAAACATACCGTATATGCAATTGTCTAGAAATTATGTGAAAATCTATCACCAATTTATTTAAAAAAAAGGAAATGGAACAAATCCTAAAATCCTAATAGTTTTCAAATTGTGGAGGGACAGGAGAAGGCCAAGTTAGAAACCTGGAAGCCGCATCTGGTTTTCCCAAACTTGTGAAAACAGGTACTGTTCAAATTATATAACAGATTACTTTAATGGTGTGATTAGTTGCAGCACAGCCTGCAAAATGTGACTAATTATCTCACACAGCTCCAAGAAACTCATTTCCCAAAGGAATAGTGACAATAAAACTTTGTCCTTATAGCACTTTGCATTTGCAAGTCTCGAAAAGATTTATAAAATTCACTAATTAAGTCACACAAACCTCAAGAGAACAAGTAAAGCAATAGTTTACTGATTTTTATGGATGCTGCACACCCAACTAATGTGACTTGCAAAAGGTCACACAAAGTCAGACAGAGCCAGAAAGAGATCAAAAGACATTCTTTTTTCCTAAAGGCCAGTGGCATAGGAGTGCTCAGCAAACACTTTTCTGTTGCATTTCAGATCGCTGCATGCCTGTATCCATTAAAATGTCATTGAGAAATCTCTTGCTATAGTTTCCATTCTCTTTTGCTCTTCTTTTTTATATTAAAACAGTAAGTTTCTGTATATTAGGTATAATAAATTAGCCTTTTTTGTAGGGCAGTCAGAATAAGTTTGAAATTCTTTAAATATTTGTTCAGTATGTATTCATAGTGTTGTGAAAGAAATTGTTGCTTATTAATCATAAGGAGGAAATAAAGGAACACTTGGTAAAGTGGAATTGATAAACTTAAAATGCATGTTATAGTAAGACAGAGTCTTTTAAATAACAGGCATGTATGATACATTAATAAATGCTTTCCATCCCATTTCTACAATCAGGGAAATTTGTATTTTTATAGCTGCTGGAACAATCTAGAGCATCTATCTGTGTATCACTGAAGAATGCTCATAAACTCCTAAAATTGTCATGTTACTGAATGCCTCAAGGAGTCCACCACAAACTGAGAAATTCTCTAACAGAAATCAATCTGCTTATCTGGATGAAGCTGCAAAACAAACAGTATCAGCCATTAATCTGACAGACTGGCTTGTGACCAAACAGTTAAGCTAAGAAGGCGACATGAACTGGGAAAAACTTTCTAGGTGAAAAGAGAGAGAGATCCGGGGTGGAAAATACATCAGAAAATGCATGGTTTTCAAGTTGCTGGTTCTCAGTTATTTCTATAATATAAATAAATGGAGAAAAAAATACAGCAAAGAAAAGCAAAGAAAGGTTTCTATTTGCTAAAGAGAAGTTTATTTCAACAGAAGTGTCTCTTAAAAAAAAAAGACAACCTTGATGAAGTCATGAGATATGTAAGCCTTGATTTGAAAGAAAAAGTATGTGCAAGAGAATACCCTGAAGTTCCAAGGAATGATCTGGCCTATGCCCTCCCAAACTCTGAAAACTGTAAGAAGAACTTGAAGGGAAAATATGCAGATGTTTGGATGACCATCTTTTGCTAAAGTAAAAAGCTAACTGTACACTTTTTGTATCAAAACATCTGTGCCCATAGCACTGAAACGGTAGGAATAAGATCTCACACATGTGAAAGGATTAAAGGACAGATTATGGCTTTTGTGTGATATCTACTGCAACTCACTCAGACAAATTCAAATCTGAGAGTAAATAGGCTGTAGGCCCTATTCCAAAGTAGTAAGGCTTAAAAGCCATGTCTAAAATGTTAAATAAAAGTCTATCAGAGACCACTGGGAGGATAAATGTCAGGAAATGGTCATTTGGCCAAAGGGAAAGATGGTTAGGGATGGGAAGGCAAGGGAAGGGAAAATGCACTGTGCATTTTTCTATGACTGCTTTTAAGCATGGGCCAAATTTGTCAGCTTTTTCTCACATTAAAAAAACACTAAATCAGAAGGCCATCTCTCCTGAAGTCGAGTTACTCATCTCAAGGATTACAGGAGCAAGATTCTAAATTAGATATTGACCTTTTAGCCTGATATTGAGAAGTCATGTTATTTAGTGGTAGCAGGAAAATGAAAGCAATTTCCTAGTCTCAATTCCTCATTCCTTTCTGTATGTGAATACACTCTCATACAGAGAAAGGCAAACCAAAATGCTGTAAAGTGTCTGCAAAGTAATTAATCTTGGAGTGAAAGGATGAAAATACAAAGTGCTACCAGTAATTTACTTTGCTGTAAGTAGGTTAGACACTTCCAAATCTGAAATGCTAACTCAAAAGAAGGCAGGTAGTCAGCCTCTGTCTGTCAACATCAGACAGTGGCTCTGCTGTCTGCTGCAGCATTCTCTGCTCCAGTAAAATTATCTTGACACTTGTGCATAAACCAGTCATAAATTATGAATATCTGAGGTTGTTTATAAATTTTAGTGTAGGGAATTTTTTGTAGTTAGACTTAAATCTTTGATAGGATATTAAATATAAGCACTGAACTATTGTGTTATATTCAGCAAGCCTCTTGATTTCTAGAGTCAAAAGATTTTATAATAATTTCTGTAGCCTACTGTTCAAAGGCCTCAATTTGCCTTCTAAATCACAGGTGCACATTGCCATTATCTTGTAACATCAGCTCCTTCGCATGTGTTAGTGATTTGCATGTCCTCTAGATGATAGAACAGATACACCTGCATGCTGAAGGGCTGAGTTAAATCATTAGTCAAGGCTTATGTCAGGCTGCTTTGGGCTTCAATGCAGCATTTGATTGTAAGCATCTTGTTCTTTAGTTGCTTCTGCATTTCTGTTGCCTGAGTTATTCTGCCTCTTTCAGCAAAACACCTTCCCTGGAGGTAAGCAGTCATGTGCAGTTTGCTAGGTCACCATCAAGTCAGACAGGAGTCATAAACACTTTTAGAAAAATGAGTATTTGTTCAATAACAGAGGCTTCTTCAGGAAAGGAACTTATCTTGGGGAGTTAAGTTCATTTACAAACTCTGGTGTTCTCTTACATACAGTCATAACCTGGTACTTCATTGTTGCAGGATAGTAAAATGTATTTAGTGTACAGTGAACAGGTATTATGTATGTCACAGTATGAATTAATATATTATAAATAAATGTATAAATATGTAATTTAGACAAATATTAATATAATATCTAAATATGATGTTTACATGTATAACATAATATTATATTAATTTTATAGATAAATACATATTACATATATGTTTTATATACACATATATAATATATGTATTTAATGTACGGTGAATTCTGGTGAATCTTTGTAGTTAATACATCCACATTCCAAAAGGAGGCATCAGCAGAAATATTATGCAGAAGTCAGATGCCAACACAAGGATACCTACCTCTCTCTATTGCTTACAAAGGAAACTAAGAGTGATGAGAAAAGACATGCTGAATCCAGAATTTTGTTTGTTATAGTATTATGAGTAACACCTAGGAATTTAAACACATATCTTGAGTTTAAGTGAAGTGCTGATCCATAAAATCATCCTCATTAGCTCTGCCCTACTAATCCCACTCTTTTTAGAAAGCAAAGCATTTCTATGTTTTTCTAAATTTCCTATCAGGAAAACATTAATCCACTAACTCTAGCCTTTTTTATTCATACTGATCATGCATGATGAAACAAACAAACAAACAAAAAATCATAAAACAACTTATCTTCTCAGCATTCATTAAATTGAAAAAAGGCGATGAAGGAACCGGCAGGAAAAGAGTTGTCTCTCATTGGTTGATTAGTGCAGTTACTGAGGTTTCACACATTCCACACAACATGCACGTGTATAAACGCAGAGAAAGCTGGATAAATTAAACAAAAGGGCAGTCCTTGGCCAGCAAATTATAAAGAATTCTAAATGTTGCAATGTTTATTTTTACCTCTGTTAAGAAGTAGAATAGAATTTAACTTATTTGGCATGCTTTGAAGGTACTTGTCCCTTGAGATAATGTTATTTTAAAAAATGGCTTCCAAGATGCCTCATCCCTGATTTGACACAGCTGTCATTACCATAACAGTATACCATACAGAGAGCAGAGGACATGAAGAGCGAAGCTGTCTGCCTTGAAAGATGGTTCTTGGAAATTTACTCCATGCAGCTTGGCTTATCTGACTAAATGTAACATGGAATATCCATGTCTCATTTTATGAGTTACATATAAGAGTTTCCAGCTGCTAACATGCAGTGTTCAATCCAAAATGCAAGTAAAAAAGATTTCAAATAACTGCTCACACATGTGAACCTTTGGTCAGAACTGAATGTAATGATTTCTGATCTGTGTTTGAGAATAACAGATATGAAATGCCTTTGTGTCTCTCCTTGTGATTTTTAGAGAAATGCATATAGTATTAGTTTATGGTCCAGTGGAGTTGAGGAATTACTGATCCAGAAAAGCTTCATCCAGCTAAAAGGAAGGAAGCAAAACTTTGCTTTGCTTAGGGATACTTTTTGGAGCAGAGTGTAAGAGTATACTAAATGTATACATTTATCCTATGGCAAAATATAATATTGAAGTAAATGCTAGACTCGTCACAGTTGCATGCTTGTTCTATCAATCACAGTTTATTGCAAGAATGAATAATGCGAAGCAAACATCTGTTTGGTGGCAGGCAGGCTGTCTGATCTCTCACCTGTAGGAAGTGTCCCCTTCAAGCTGAAGTACCTCAGGATTTTCAGTGAAGTTTGCATATTTCAGTCCTGCACCAGCAGTTTAAAAAAAAAAAAAAAAACACAACAAAAAAAGGGACATAGTTTCATTCAAGAACTGAACCCAAGCCAAGTATTCCAGACCACAAAGATTGTGGATATGTGGAGCTATAACAGGGAATTTCAAGGAATATTTCTGATTGGCCATGCAGAGAAAAAGGATGGACTGGAAAATGTGAAAACTGGAAGACTTTAGATTTGGCTTTATTTTGCAATGTGTTTCAAGCAGTTCAATGAATTAAAAACAAACAAACAAAAAAAACCCAAAAAAAACCAACAAAACACCATTGTGGAAGATTAAATATTGGTTATTTTACTGACAGGATTCAACTGGATCTTGGAAAATGTTGCCTTTTCCTCTCTGGTTTGTAAAGATATCTTACTTCTGCAGCAGGCCAGTATGTAACTACAGAAAACTTGCTTGGCTGTAACTAAGCTTCAGCTTCAGATAGCTATTTTTACTTGTGTTGATATTGAGAACTGATACTATTTTCTTTTTAATTTATGTCTGTACTTTCAAATATAGCACAAGTTATGAAATCATAAATAGTCATCTAATGCTCACCAAACATTTTTCCCTAGGAAGTGATGGTCTTTCTTGGGTATCTCTGTTTCATTTTGACTTATTTAGCGTCTATAGAACTAGTAATCTGGATCTTGCAGCTGAATTAGTATTTATAATAGTTTAAAATTAGATCACAGCAAGCTATTTTGTTTGTCATACTAACACTCTTATGTAGGATTTCCATGAATTACCCAAGTGAATATTACAGCTACTTAAACTTCTCTCCAGAGGTTCAAGCATCACTTTCAAGTGTGGGAAGGATTCAGAAAACATTTTACACATTAAATTTTTCTTGAAATCCACTCATCTATCTCTATTTCATTGCTTTATCTTTATAGATGTGAAGTGAACGACACAAATGTTATTTCATTTGCTCATGTAGACCCTCAGCAAACCCTCAAAAATATGGTTCATTTTTATTGAGTGTTCTAAATAATAGGGAAGGGAAATATCTCTGCTTATGAATAGAATATAAATTATAGTCACAATTGTCAGACATGAGCAGCTCCTTGGTATATGATGTATATCCTCTGGATACTTATCTTCTTGCCTTACCTCAAAGAATGCTGTAGGGCTTGGTTTTATATCTTCACTTTTGCTTAAATCCTGGTACTTGTGAAACATATGCTGATTATAGCACTTAGATATGATGCTTTTACTAAACCTGTAGCCTTTTTGAATGCCAAGTCTGTAGGAGAATAGAAAAATGATTTTCTAATAATTTTGTCTTATGGCCATCATAAAAGAGCACATAGCTTGATGGTAATTTATGATAGTACATCTGCTGAGCTACAGGAGCTTGGAAAATCTATCCTGCTAATGGTGTCCTGAACTAAAATTGTTATGCATTCATTAAGTTGCAATAAATAGAAGTAGACCTAATGCATTAAAGTTAATAGGGCTGCTGGAGATATTTACAGTGAATAACAGTATGGATAGCACTCAAATAGCTATTAATCTCACTGGGAAATCCATTTTACTATAAAGCTTGTAAAAGTGAAAACCAAGAAAGCAATGGATTGGTACTCATGGCAGGCTACTGTAAAAATTGTCACTTGACAATGAACCCCTTTCTGGGTGCATCCATTATACCTTAAAGCTATTTCTAGATACATAATTGCAATATTTAATTATGGTATATATTCATCTTATTCCTTAGATTGTGTTATTTTTATCACACTTGAAAAATCAACATAAGTCCAGTATGTCTAATGCCAAATGGAAAAAAGTAGACCTAAATGAAAGTAATTAAGGATGTCCATAATTTTGTAACAAAGCTGTAGAATATAATTGCTGTAAGTAATTAACTTTAAATGGTAATAAAAAGCCCAAATAATATGTCATTGGGGTTATTAAATAATTTTTAGATTTTCTTTCATATGTAGTATTGAACAAGTCTCTAATACTTAAATTTCTCATCAGTCTAAACTCAAAATCATTGACAGCACTAAGTCTGCAGTTGTTTTGCAAAAAATGTTCACTAAGGACATATAGCCTATTAATTAGTATTTGACCATATATCTTATTCACCTAGCCAGCCCTCTACATTAAGAAATAGCTGCTTTTATATATATCTTGGTTTAGGGTTTTTGAATTATTTTCTCTCACTGTCTAAGTATTATTGATATATCCATTGTATTTTCAGTACAAAACAATGCTCAATAAATAAACAATGCACTTCTCCTGCATCTTTCCACTCTTAAGTGGATGTCCCTATGATTCACAGTACTGTGTTTTCCTAAACTATGTCTGAAAGAACTAAAGAACTCAAGAACATTTGGGATTTAAAATAAGGATTCTGTTTTAATTTTCATGGCTGAAGTAGGACATGTAATGCATGTAAATGCTAATGCAATCATCCAAAATACTGTTCTAACAGACAACAGTGCTGACTGTAGGGAGAAAATTGACATGCAAGAGAAATTAAATTGAAAATAACAATCATCTTTATGGCAACATGTGTAGTGGGATTGAGTGCACTCTTACAAGTTTAATGATGACTCCAAGCTGTGTGGTCCAATTGACATGCTGGAAGGAAGGGCTGCCATCCAGAGGGATCTGGACAATTTGAGAGGTGTGTGGACCTCACAAAGCTCAGCAAGGTCGAGTTCAAGGTTCTGCACCTGGGTTGAGGCAATCCCAAGCACAAGTACAGACTGGGCATAGAATGGATTGAGAGCAGCAATGTGTGCTTGCAGCCCAGAAAGTCAACCATATCCTGGGCTGCACCAAAAAAAGTGTGGTCAGCAGGTCAAGGGAGGTAATTTTGCCCCACTCTACTCCACTCTTTTGAGATCCCACATGGATTGTTGCAGCCAGCTGTGGGATCTCCAGCAAGAGAAAGATGTGGATGTGCTTGTTGGAGTGAGTCCAGAGAAAGGCCATGAAGATAACTAGAGGTCTGGAGCACATCGAGAGAGTTGGTGTTGTGTGACCTGGAGAAGAGAAGGCCTTGGGCAGACCATCCTGCATCCTTCCAATATTCAAAGGGGACCACAAGAAATCTGAAGAGGGACTTTTTACAAAGACATGTAGTGATAGGACAAGAGGTAATGGCTTAAAACTGAAAGAAGATAAATGTAAATCAGATATACGGTCATGGAACCTTCCACTAGACGAGGTTGCTCAGGGCTCCATTGAACCTGGCCCTGAACAACCAAGAGTGAAACAACCATGATTTCTCTAGACAGCCTGTTTCAGTGTCTCACCCCTCTCATTGTAAAACATTTCTTCCTTAAACATAGTCTGAATCTACCCTCTTTTGGTTTAAAACCTTTACCCCTTTTGCTATCTGGGCACTCTCCCAAATTGTTGACGATCTTTTGCTTTGGACTTTCAGACTTGTTTTGTTCTTCAAAACTGAAGGCCAGTTTTCTTTTTTTCACTTTTAAGTTAGGTGTCTCTGTATTTTGCAACTGAAGCAGTGGGCTTTAGCCCTTGTGACTTTTATGTTCTAAATTCTCATGTCTCCACCCACATTTATATCAGATTTTTTGTAACACATGAATTTCCAATAAGCTGATAAAATACATATGTTCACTCAAACTGTGAATGAAAAAAATATTTGTATTACAGATCATAGTTGCATACACCTCATAAATCTCAAAAAATCAACAAAAATTATTTATAAACCTTAATTATAGTTAGATCCCCTTGCTTTGTCCATGAATAAGCACACTTTTCAAAAATTCATTTATTTAGTGAATAATGAAAATTATTTTCTGGTTGAACTTGTTCTTTCCCTTTTTTTCTCTCCCTACCAAAAAATCCACCAAAACCCAAACTCTTTTTAGTTGAAAGTTACCCTTAATAAACAGACATATTTAATTAAAGTACTACCATCATTAAACCATTTCAACACATTGCTGTCAAGCAGCCCAGGCAAATAATTATCTCCCAGATTATCTCATTTGTAATAAGTAGGATACGTCTCAACTGTGCATTAGTCTTACTTTAAACTGAGCTAATGCAACCTATTTAAAAGTCATATAAAGTAGACAACATTATAACACAGATAAATCCCTTTAAAATGTTAGCTTTCTCTGAAGCTACTGTCTTTGAGGATGTAAAAACATCTACAGAAATTCCCAAATCTGTCCACTGAATGGGGGAAACCGCATTTTTCCTTGTTTGTTTCTCCTCTATGGCACCTGAAAGTTCATCATTTGTGGAGTCCCAGAAATTTCTTTCTCTTTAGGGAAAGTCAGTTGTCATTTTTTCCTTTGGTCCCAGCCAAGTCCATCAGTTTCTTTGTGAGGCTGAACTGAGGTTTGCTGAATGGAAAGGTGCTCATGTCGCCCTGCATATCCCTGAGAGCTTCCTTAGTGGAACCCATGCAAAGTCTCACTGTCCTTTCTGTTGTGTCATAGTCCATCAGGTCATTAATCCTTGATTTTGATGAGCAATACCTGGCGGAATGAAATGAGCTCACCGCAACAGTTTGTGCCTCTCCCTCCAGTGGGAGTCTGCACCAAGTGGGCACTGCATTGCCACTGTCCTATAGCCTCAGCTGATCAAGATGGTGGTTGCAGGAATGCAGCACACCTGAGACATCTAAAACTTTGTTTTCTTTTTTCCCTATGTTCCATTGCTAATAAATGATTATATACATTTTCATGATATGGTTCTGACAGAATACAGTGGCAGGTGCTTCCATCACTAAAATTATGAACTATATCAGAAATCAGCAGGAAATCAAACTCTAGTGAAGTGAACTGTATATTTTTCTTTCTCTTTCAAATTTAATTTAGGTTCCTTATAAAAGTTGTTTTAACCAAAGACCAAGTATAATAATAATGGCCAATCTTCGCGAACGCAGATTTGGGCAGGGCTCTCCCCATGTGGGTGTGCCCTTCCAGCCTGTGCAGTGGATTTTTCAGGTGAGGCACAGCATGCACAGAACTGGCCCCACAGTTTAAGTCCTGAGGTTCATTTGCCACGGCCAAGCAAACTTGGACAGTGACATTGAAGTCCTTAGAACTATCTACAGGACCCGGTACTAACCGGGGCTGACCCTGCTTGGCATCCGAGATCTGACGGGGTGGGATGGCAGGGAGGCATTGAACTGCCAGGGGACGGTCCCTACTGAGACTCGAACTTGCGACCTTGGGATTCGGAGACAGGAGTGCTCTCCACTACACCACGGGACTGCCCAAAAGACCAAATATTTTGTGTGCAGTAACGTTGATTTTTGCCTTTTGTAGTTTTGTTTCACAAACTTTACATAGGCACAAGTTAAAACTCTTTGAATTTTAAGTCTTGTATGTTTCACTTGCATCCTCAGTAACCTACTGGTCTTTCTGGTCTTTATCCATAACTGCACTGATTCTATTTAGGGTGTTTTTATTAATCTTTAAATTTTCCCTAGTATGTAAGACCATACTTCCTTTTCAGTCTTATTATTTTGTGCTGTAAGAAGCACCTGGAGCAAGCATTATAAATTCATTGAATCCTCAGGATCCAGGCATATTTCAAATTAAGTACCTGCAGTGTCATAATTTTCTATAGCTTTTTACTTTAATTCAAATATTTTCTCGTCTTTTGACCCAATCCAGAAAACTCAAAAATTCCCTTACTTTCAAGAATATTACAGCCAGTGCACACATATGTGTGACAAGGTAGCAGCAATATCGGAAGAAGCTTTCTGTGTGTGCGTCTGCTGTAAATATGGAGAGTAAACAGAAGCTGAGAGTCATGATATAGTAATATTACAAGCTTAATTTGGGACAGAGATTTGTGATACTTCTTATCTTAATAATTTTGATATATTTGGGAGGGGGACATTTGTTTGTTTTGTTTGGTTGGTTTTAGTTCTTTTTTTGGTAGAGACAGATAGAGAGAATGGAGAGGAGGTGTTGCCCTACATGTCAAAAGCGCATTCTAATGCTTTCAGATTTATAAAGTGTGCAGGAAAATATATATGTTGAATTACTTTATGTCAAAACTGCAATAGATAGAGGCAAAAATTTAATTGAGATGGACTTTTATTAGAGATAACTACCAGAAAGCTTAATGAGGTGTTTTTGGTGACTAGCTAGTAGGGCTGGTAGAAGCAAGAGACAATGAGTATTATGGAAGAAAGGGGGAGGAGCACTAAAGTAATGACGCTGAATATCACTATGGCACTCCTTCAACTAATCTAGAGTCCACATCTTAACAGAAGAAAGTCTGAAGGACTTAAACAGTAAAGCAAATCCGCAAAACCAAAATTATTCTTATACAGAGAACTAATGGGATGTGCAGTAAAACCAGCTTAATGGCTCATGAGCTTTTCTTCATTGATCTCAAACACAAGGAGTGCAGAATGTGGAAATGAGCATTCTACATTAGAATAAGTATAAAAATATATACGTGGGGAAAATCAATAAGAATATTGCATAAAATCAGGAAAGAAAGCTAACAAGGAATAGCAAGGGTAAAAAGAAGTAATTCCATATGTATATAAGTGTGGGGATCAAGACTGCAAGTTTTGATCTCCCTGAGTAGCTGTAGCAGCAAGAGATGGGAAAGAACTGTGAGGAAAACTAGTGGAATAGCTGGAACAACAAGAGATAAAAAAGAAGCTGAGAAGAAAGCAAGCTGTGAGAATGGGATGTGTTTTGATAATTTCTCATGAAAATAAACCTGCACGTGGAAAGTGATACCCAATTGGAAACTTTGGTGGAGCCCATGAACACAGTAATGGACCTATGAGAACTGACCAGTTATATATAGAGTAATTTGTAGATTGAAGTGCCTATTTTATGTGTGACCTGTAGATTAATAATTTTGCTTTGAGTGTGACACCTGTGACCCTGTGCCCTTTGTCTGCTATAACTCAACAACAACGTATAAGCATTTAGAGAAGGAACAAAGAAAATGGTGGTTTTCAATTCAGCAGACAGGAAAAGCAATAACAAATTTTTCTGTAAAATCTGAAGTATTTAATTTACTTTTTTTTTATTCAAATTATAGAGGTTCTGGATAAAGCATCTAAAACAATCTGAAAATAATAATGTTGGGACTGAAAATAATATGAAAGGGAAGCAGCATATATGGTTATCTCAATTTTAGTCATCCCTAGGTATCATTAATGGCCAGTGTTGGATTGCCCTGTCCTTATATAGCCATTCCTCTAGTAAAGTAGATGTCTATGTAGGTGCAGCAGTCCTTCAGAAATTCCTTGAGAACAATCAAAAGCCAGTCACAACGACGTGAGAGTTACCTGCTCTCATACATGGAGAGGCAGATAGTCCCCAAACTACTATGTGTGAGCATTAATATTGTTTGCTAGGTGGAAACTAAACCTTTGCTTCCAGTGTAAGGGTTCAGCCTGGAAAAATTGCTGAGGGACCTTGTGTTGGTGACAAACACTGCCAAGCACCCTCAGGAATAGTTAGAAGCAGATGAACTTGCTGCAGCGGTGGGGGAC
This sequence comes from Sakesphorus luctuosus, assembly GCA_013396695.1. Lineage (NCBI taxonomy): Eukaryota > Metazoa > Chordata > Aves > Passeriformes > Thamnophilidae > Sakesphorus > Sakesphorus luctuosus. Next base: position 93,159 of record VWZD01013029.1, read on the forward strand.
TAGTCTAAGTGGATAACAAAGGTCCCTTCGAGGCTTTTATTTTCCTTCTGATTTTCTAAACGACTTCCTTTGATGTAAATCCAGATGTCTTTTTGCAATGTAAAGCAGGGCTCTAAAAATTATTCTACCTGTCTAAGTATAAAGAATCACAGCATATGCATGCTGACAAGCCCTTACTACAGAAATTATATATAGATTTTATAAGGTCCTTTTATCTAATTCTCAATAAAGAATGCAAGCAACAAACTGCTTAGATCAAAAGAAGTTATGACACAAGCTATTACTGTTTTCATACATGCCATCACTCACAGTATTCTAGCCCTGACCAGCTGTGCATCAGTTCTTTACATAAATGCCTAAAGACCATCTGAAGTGTTCCATAGTTTCATTGTGCCTTCTGCTAATAAAAGGTGCAGGACACAGGACTGTTCTGAAAAATCTTTAAGACTGATTTCACTCCACATGTGGTGTATTGTAATATTATTTGATATGGATTTATTGTATAATGAAAAAATGTTCATGAACATTAAGAAGTGCTTTAAAAATGCTTAGCAGGAATATTATTCTCCTGTTATTAAAAATGAAGTTAGAGTTCTAACTTTATGCCTTCTAATTTAAAAAAAAGTCTCCTTTAATGTATTTTAAAGTATACTTTAAAAATCAAATGGTTAAACANAATACTTTAGTTATCAAATAAAGATATCTTAAAGCATTCATTTTTTTTTCCAAAGCACATTAAACCTGGAATGTCATCTTTATTTAAAATAATTATATTAATTATTTCTATTATACCTTCTCTAGAATTTAAAATGTGTGTGTGTGTGCATATATATTCTTGTAAACATGCACTCTTCTGTATCATGTAGTTGATTTTTTTTTTTTCTGTCTTCAAGTATCACTTTTATCCTAAAGAAAAGAGAGACTTGAACTTGTGCTCTTATACCAATTAAAAAAGAATGGGGAGGAGAAAAAGTTTGATTTAGGCATGAGAGAGAAATAAACTAGATACTTTTCTTTCCTTCATCATTATTCTATGAAAAATTTTAATTTCAATGATATCAAAAGCCACAGTGGGGAAGGCACCCTTACCATACTCCCAAGAATATTACTTAATGGGCAACACATCACCTTCATTCTTCAAATCACATAGTGGTTGTATTTGCATAGGCTTATTTTTACTTTGTCAACTAGTTTTACATTCAGATAGTTTCAGCTATAGGGGTTTTTTTACAGGCATCCCTAAGAGCACGAGATTTAGATTTGATCCACATGGAAAAATACAAATACAAATAAGCAAAAGACTTGTGGGAGAGCTGTCGTATATCAGAATATTTCTGAATTCCCTTTGAAAATCTGTGCCGATATCTGCTTTGTCTGTACAGAAAAAAAAATATAGATAATTTTTAATCAGCGTTATTAATGGAGAAATATTGTATTATTTATTGTTAAGTTTGACTCGTATTATGGCAGATGCCTAGCATCACTTTTCACATACCAGACACTGANTGCTAGGTGGAAACTAAACCTTTGCTTCCAGTGTAAGGGTTCAGCCTGGAAAAATTGCTGAGGGACCTTGTGTTGGTGACAAACACTGCCAAGCACCCTCAGGAATAGTTAGAAGCAGATGAACTTGCTGCAGCGGTGGGGGACTAGTCTAAGTGGATAACAAAGGTCCCTTTGAGGCTTTTATTTTCCTTCTGATTTTCTAAACGACTTCCTTTGATGTAAATCCAGATGTCTTTTTGCAATGTAAAGCAGGGCTCTAAAAATTATTCTACCTGTCTAAGTATAAAGAATCACAGCATATGCATGCTGACAAGCCCTTACTACAGAAATTATATATAGATTTTATAAGGTCCTTTTATCTAATTCTCTGACAATAAAGAATGCAAGCAACAAACTGCTTAGATAAAAAGAAGTTATGACACAAGCTATTACTGTTTTCATACATGCCATCACTCACAGTATTCTAGCCCTTACCAGCTGTGCATCAGTTCTTTACATAAATGCCTAAAGACCATCTGAAGTGTTCCATAGTTTCATTGTGCCTTCTGCTAATAAAAGGTGCAGGACACAGGACTGTTCTGAAAAATCTTTAAGACTGATTTCACTCCACATGTGGTGTATTGTAATATTATTTGATATGGATTTATTGTATGATGAAAAAATGTTCATGAACATTAAGAAGTGCTTTAAAAATGCTTAGCAGGAATATTATTCTCCTGTTATTAAAAATGAAGTTAGAGTTCTAACTTTGTCTTCTAATTTAAAAAAAAATCTCCTTTAATGTATTTTAAAGTATACTTTAAAAATCAAATGGTTAAACATAAAGTTTCTCCATACAAGATGAAGTCAAAACAAACCCATTCTAACAATACAAAGAAAGAAAATTATTAAAGAGCAAGTCTTACTTATCTTTCCCCTTTCATTATTAATAGAATGGAAAACTTCTACATTTTCTGTTTTCACAGTTTATTGTTCAGAAACCACACCTATTATATTCAATATGTTTAAATTCATCTTCATCATGTAATTCAGCATTTTGGTCTATGAATTAAATTGTAGTTACACAAAAGAGAAAGCATAACAGGTGTAATTGCTTTATGAGCTTTGTGTAACTTTTTCAGAGTTACTGTCAAGGTACTATAAGGAATACTTTAGTTATCAAATAAAGATATCTTAAAGCATTCATTTTTTTTTCCAAAGCACATTAAACCTGGAATGTCATCTTTATTTAAAATAATTATATTAATTATTTCTATTATACCTTCTCTAGAATTTAAAATGTGTGTGTGTGTGCATATATATTCTTGTAAACATGCACTCTTCTGTATCATGTAGTTGATTTTTTTTTTTTCTGTCTTCAAGTATCACTTTTATCCTAAAGAAAAGAGAGACTTGAACTTGTGCTCTTATACCAATTAAAAAAGAATGGGGAGGAGAAAAAGTTTGATTTAGGCATGAGAGAGAAATAAACTAGATACTTTTCTTTCCTTCATCATTATTCTATGAAAAATTTTAATTTCAATGATATCAAAAGCCACAGTGGGGAAGGCACCCTTACCATACTCCCAAGAATATTACTTAATGGGCAACACATCACCTTCATTCTTCAAATCACATAGTGGTTGTATTTGCATAGGCTTATTTTTACTTTGTCAACTAGTTTTACATTCAGATAGTTTCAGCTATAGGGGTTTTTTTACAGGCATCCCTAAGAGCACGAGATTTAGATTTGATCCACATGGAAAAATACAAATACAAATAAGCAAAAGACTTGTGGGAGAGCTGTCGTATATCAGAATATTTCTGAATTCCCTTTGAAAATCTGTGCCGATATCTGCTTTGTCTGTACAGAAAAAAAAATATAGATAATTTTTAATCAGCGTTATTAATGGAGAAATATTGTATTATTTATTGTTAAGTTTGACTCGTATTATGGCAGATGCCTAGCATCACTTTTCACATACCAGACACTGAAGGACTATCTAGGTACTATTGAGGAGATTCTAATATTTTTTATATCCGTGTCTGTGTTAATGGAAAATAAAATTCCAAATTAGGCTATCCAGAACAGACAATTTATTTCATTAATTGCATGTTTCTGTATAAGTAAATTCATTTCTGATATAGCATCTTTCTTTTGCAACGAATAACCACCAAGCACAGGAACAGCCACAATTTAAATTCAGTTTGACTCAAGGTATGAAACACTGGGTATTATCTAATGATGTTTTACAGACTTTCAAGAAAATACACAGGAAATACCAATTGAAGTAAAGGATATGTCATTTAGTCCTGCCATCCTAAAGCCTACATAAATATTTGTCAAACATTCAAATAATAGTTTTAAGGGAATAAATGCAAACAAAATTATTTTTCTTTGTTTAAAAGTGGCAATGAAATGCAAAATGAAATGCTTGTAGACTGTACTTTCTTTGACTGAAGCAATATTACAGCCTACAGTTTTCTTATTTCTCATGTGAAATTTTCAAACTTGACCAATTTTTCAAGTTAGTAAGGAAACTTCACTAAAATTAAAAGAGATTAAATTTTTTTGTATATGGTTTACTGATGGGTTAAATATTTTGTTTTAATTTTGAATATCCAACTTTAAAGAATTATGGTGATCTATGAAAAGAAATTAATTATCTGTCCATGCATCTTTTAATCCTAAGATACTGAGATGTTTCTGAGGATCCTGTGCTTTAATGTAAAGCAAAAAGTATTTGACACAATTACTTTGGATGAACTTTTTAATAGAAGCCAAAATCAAACACTTGCATGGAATGTTAGAATCAACCTCATCAGTACAGCAGATATTGAGTAAAGGATTCATATTCATACAGTCACTTTCTTAAAGTAGTAGTAATACTTTCACAGAAATACATAAGAGTTTAGTTGGAAGGTACCTCCAGAGGTCATCTGGTCCAACTCTTCTGCTACAGCAGAGCCATCTGGATCTATTTGCCCAGGACCATGTACAGAAGGCTTTGAGTATCTCCAAAGTGAGAGACTCTACCACTTCCCTAGGTCACCTGTGTCAGTGCTCAGCCACTCTCACAGTTAAAAAGTGTTTCCTGATGTTCAAAAGGGGACTCCTGTGTCTCAGTTTGTGCCCATTGCCTTTGTCACTGGGCACTCCTAAAGAGTCTGCCTCCATCCTCTTTTCTCCCTCCTCTAGGTATTTACAGACATTCACAGGATCTCCCACGACCCCTCTCATCTCCAGGCTGAACAGTCCCAGCTCTCTCAGCCTTTCCTTACAGGAGAAATGCCTTGGACCCTTTGTCATTTTTCATGGTGTTACTCTGTAGGACTCTCTCCTGTATGTCAATGTCTCTTGTGCACTGAGCAACCCAGAACTGGACACAGTCCTTCATCTGTGATCTCCCTAGAGCTGAGAAGAGTAAAAGGATCCCCTTACCTGCTGGCTAAGCTTTGCTTATTGTAGTCTGGGATACCATTGACCTTCTTTGTGGTAAGGGTCCAGTTGCTGGCTCATGTTCGAAGTGTTGTACACCAGAACCTCCAGGTCTTTTTCTTCCAAGCTGCCTTCTAGTTGGCTGCTACCAGCATATGTGAAAATGGAACTGTAATTGAAAGTCTACATTTCTCAGACCTTCTGAGAATTCAGTAAGGTCATGCAGATAGATATTAAAGCTTAATCACAGACTGTGAACATATATACAGAATCCTCTGCTTTCAAAGATCAAAAGCATCATTGTTTTGTGTAATGGGACTTAATAAAGGGTAGGAAAGAGGTGGGTTTTTTCAGTGTGGTAGTAATATTAAAGTTTCTGTTCTAAATCTACTGCCAGTTTGTTTGTTTGTTTTCCTCAATTGCATCAAACCCCAAAGTTAATATCCATTTCTAATAGATCATAGGGTTTTTTCTTTTTTGTTTGCCTTTTTTCCCCCCCTGAACAATGTAATTTCCTGTACATCACACAAAATAATAAATACTTTTACTCAAAAATCTATGGCAGTAACAGAATCCCTGAAGGACTTGGAGGTTGAAACAATGATCCTTATGGGTCTGTTCCAACCTGAGATATTCTATGATTCTGACTTAATATATTATGAACATTAGAACCTTATGAAAAATAGTGTAGTCTTGTCCCATTTGACTGTAATGTCCTACTGCACTGTATGCTAGTGTACAACTATTTCTGAGTGTTCCAGGGTCTGTTTCTTGCTCCTGATGGCTAGTCATCAACTGAAAATCAAATGAGAATGTCTGTAATCGGATCATTCTTCCTCATCCTTCCCCCATCATTATCTGTGTCTATTGCTTCTCCTGTTTTGCTTATATCAACTTCCTTAGTGACCTTTAGTGAGGAGAAGATATCTGGAGAGCTTCAGGAGACACAGCTTAAGCAAATCAAAACCAATAAAGCAGCACTGGAAACCATGCTGTAACACTGAATGTCAGACTTTGTCACTGTAGAGAATTACTAAATCTATGGTCAGCATGATATGGCTGATGAACTGGAGTAAACATGAATTCAGTGTTCATTTACTCTGCATATTACTGGTCTAGTGTTTCCCTGAGATATGTACATAAACATATACAAGTTTTTCCTTATTCAGAAAATCCGTTAGTAGCAAAGTTGTTGACTGATGTTCACATTATTAAAAGCTGAGCATTTTTTTTTTTTACATTTAAGATATGCCATTTACTAGTAAGTTCAAGGAACCGAAACAACCAAATCCAACAATGGAGAGCTGTTGAATCGGACATTCCTTTTTAATGCGGCCACCTAGGGGACATGGGGAATATTTCACCATACACTCCTCCTTTGCTACAATCTTTTGAAGTATTTAAACAAAGTAATTTTCAAAAGCTCCTCCCGAAGATCCATCCTCTCCCATTGCATTATGGAGGTTCTCAGGTCTCTTTTTGCTGTTCTTTCCTGAAGCCAGATTGCCCTCTAGGGTCTTTTTTTTTCCAGTAGGAAAGTGGGGAAGGAGCATTTTGAGGCTTTTTGCATCTTCCTCATCACAAAGTCTTCCGCATGTTGGCAGGTTTCCTGGCATATGTGGTTAATTTTTGCTGTCCTCTAACCTCCTCTCATTGTTCTAGTTCCTACTAAGACACTTAGATTTCTCATTAATGTAAATCTAGATTGTTCTCTATTTAAACAATTCTTTGTTGAATTTACCCTTTAGCAAAAACAATCTCTATTGACTAGGTTCTGTGGAGCGTATAACCTCTGTAAGTTAATTTTCTCCAGGTGCACCACTCCAGTATTCTTCTATTAGCTCAAGTTTTCTATTTTCATTTTGCAATATTAAACTGATTTAGGGGAAAAAAACCCAACTAAAATAATGTGAGTCCAAGCTTTAGTTAATTAAAATACAGCTTTTTACAAGGATCAGAGCCCACTAAATTCCTAAGCTATCTGAGAGAAAGGCATATGTTTCTTTCAGTATTGCCATTATTAATTTAAGCTAAATCAGACTTGTCAACGTAAATGAATGAATTACAATTCACACTGCCTTATTCTGGTATTTCTTTTTGTGTGTGTTTGCTGTTTCAGAAGGCTGACTAATCCGTGAGAGGTTTGCTGTGGGTTAAGGGAATGAGCAAAAATGTCTGTTATATGGCTTCAGAAGTTACTAGTTTTGCAGGTAGCAGCCCGTGTACCTATTACAAACACAAAAAGAATAAGAGAAAATCTACACTCTTAAATAAATTATTTTAAGTACTTTGTTCAGGACTTTGGTCATCTGGAATAATTAGCAGATGTAAGCATATGTTTTCTCTGAAAGCACTCTCCGCATTTGGTACTCATATGGATTTAGAAGTAAAACAATGGTATCTGAATATCCTTCAGTATCTCTGTTGGTTAATAATGAGTTCACAGACAGGAAAAATCAGGGAAGGAGTGAGTAAGTAAATTATCTAAATTACTGATAGCCTGTTGAGGAAGGCATTGAGCCCAGACTTCACAGATTCCTGCACATACCAGCCTGTACTTTCCATTTCTATATTACAAGCTGGTGTTTTCAGCAGTGCAGTAGGTTGGAAGATACACTCATTATGGAACTGTATTAAATGGTACTGTATTATTTAAAGGTTTCCTGACAGTGCCATTCTAAAGTTATGTAATCCCTCAAACTGATATCTCATGTAGTGGTGATCTCAATGCAGTTTAGACTCAATAGTAAACTGAAAAGAAAATCACTATTTAAAAACTCTCCTGAATGAGTATCACCATGTTTAAATAAAAAAAGTAAATTTCATTGATGTAAAATAATGATGATGGCAGACATTTAAAATCTCATTCCTTATATATGCATTATTTTTTTCTCTGTTTGAACTACATGAGATTTTATTTTTTGTTCTTGGTGTTTTATTTTTATGCTTAACAAATATCCAAATATTTTACTTTGATGATCTGCTCACTGGGCTCACTGACTTAAAAAATCTCCATTCTGACTCTCCTGTCACAGTAGAGTTTGTGATTTATCTATTTTCATATCCATAAAGATACAGCCTTAACTAAGTGGTCTCTTGCATAACCAGAGTGGCTTGGAATCCACTAAATGTAATCTTACGCTGTGTATCTCAATTAATCTTGCAGACTGTGGCTAATCACATCCCCACCAGGCAGACTCACATATCTTACCAAGCTGGATTATTAAAATCCATATTTCACGTTAACAGCCATGTGTGTGAGATTAGTTTCTAAGTAGTAATGCACCTGCCATAAATACCTCATATCTGGTATCTTCTGAAATACTGCTGCTGTCAAAGATGAAAAAGCATGATGTGCATTCAAAACTAGTTTACATTTCTTTTTTATGGGCAAGTTATTTTTTTCTTGAGTCCTTTGCTTTGTTCTGATATACCTGAAAAATCTATAGAGCAGAAAATGTAATGAAGACAGAACTCGGTAAATGATATATTCTGGAAGGATTGATAGAAGAATATGATTATATAAGCTTTATTCATTTTTTATCATTTCAAGTAAAAGCTTAAATGAAAAAAAAACTGCATTAATTTAGGCTTATACCATTAGACATACGTTAAGGCCTAAATTCCATTTTACAGTAAAACTTTTTAAATCTGGAGTAACTCCTGTAAGCTCAGTTGGCCTAGAAATTGCTTTAGCATTGTCATTTTGCTAATTACATCCTAGGATAAAACACTTTCTATCTGATCAGTAGTCTATTAACAGATGATCCAGACACTGAATCTTGGAGTTTCAAGTCTCTTGGGTCTGTAAAGGCAGGTGATTCTGTACTTCAAGCTCAATACTTTTAAAAGCCAGCATTTCTATTTAACTCCCTGTATCCCTCAACACAATTGCTGCAGCAATGCCTGGATTTTGCAGTAAAGGCCAAGCAGACCTTTTTGCAGAACCTTGCTTAAAAGATATCTTTGGTTTAATGGGACATCAGAAGAGTTAAAAGTGTAAGCTACAAGCAAATAAACTTTTCACAGAATTACTGAATGTGATGATGCTTTACTTAAAGTACAAGAAATTAGCATGTTTACTATTTTAATGTGCTGCTCCTTAATGTAACTTCACATTCCTTTGGGAGCATGGCAAGGTCTATCTGCATTCAAGCAAGTAGTGTTTGTCTCCTAGCTGTCTGGTAGAGGCAGTTCTGGCTGACTGGTGGAATTGATGGGCACAGTCCCTGCCCTTTCACAGTTTCCAGGCTTTCTGTCAGGTGAATGCTTGAAAAGGTGCTGCTTGGTGCTCACAGGTTCTTGACAGATAAAACTGCTGTTCTGGTGATTTACAGCCTTATTGCTCCATCTTTTCTAATGAGCAAAAACTGGTTTAGAGCAGCTACATTTCACTGGCATCTTTGTTGATCGTTCAGCACTGGCATGTGTTTCTTGGAATTGCAGTGTCCAGAGGAGATAGGGAAGCAGTGGAGAAGGAAAGGAGCTAGATACTCTAAGGATAATTTGTAGTTTTTTTAAGGACTGTGTAGTGAATTCATAACTCTACATAAAACCATAGATTGTAAAAGTATATTCTTTAAACCATCAAGGTTATGCAGAATTTTCCTGTAAGAATCTTTCTTTCATTCAAATATATATACAAACTGACCAGAAATGTAGTCAGAAAGCTTCTGTTTTCAGGCTTTCCAATTATGTTTCAGGTCTATCAGGTACTAAATATTATGCTAAAATATTTTTTTTTCAGATTTTAAAATTATGATAAGAATGAGATTATTGTGAGAGCAGAAAAAGAAATGATTGCTTAAAAATGCAGTGCCAGTTGATGATTATGCCCATATTAAGCAGCGTAATTTTAAGGGTACAGTTTAAATATACAGAAATGATGGGCATAAAGGAAATTCTACTGGGAAATGACACTTTCTTATGCATTACAGATGCCCTAGACAAAAAAAAGCAGCTAATTGTGCCATATATTGCATATGTGACAGTTACAATTTTGAAGTAGCATTTCGTAGTGTGTATTCCCTGGTACATTGAATTCTATATAGCAATAGGGGCCCATTTTTAAATTTTACTAAACACTGGGGGTTTTTTTACAAGTCCATCACAATCAGAGGGACTTATTTGAATTTATTGTTGCTTATCATTTGCAAACCATCATATGTAGTCATATCAGTCACAAATTGCTGCTAATGTTCCAAAGCACATCAAAGAAAGTGGCAAAATACATCAAGACAAATTAGACACCATACAGCTGGGTAACTGCTGAACACCCTCCAGAGACACACAAACAAGAATAAGAATTATGCTCTAAGTCCTGAGGTCAAACGCTTTACCTAAGAAGTACATTAATCCCCTGGAGAAGTGCTGCTTTGAGAGTTTAATTTCTCTTAGGCAACAGAAATAAAAAAATAAATAAAAAACCCCCACCAAAACAAATAAAACCAACAACCCAACAACAAACAAACAACCAGCAAAAGCCATCCAACCTTATACATCCACTGACATAAAATACCAGGAGGGTATAATATTGTCAATAATATAGCAGTGCCTAGGAAGCTGTTAGGTCGGGCATTTCAGAACAAATAATTCCTGTAAGGAATTTATCACCCAAAAATCCATAGTCAGCAGGAGAGCAGACCAATTGGCTAATGTAATCGAGAATGATAACTACACAGGGTTTTCAGATCAGGTCATAAGGAACTGAAACCACAGCTTTATAATTTTTATACAAATTACTATGAAGTATAGATTTTATGTCCCTCCTAGCCAGCTAGTCAGCCCTTCCAAATTATCTATACTACGTCTGTCAAATTATTATTTGATTACTTTTTGATATTTAAAAACTGAAATATTCTGTGGTGATGTTACAAGCTTTCAGGTCTCTGATCAGTGCTGGATATCAGACTGAAAAGGTCACAGCAAAGTAACGGACCACCCCAAGCCCGCAACCAAATTGGTGCATGTGGTGATATTTGAATAAAGATCTAGGCTGATATTATGACTAAATGCATTCTTAATCTTAACTGTCATTAATGACAATGTTTTAATGCACATAAAGGTGATCTTATTTCTTTCTTTTATATCTTTTGGCTGTTTGGTTTCTGAGATCTGACTGTGGAAATACTTCCTCTGGTTTGACATCACTCTACCTGCAGAGCATGATAAATTATGTTATTAATATCAAATCAGTGTTAACCACTGGTGGAAGCAGAAAAAAAAAGTGCTTTAAAGTTTTAAATTTTAAGAGGTTTAATTATTAAAGATCTTTTCATACACTGACTACCTTAATTTGCATGAAAAATGTGAGGACTTCTAGCACTTGCTTCAATTTACTGCATTCATTTGCTTCAAATTACATATAAGGCATCTTAACCAAACTATGCAATCTGCAGAACAATTATATTTCTAAATATATACTATTCAATTGTCAAGCAAACAGAGTCCTGCATAAAAGGAGATACTGGTGCCTGGGGAAGAAATTCAAAGACTGTTTCTTCACCATCAAAATGTTTTTACCCACAGTATCTTCTGAATGCCATATAAACCACTTTCAAGTAACAGTTTTCCCTCACAAAAGTAAAGGTAGTCTAGTTTTAGCTGGAGATAGAGGAAAGATGATTTGGTGTACTAAAGGTTTGCAACAAGCAAGCAGAAAGAGGTGTAAGGATAGACCCTCAAACCCCCTACAGCATACTTGGAAACTACCACTTAAATCTGTACTGAAAAATAGCCTGTAGCCTGCCCATTATCAAGGGGCTTGCAAAGAGAATATGAGTGCTACATTTTTCTTGTAAACTGTTAATTTCTATGAAGAGCATTATGTGAATGTTAGAAAACACAAATAATTTCAGAGTTCCTTGATTAAATGAATCACCAGGCTTTGGAAAGAATCTAGACTCCTACATTACCATGTTAATGCCATGACAAAGAAGCTGTCTTATATTCTTTCATTTGCCTGAAGAATTCTCAGTTAATTAAATGGAGAAGATTGGATCAGAAAATCCAAGGAAAACAGTCCTAAGAACAATCTGGGCCTCATGTCTAGGCTGTCTGGTGGAATAGGAGGATCAGTTTCTGAACTAGAGTCTGAATCAAAAATTCAGGACATTTGAAACTATTCATCATATTCACAGGTAGCTTTGGCTTCTCTTCAAACCCATAATACTGCTTGCCTAAATATTTTTATTAAAGCACACGACTAGTTCTGTCCTTTTCTTTACATCATCACTTAATAAAAGATAATGCAGAATTTTCTGTAAACATCTTATCTGTTGTCCTTTCCGTGTCAGCCTACTAACCACTAATGCTGTTCAAAAAGCTGAGTCCATAGAACACACACCTGCACAATTCCCACTGTTGATTTGCTGTGCCAGTTGTTCTCCTCTCCTGGGGTTAAAATATCCAATGCTATGTGATTTTAATAAAAGCTGAGGTGACAAAGCAAGCACCTGTATTTTTGTTCACTCCACCTGCTTGCCCTAGTGCTCTGCTGTCTTTTCTCACTGCAGTAGCAAAACCCATGTGGCCACCATTAATGAAAGTGCAGTCTGCTACATATAGCTTTAAATGTTACTTTTCTAGTTGAGGGGAAAGAAATATACATTCAAGAGCACTGAATCCATACAGCTGCTTTCACAAATTATTGTTGTTTCATCAACAGTTTTATTCTTGATCATCCTATTTTAAATAATGAAAGCATTACCTACTGATCTAAATGAGGTCAACCTTGGTAATGCTAGCAGAAATAAAAGATCATTTTTAAGATAAAATTATTTGGCAAAAAAACCCCCATACTGTCCCAAATCTCTGTAGAAAATAATTATTTTCTCCAACACCCTGAAGACCTTGATTATTTGAAAGAAATAACTGCTTAAAAAATATCCATGTGTAATTTCATCAGTGGCTGTAAATATGTGTGAACAGAAAGCAGATCTAGTTCAAAAGCATGACTGGGGCTGCTTAAATGTCATCAAAGAATCACAGAATCATGGAATTGTTAAGGCTGGAAGGGATCTCAGGAAGTCTGCAGTCCAACCCCCTGCTCACAGCAGGGTCAGCTATAGGGACAAACCCAGTTACTCAGGACATTTTATCCAGTGAGGTCTTCAGAAACTTCAGTGACAGTGACTACACGACATTTTTGTGCAACCTGAGTCACTGCTAGAAGAAATTTCTCTTTATATCTAGTCTGAACTTCTGTCTTACCAATTTATGTCCACTTTATTTCACCCTCCCACTCAGCAGCCCTGTGAAAAACCTGGGCTTCACCTCCTCAAGACCTTCCCATAGGCACTTGATCTCCTATGGGTTACCCCAAAGCCATCTCTGCTCCAGTGTGTTAAGCCTAGTTGCCCCAGCCTCTCCTCACATCCTGCTTTTGAGCTACAGTTTATTCCCATATATCCTAGATATTCCCATATGTCTAAGACATATATGCAGGAATAATAAATTAAACTCATCAATCTTTAATAACACTACATGCACAAAGGTGTCATCCATTTCCATGCCACCCTGCCTCATCCTTGCTGCACTCCAGCTTCACAGGCTTCTGCCATTCCTCCTAAGTGAAACAAAGTTGGCATCTTTTGTCTCTGTGTGTTATTATTGACATTCAGAACAATATTATTTCCTAAAATAGTCTTTGAATTTTGTGCATTTGAAAAATAAGCTGCACCAGAAAGATACATCAATGGGATGCAAGTGACCATTGATTCATTAAGCCTCTCAGGACAGTAAAACCTTCTCTGCAGCCAAGTGTACAATAGCTGTTTTGCAAAAGGATTGCAGTTTCAGTTAACTAAAGGAGAGTTCTTCAGGGTCAGCATTATATACTTTAAAAATAGTTTCACTTGGATTTTTTGTTTTTCATTCTCAGACAGAATCTTAAAGTATTTTTATCATACAGCACTGAGGTCTTCCATGTTAAGGAGTGTTATTCGTGGTTGCAATGTCTAGCAGCCCTGTATCCAAGGGGGATTCTCATTACCTGGCTGCTGGAGCCCAATCTGGTGCACATGGGAACCTAGAGGTCTCTGTCTCAGTCTGTGGATATGGCTGCTACTTCTCTCTTTGCACATTCAACCAGTAGCGAGACTGAATGTGTACGATGGGCACACACACAAACACAAATGATGCAGAGAAGATGCTGACAGGGATGGTTACACAGGCTCAGTGCCATGCAGAAGGCAGTGCCATCCAGAGGACACTAACTTGAATTGCCAGGACAGTGAGAACCTTCCAGGAAATGCAGGAGACGTAACTCAAATGCTCTTCTTTGTTTTCTGTTGTCAGGATTGAAGTTCATTGGCAAAGGCACACACATAGCAGTGTAGATTGGAAAGCACATATTCAGTTGCAGATCCCCAAGTAATGGCAAGGGCTTCCTGTCTATCCAGTACCTCTGCCCGTACCCTGAGCCTTCCTACTTGCCACATTAGGTGAGTCATTTGCTAGTCCCTCTTGTGGTTTGCTAGCAAACAAGTCCTCATGTTCTTCTTGTTTGCCCCTTCTTATCAGCTACAAAATCTAGGTTACCTTCTTCAAAGTTGTGACTGGATCTTCCTAATGGCCCATCAGTTATGGACAGGAGACTCTGATCTTTGGCAGCATCTCGGTTATCCTGTGTCTGTCAGGTTTTTGTCTCTGACCACTCTTGTTCATTGTTTACCCCTTCAGATATTATTCCCTTCTGCCTTGCAAAAGTCCTTAAGGATGTTTTCAACTCTACACACAGTTACACTCTGCATTTTACTACAAATATTAAATATGGTATTTGGTTCTATATATGTTAAATCTACATTAAACAGAGTAGTATGAAGTAACATGGCTTCTATATTTGGTACTGATGAACAAATGAGATGTGCTGAGTGTTTCAAGGAACTACTTTTTCAAAGTGTAGTATTACAGACATTTCTGAATCCCCAAAGACCATCTTTAAATATTTTTCTGTTTAGATTTTTCTTGGTCTTTCAGGACCTGTCAAAATGATGTAGTATTATATTAGTCTTGCTGTTCCATTGACTTTAATAAAATTCATATTACACACTAAGCTCTCCTTTTGCTTTTAAAAAGAAGACAAAGTTTACCAAGAGTTTTTTAACAGGCTCTCCCAGTACTACTTTTGATTTTTTTCCATTGCTGTAGACATACCAGTTCTTATTGGTTTATATTAACATTCTAATGCTATGTTCACTGAAAATATAAAAAAGTGAGAACACATTTTTCTTTGAAATGGTCTGGTCTGATGGATATTATTAAAACATTTTTTAATTTGATAGAGAGGCAACTTCAGAATTGTTTTCCTTTTGTTGTCGTGGCTAAAAGCATATAATCGGAATCCCATAAACATCACTAGCAAGAATGCTATTATTAAGTTAGAGATAACAATGCCAGTTTATGGATAATGAAAGACTCAAAATATTTTGAAAATCATGCCACGTAGGCAGTCAGCTTAGATACCATTTTTTAAGCCAAATCCATGTTCTGAAGAGAAGGGAAAAAAAAAGAAAGAAAAGAAAGAACAGAACTCATGTTTTGTTTCTGATTTTAGAACTAGATTAGATTTCCACTTCCGGACTAGTCATCTTCAGTTTTGCAAATATCTTGGGAAAGAAAGGCACTTTAAAATATAATTCATCCACTTCAGTGGGAGATTAATTATGCTCTTCACCCCAGCAATATTTATTTCCCTTCAGCTGCTATAAAATGTCTGTGAATGACTTGCATAATGTAGGCACCTGCATTTGATTGTGTGAATTCCATACTACTAACGTTTTACTATAGGAGTGATGTGTTGTCAGTTCAAGTGTTTTTAATATTACAGGGTATGCACTGTTTATCATGAAATGTAGTTTTGCGAACACCACACTTATCTATAATTCTCACATTGCAGGTAGTATTTACACTTCCCTCCAAAGTAAAGAGAGATATGAAGATGCTTTTGAGGGTAGAATTTTGATCAAGAAAATGGTAATGCAGAAAAGTTTGACACTTCCTTTTTTGGAGATCTTTAATGGGTTTAAAATTGATAGCTAATTATCTATTACATTTTTCAGAGGACCAGCTAATTTTAACCATCTACTTTCTAACCATGACTATGAGAAAGCTTTATGTCATAACTATGTTTAAGTGGGGTTTTTTTCTTATTTCCTACCTAAAATTTTTATAAGGTGAAATTTGAGAATTTTGTACATTTCAGGGTATTCATATTAGTGGGACAAGATCTGCCACAATGCCATCTGAAATCCACTGTGCATTGCATGATAGCACATTCCTGATGTGGAAACATCATATTTCTGTTCAATCTGTGATGTGCCAGCTAGTTACATGGCCACAGTAACAGGGCCTGCACCAAAAGACTAAGTAAGTCTGTGTTTTGATTTCTGAATAATATTGTTATCAATTCATTTATACATATGTACACAAAACTACTAACAGACTTTACAAATAATAATACTTGAATAAAATACTTTAGTTACCCGTTCAGTTCATTTTAGTTACTAGCAAAAATAAATGAATTAATCTGCAAGACAGTGGGGGGTTTTGACCCCTTTGGTGTTTTCTGATGTCTTCTGAAATGTCAGTTAGCTAAAGTTTATTGTTACTTGAAGACGATTAATTTGAAGGTAGGATCTGGGACATATATTAATGAGAGGAAGACTGAAGTGAAGAGTATTTGCAGTCTACACTGGGAGATAAAATTACTTTTAGAAAAGTGGCAATATGCCAGGTTCACTGATAATGCTTGGTAATTAACTTCAACAGCAGGCTGCACACCTGCTTCAGAAGGTCTAAGGGTGTAAATCATTATCCCTTAAACTCTCAAGATTTTAGTTTTAATTTTCCTGTTTAGGCCCCCAAACTCAGCACCACAGGGACAGATGGCTTAGCAGGACTATACTTTACTGGAGAAGAATTCTATAGTTTCTTTGAAAGAGGAAAACATCCCATAGGCTATAAGTTATTCTAATGCATAAAATAATTTTGCTGATCAAGTCTTCAAGCTGATGCAATGAAAGGAAGCATACCTACAACAAAACCCACTGCAACTCTTTGATAGCTGTGGAATATACACAGTGGGTCAAAACGAACATTTAAAAACCCCCACCTGTGATATAAATTACACCCTTAAAACTTCATTTTTTGCAGTCTGTCAGCTTAATGTTAAGATTTGTGAAACTAAAAATGGAAAAAGATATTTAGAAACTGCTGTGTTTATGGTTGAAATGAAAAGACTGTGTTTCACTCAGTGTTTAAATTGGTCTCAGCAAAGCCCAAAACAGACTAAGCTACATCGATCTATTTGTGATATTTGTCATGAAGATTAAGCATACATTTACTCTCAGTGTGGACGATCTATTTTATTTGTTTTTCCTTGGAAACTAATGGAGTTTAACACATTTTATCATGAAAAACTTGAAGATTATCCCAATATTACAAATGATGAAGCTGAAGCAGAGAACGACTAATGGATTTTCTTGCCTCTGGAATTAACCATAAAACCTAGTCATTATTTCAGTATTCAGTGCTGATCATAGAGCATATTTAAACATTTTTTTTATAGAAACCATTGGTGTTGAAAATTAAAAAAAAAAATAAAAAAGCAATGAAATTTCTACCAGGCAAAGCTAGAACAGTGTTTTTTACTACCAGTGGGTAATTCCTAAGAAAAGTTCAGTGTTACTCTGAAGCTTATTGCTCTTTCCTGTTTTCAGTTCCTCCAACAAGTGAGGTTGCAGCCTTTTATGCTGTTTCTTGTCCATACTCAAATAGTTTAGTAATATTGAGTGTGCATCTTTTCCCCAAAAAATGGAAAACTAAAGAAGAAAGACTTTAATGCAGTGTGACTAATCTTAGAATCTTGGAAACAAGTTTTCTTTCTTACTGGTAGGTCTGAGTTATTTCTCCTTGGTTGTTGTATTAGTTTTGCTCCTTTCTCAAACTGTTCATTCAGAAGTCATTAAAAGTGTGGATATTTACCACTAACAATGGTCTCTGGTCTCCTTTAGGTTCTTGGATATTCAAATAATTGAGTATGGTGAAGTGCATGAATATGTTGAAGACCATTTATGCTGCTTCATGTCTAAAATTAGTCAAATAAGGTTTGTGCATCAGGCCAAGTGTCTAGAGTTTGAGGAAAAAAGAGGTGCATGCTTACACAAGAAAGCAGTATATTTGAAGGTTGTTTTGTTTTTATTTTTGTTTTTATATTCAGTGGTCCAGGTTACTGTGTCTTTGTAAATCAGAAATGTTATTTCATGCATAACATTAAGAAAATGCAGCACACAGTGATGCTAATTAAATGTGACATAGATACTTGAATTATTCAATGAAATGCTTCTTTATTCAATAAAAGCTTATATTGAAAATTGAAGGCCAGCTATAAGGGTAAATTTCAAAAGAATTTGCACCTACTATACACACATATTTAAAATTAATTAAATATAGAAGAATATTTGTTGACTGAACAAAATTTTAGATGGTACTTTATTGATGCCCATAAGTACTGGTAACAGGCATCTGAATAAATATTTAATCATAGTTTTAGTCAGGGTAACATTTTTAATAATTAGGGTGATGTTAGCCTGACAAGAAAGGCTTTCTCATAGTAAGTTTACTTTTGAAAACATAAATGGATTTCAAACAAAAAATTGCATTACTTAAAAATGTAGTTGCTTCCTCTAAATTACAAAATTACCTCTCTTGTTTTACAATTGGGGTGGCTGAAAAAAATTCCTAAAGTAATAAAGTTAGGACTCGTATACTGTGTGAGCTCATATTTCATGACATTCTCACTTCTTTTCTCCAATTTCTTTTATTAGCACTTGAAATCCAGATTGGTTACTTGCAAAGAAACCTTTTGAAAATCTCCTCTGTCTCTGGAAAACCACTTTCAGAACTGCTTTGCTCCAGAAATTATCGGATCAGGTCCAGCTGAATTATCTCACTTAACTTTCAAAAGCCAAAGATTAAATGTAAACAATTGCCTTCACTATATCCTATTTGAATAATACTAATTCAAAAACCCCTTCAAAATAAACATAAGGAAAACAATATTTTTTTACAGAGGTATTCCTAGACAAAAAGAAAAATTGCATTGTTCAAATAAACCTTTTGCTGAGCACTAACTACAGCAGGTGGACAGGATGCCACTCCTTCCTGTAATACGCAGAAATTTCTAATAAGTTTACTCTTTTTAGTGAAATCTCGTTGTAAAATACTTACTCATACTTATTTAGAGCAGATTTGTATGAAAAAAAATGTGGTTTAAAACCAGTATTTTAAAGTCAGAAGAAATGAAAAAAAAAAAAAGAAAAAAGAGTTTGAAGAATGAAAGCATCATCTCTTTCTAATCACATGAATTAGCTTGCATTAGCATGGCTGAATGCAGTACTCCAGGTGGGGTCTCACAAGAACCTAGCACAAATGGAGAATGAACCTGCTGGTCATGCTTCCTTTGATGCTGTCCAGGATGTGGTTGGCTTTCTGGGCTGCAAGTGCACGTTGCTGAGTTGTGTTGAGCTTTTCACTCACCAACACCCTCAAATCCTTCTTCAGTGCTGCTCTCAGCGTATTCTCTGCCCAGCCTGTACTTGTGCTTGGGATTACTCTGACCTATGTGCAGGACCTTACACTTGGCTGTGTTGAATTTCATGCAGTTCACACACGCCCATCCTTTCCTCCAAGCATGTTGATTGCACCACACAGCTTGGTGTCAGCAGCAGACTCATTGGCAGTGCACTCAATCCCACCGTCCATGTTGGCAACACTACCACCCCCTGCAGAATGCCAGTCATCACTGGTCTTCACCTGGACATTGAGCCATTGACCACAACTCTTTGAGAGTGGCCATATTGCCAATTCCTTATGCACCAAGTCATCCATCCATCAAATCCTTGTGTTTCCAGTTTAGAGCAAAGGATGTCAAGTGCCAATTTTTTTCACATGTCTAGATAGATGGCATCAGATTCACTCTTCCCAGATCCACCATTGCTGTAACCCCCATCACAGAAACT
Source organism: Sakesphorus luctuosus (assembly GCA_013396695.1). Lineage (NCBI taxonomy): Eukaryota > Metazoa > Chordata > Aves > Passeriformes > Thamnophilidae > Sakesphorus > Sakesphorus luctuosus. The sequence continues at coordinate 113,103 of VWZD01013029.1, forward strand.
CACTCAATTTGACAGGTACTATTTGCCCTCAGTGAGCAATTTATCAAGCATTTCTTAAATTGAAATAGCATGGAGGGTGTTTATTAATTATTATTAATCTTCTGATTAAACCTCTTTTGATATGTTTAGTGTAAGCACATAGGCAAAGATCCTAGAGAATCATTGTTTTGCTTTGCAGACTGAGACAGAAATATGGCAAAGGATCTACCCAATGTCACAAAGAAACAGATCAGTTTGAGACTTGAGAGTAGGTTTCAAGTTGTCCCTGTGTCTAAATTTATCCAGGTTTGCATTTTTATTCCCTATAAAATTTATAAAAATATTTTCACATAAAGGAGACTTGTAAGTAAAACACAGGTACTCAAAATGTTTTCTTGATAGATTTCTAGCACATTTATCTATCTTTTGAAAGTAACTATTGATCAATTTTAAACTGTCAATGAGGAAAGTGACTATCACATTATAACAGCTGTAATAATTTTAAAATCATCATATTTAAAACTTACATATCACTTTACTTGCTTGACTAGCCAAAATACGCTTTTTGGCTTAATCAAATGCTCTGAAAACAGTAATGAAGTATTTTTTTTTTTTAAATGGAAAGCTTCTTCTCTGAAATGCCAGTCTTTTGTCAAAGTTACATGAAAATATACTTTCAGGGCTGACAAAAGCTCTGTGGAAGGGTGCCCATCTCTGTGTGATATTTCCAGTAGAGATGACTATGCTTAGACAAAGAACCAATACATCTTTTTCTTCCTGCCCTAACATTTTGACATTAGTCCTGTTTTTTGCTGCTCAGCTGTCATCACATTCCACTTCAAAGACAATCTCCATTCAGCACTTTCAAAACAAGATTTTTCACTGCATTTTCAGAAGTGTTATAGAATATTCTTATATGAAGGAAATTATTATAAAATATAAATAGTTTCTAACATGGAGACAGACCACCTGAATCATGACCTGAAAACCAAGCATGACATAAACCCACCAACAGACAACTGCTTTGTATTATGAGCTGGCATACACAGCCAGGTTTTACATTCTCTTCCCTCCTTCTTTCCGTAAGAATAACAGCACAGAAATTCACATTTCACTGTGGGCAGAAGAACTGGTTCAGATGAACCACTGTTCAGACTGGTTCACTGCATTTGGCTTCTCCTTTGTTTGTATTGTGAGAATGCATCAACACAAGAGCTGTTACTGTTGGAAGTATTAATCTCTCTTCTCAGAGATATTTGGCTCTCCCCGACACTACTGGCAACTTTGACTCCAGTTGAGCTTTGGCCACACAAAATTCCTCCCTTATGGCAGCAAACAGCAGCATATCTGTAGTCCTGCCATATTAACAATACTGCTAAAACAGAGGAGAAATTTACAAAATTAAATGATTGAGAATCACAAAAGCTAGAAGAAATATATTTTACCTAAGTGTAAATAAATGCTATTGAGTGCAATGAATTACTCTATTGTTAAAAGATTCTTCCCCCATCATCCATTTATTATTTAATGTAGTGCCTTATGGTTTGTATCTATAAAATAATGAGCCACCTGGCTTAGGACATTTTTTCTGTTAAACTTAATTTTAATTTTATTCTGGAGTGGCTCTGGAGTGCCTAGTGTAAGATTAGAGTTAGTGGGAGAAATTTGTTATTATGCTAATTCAGCTGATATTAGAACGTCCATTTCAGTGTAGGAGGATCCCTAGTAGGGCAGAAAATAATTTTGTGTCTGCATCTCTGCAAAAGGTGCAAAGACATTACAAGATCATAAAACACTAAGCTGAGTGAAGACTGCTGTCCTTTTGCATAACAAAGGGTAGACTCACTCCAAAGACCTGTATCAAGGATCGTTCAGGGACAACGAGGCTTTGTTTCACTGACTTTAAAAAGGATTTGCATTTGCATCAGCAAACACTATTATTTGGCCTTCTAATTATAAAGCCTATTTTGAGTTTACACATTGGGATTAAAGCGTGCTAGTGAAAGGTCAATTTCTGTCCTTTGGAACAGAAATTGGAACCCATTTGAAAAGTTGGATGTATTTTGTTGTTTCAATAGTATGATGACATCTAATAATTTATCAAACAAATGATGCCTTAAAACCTCAAATCTCTTAGGCATCCAGCAAAAAAAAAAAAAATTATTTTCTGTTAATTCTGCATATGACATCAAGCTCTCATAATTGTGCTAGGGAAACAGGACTGCTATAAAATAAATCTCTCATAAAGTCCTTTCTGAGTAGTTTGCCTACTTAAGACAGTTAAAATAGGCTACAGTCACTTCAGTGCTGTTTGACTTTATAGTGCAGAGGTGATGAGTCATTAGCTGACTCTGGGTATGATTTTGGAATCTAAGAGATGTAAATAACTTGCTTTTATCTTCCAAGAACCATAAAAAATTTGTGCTCAAATATACACATAACTACTCTTTATTTTAGTGGGGGATATTTTTTTGGTTTGAAGTCGATTAATAATAAAAACATTAGAGACCGAAGTACAACTGTGATGTTAAAATTACGTTATTTGGGCCTATGAAATAGTAGACTGTGTTTAATCGGGAAATGAGCATTATCTGAGACATTGAGCACTGTTTTATAGAGTGGGCTGAAGAAGAAAAAGTGCAAAAAAACCATCATAACCTGTATTTTTGCAGCTCCTACAGGGTGGTTTAGAGTTTATATGTGGTTAGCAATTAGATGCTATTATCCCTGGTTTAACATGCTCTTACATTGTCATTATCTCACAAAACCATATATTTATGTTATATACATATGTGTATAAGATCAAAATTTAGAAAGGTATAACCAGTAGCATTCTTTGTGTGAGATAAATATTTGCTTATTTACATTATATTTTTATTTATCTGTATTGCTAAAATAAAATACTTTTAGTATCTCACTTGAGTTTTCGAAATGTGCCTTTAAGAGAGCATGTTTCAAGTTCCTTCAGCTTATCTTTATGGCTGTGAAAACTTTCTAGTCCTTGGTGGCTGGAGGTTCCTCTTTGTCCTGCAGAGAACCTTATCAACCCATGAGAGTCCAAAACATGCTGACATGAATCTGACTCTTCCAGAGTGGTGCCATAACCCAGCAGCCTATTGCAAGAGCTGTAGGCAGAAAAAATTACATTCAGAAAGCTCTGAAGGGGTTCATAAGTTCAGAACATATACCTATCAGTCCCATAAGGTGGAAGTCACCTGTCCAAAAAGAAGGTACAGTCTGGTTAAACACTAGGTTGGTCCTCACTGAGTGTGGATTTAATATACTCTAACACCCTCTATAAAATCCTGTACCACTGGATTTTTGTGTTAACATGTACAGTAACTGAGGTATGGTTATTTTCATCGTAAAGTATGTGTCTGACTGGAATAAATGCTTTTAGAGGTCCTCATTTGGAAAGAACAGATTTAAGCATTTCTTAGACTTTTTAATATTAAGATGGAACATGAGCTACCTGACTCTGTCTATGAAAACCAAACTAAGACTAAAACTGTGGCAATATTCGCTAACTCAATGTTTAACATGCATATTGAGAATGTGTCACTTAGATTCAGTTTATGCTTTTCCAGAGTCTGATCTTCTATCTTTCCAACAACACCAGAATAGTTTATAATTGGACTCTCAGTAGTCTTGATGTTCCCATTACTTTTTCTGCCTCTGTAAATAACAAAATACAAATTGGAGCAGGGCCTTTGACCAGTGATTTTCACAGCGCAAGGAAATGAGCTTTTTGTTGACTTACAGAATCAGACTTTTTCTTAAAGATGTATCTGATAAGTGAAAAAACCAGGGTTGTAAAGATGTGTCTTTTGTATCTTATTTGGACTTCAGATATAGCTAAGCTTCTGGGTATTTTGGGATGCTTTTCACTTTGATTATAACACTATTTAAGGAGTTATTTCAGTAAAATTCTTTCCAAATTGATATGTTCTTGCAATATTTTTTTCACTTTGATAAATAGATATCTTCTAATAAAGTGAATTTTTAAAGGAAATGAAAAAAAACAGTAAAACAGGTGAAGTGTTGATGAAAAGTTGATTAATACGATCGAAAACTTTTTTCTTCTAAGTGGAAACTTATATGCTTTCGTAGGAACATTTTCTACAGAAGGGTTGACCTCAATTTTTTATGAACAGCTCCCCACATGATGACAGCCCTACCTGCTGTACTTCATATCCTGGAAGGGAAAGTTTCAAGATTTATTTACTTCAAGCTGGTATTTTTTTATTATTTTATTTTATCTTTTCAAGCTTGAACCTTTATTGCCACAGCACGTTTTTAACATTGTCTTTACAGCATCTAAAACCTGACTTGCAGGAACAGTCCAGAGGAAATGAAAAAAACATGTCCCATGATCTAAGGGGTCCTTACTCTTCATGAATGTTGGTAGTACTGCCAAACTCATAACTTACTAAACCGTGAACAATATGGATTACTACAGATAGAACTGTAGACCTGCAGCATAATTGTAAAAGGCTGTCTCTAATTGCACTTGAACATTAAAAAAAAAAATAAGTGATGCTATCCTTTTAGAGTAAAGTTTTTCCTTTAACTCATTGAAGCTTTAAGAGCTATCAACTGGAATTAACAAACTAAAAAGCTTCTTTTTTCAGAGCAATTAATTATGCCTTCAAATAACTCCTGTTAAAAATGGGAGAGCTTTCCATAGTTTCCCTCCATTTCATCTTGGCCCTCAACTTTTTTCTGAGGACAGTGTAGTCTTTAGAACCTACTAGGACATATGCCAAAGTCTCCAGCAAAATTAGTGCTGATTCTTGGTTCTTTTGGAAGTCTGAAGCAGTCAATAATGTCACATATGCTTCTTATTTGGGATCTACCCATCTGACCAGAAATCCCTGAACTTTCTTTGACCATCTTCTGCTTCTCAAATCACAGAATTTGTTGGATTGGGAGGGACTTCTGAAGATCACTGTTCAACACTCCTGCCACAGGGTTTCACTGATAGTAATTTGGTGTGGAGGAAGGAGATAGCCAAACAAGTAGTGTGGAGAAGAATGCAGGGGCTTTTTGAAGGCTCCACAGAAATAAGTTCCCAGTAAAGGTCATTGCTGGCCATTTGTGTTCTCGATCAAATCAGTAGCCATGTGGTGGATGTAAGCTCAGCTATTTCACTGTAACTGTAATAATAACCTGGTGCAGAATTTTTTTTAAAGAGAATTTTCAAAGAAAGTAATAGAAAATCTTACTACAAATGAAGCAGCATACATAGGTAAGAGACCTTGCTTCTCTTCTGCAATATCTATAGGAAAGAGCTGGTGTTGTATTCTAAACAGACAGAGATTTCTGTTTTGAGACCTTTGAACATTTACACAACCCATGGGTAAATTTCAGAATTGTCACCATTGCCCGATGTATTCAGATTTCAAAATTTTGCAAACTCTCCTAGAACAAGGTTTTCACTAAAGGTCAAGTAATGTTTTAAATTACTAAGCACAAGAGAGTTGGTGCTATTTTTTTAGGTGAACCATCTATTTTTAGAGGATAAAGTAATAGCAGCAGCTGATATTTATTTTTGCTGTGTTAGTGAGTGCTCATCAATAGCGTAATGGGCACATCTAATTCTACAAAAAAAAGCAAACCACGTGTTTGGGCCAAGTACCACACAGTATACCTGCTGGTGTAGAGTTTTGATACTTTTTAGAATTCTTTGTTTCATCTCTGTTTGTGATCTGGGTACAATCTTGCCCATAGTATCCTTTACTAACTCCAGGAATACTGTGCTGGTGACTATATGTTTTATTCCTGTTTCTGTTGTTACCAGTTATAGCAAAATTACAAATGGAACTGGCAGATTTTAATCTTTATTGCTACTATCAGAAATATACTGTGATTCTTTTAACTTCTCTGCTTTCACTATATCAGATTTTGTTGTTCTCTTTATACCTTCAATATTCCCTTCTGCTCTACTCGGTTGGCAGGAATAAAGTGATTGTGAGTTGCAGAGGGGAGAGACACAACTGAGTCAAATTCATTTTCTTTTTAAGTCTATGTATCTTCCATAACCTGAAATTTGACAGTTTCTCTCTTGTACTTAGTTATTCTCTTTCTTTTCCTGGTTCCAGTGCTGTTTGGTGTCAGTCATCTATGGGCAATGTGAGTGGATTAAAAAATGAAAGTAATATTGGAGTTCAAAATTCTGCAGAGGATTTGCCTTCAGATGTGGTTCCACTGTCTAATAGAGAAAAAATATAAGAAACTCTCATTTTAAAATATTGTCTTTTCAGACCTCTGAGTTTAGACAGAGACAATAACAATTTTCAAATTCATTGCTTTTTCCTTTGGAGAAGTAATGGAGATTGAAACAGTCCAGTAAATGCAAATCTCATTAAACAGCACATGTAATGGATGAATCTCTGTGATTCTGCTGCCCACAACATCAAAAAGTTTATTCTTACTAACTTTCTGCTTCCCAGAAGTTCACTGACAGAAGACAAAGAATGAAGAATGGAGAAATCCAGTATCAGTTGTTCTCAAAAGACTTTTGAAATAAGCCCTTCCCTGCTACTCCTTACAACAGCTCTCAGAAACTCAATTTATATTCTATGCTGATAGCTGAAAAACAGAAGAATAGAAATATCTGATCCATACAGATCCCATTCTGCAGCAAGTATAAGAGCATTTAGAAAGCCCCTTCCTCCTTTGAGAGAGCCTGTTCCTTAACAATTGAAAGAAAGGAGACAAAAAAGTCCAGCCTTGGGAAAAATGAGAGAGCCAGCTGCATACTTCAAAATATTGTAAGACATTTCTCTGCTTAAGTTCCCTCCCTCTAGAGGAGATTATAACAATGTAAACAAATGCATAATAAAATTTCATGGTTTTGTTGTTCATCTGCATAGAAGGCTATAGGCAGATAATCCTCAGGACCTAGCTCTACTCATTTATACATAAGGGTTCTTAAATTAATACAAAAGACATGAAGAAAAAAATATATTCTGATTCTTCCAGATGTGCCTTTATGATATTTCCCTGGAGGACAGGAGAGCCAGCAGCACAAAAATNGGAGCTGGTAAAATTTTTAAATCTAAGTACACTGAGTGATGGTGACAATTTTGAAATTTACCTGTGGGCTGTGTAAATGTTCAAAGGTCCCAAAACAGAAATCTCCGTCTGCTTAACAGACAACCCAAATTCTAAATTACCCACATGTAAGAAGTATGCAGTAGAAACATAGGTTTTTCCTCCTAAAATCAGGAGGCCAAGGTGTTAGAATGATGTCATAGGTTACCTGTGTGTGCAGTACAGTAGAGGTTCTGTCATCACAGATCTGTGGACTCCAGGCTGAAGTCAAATAAAATAGAGTTACATGAAGTTGACTTTCATGAACAGTGAGGTTCAAAAATTCAACCTGCTTTGGAGATAAATAGACATAGGCGCTGAGTTAAAAAGATTTTCTTACATTATTTTAAAGTTGAGTTTCCCTTGTGCTTCATTAGTAGATGTTGCAGCTTTCCCCCTTCAAGCTATTTTGCATCAAAACTGGGCGGAAATATTTTGGCTCTGGAAGCCATGTGCCTGGAAATAAATCCCCAAATATGTCCCTCCTAGTTGTGACTAATAGTCTTGTCTGACTCTGTGCTACACTTTCTGAAACCTCCCAGAATAACAGTTTCTGTGGACTTTATTATTTCAAAGAGAAATTTCAGGTAAGCAAAGAGATTTTCTCTATTATCATGATTGACATTCATTGTGGTTTAGTAATGCAAAACCATAGATGGGAACATAAAACCCTCAGAATGCAAATTCCCTTGAAATGACAAGGCTTACTGATTCAATATCTTCTTTACAGAGAGGATTTTGAAATGAAAGCTATAACCTCAGGCTTCAAAACAGTCACACTAACTGTGTTTACTGTAAAGTTCTATATACTAAATAGATGACTTAAAATAAATCTTTCTGTTCTATGTTATTCATACTTAAAAATTTACTTACATGACAGTGGTAAATTACATAGTAGCAAAAAGAACTATTATAAATTCTCCTGGAAAGGTATCTAAATTTTAGACAGCCTTGACTGATTTCAGAATCTTCTTTATTTAAAAATTCCTTCTGTATTCCATGTCTATATATTTGAGGCTACTTTTGAAATGGAAATCAGTGCTAAGGCCAAAACAATTCAAGACATGACAAGTCTTTTTTTATTGTTTCCCATGTGTACTCCCATAAGCGCTTGATGAAATAATGCTAATTTGAAATGTAATTCTGGTTGCTTTAGAAAAGTCCACTGTGGTAACTTCTAAAATCAACTGTTCTGATTTTTCTCCCCTGTATTTTGAATTTTCACTACTTATTCACTTGATGTACATATGGGGGCCAACTTTGTCTGTCTTGGTGTTTTGGTGCTATTCCAACTACAATGCCTTTACCTCTGTTACAGTGAAAATGCTTACAGATGATTTGTTTTTCACATAGATGTTTCTAATTAATTTATAGTTGTTATTAGAATTCCACGTGAAAATTTATAATATTGTGGTTTGCTGGGATCATTTTCTCTTTAAGCTTTTTGTTTCTTTTAGTAACAAGAAAACATGCTTTCGTTCTAACTTTACAAATATCATATTGTGTATTTCTTCTTGTTAATTCCTAGTAATACTTCTGGATGACTATATGTAAAGATGAGGCAAAAAACTCTTGATAATTTCTTTGGTGCTGTAACAAATCATTGAATTGTCTGCAAAGGTGTATGATATGACTGCCCACTGCTGGATGGAATGATGTAACAGGGCATTTTCTTTGGCTGCAGGGTGATATTGACCAATCATTTTGAATGTGACTCTCTGTTGGAGACTGCAAACCTCCATTCTCCTTTGAACACCCTGTAGAATAAAATGATGAGCTTTATCTGTAGTGCTGAGATCTCTTACTTGTACATATAATATGTAAAGGTATTATATTCTGCCAACTTTATTTGCAGAACATATTTAATATTTGTGTTCTTGTCTGTAAACAATTATTCTTAGTCACAGGAAACCTTATCCTGTTTGCTCAAGTAGTCTAATCTCTTTTTACTATGTATAGATATCTATATTAATAAGTGACAAAACTAATTAAAAATTACCATAAATATACATGGCACCTGTATGCTACTGATACTTTTTCTGTGTGATAAAACAGTTGTGTTAGGGAATTATCTTAATGCTTCTACTATTATTTTGAAATAATTCACACTTTATTGGAGATGATCTGTACAGCCTCTCTTTTTCTTCGTTATAAAGGACTGTATGAACAGCTCAAGTCTGTGTCCTTCAAGGTGCTGCTAGTCTTTCTCAGTGGCTACATCCTTTTAATGTCTTTCCTTTGAATTTGCAAATACTTCATGTGGGGTGCCAGGGTCACCATCAGAGTAGGCTTACAGCTGGAAATGCACACAAGCAGGCATTCAGACAAAGACAAGAGACACATTTTGCCATGTACCTTTTCATGGCACTGTCAGGTTAAGACAGTGGAATAATAGCCATCATAACAAGTTAGCTTTATTAAAATTTTTATTTTCTTTATTATTTGAAAAAACATTCAGAAGCAACATAAAATCATTAACAGTCTGTAGACATATGTGCCACTTTAAATATTCAAAAATGCTTAAGAAGTCTTTTGCCATTGTATTTGTCCAGAGCATGAGAATGAACTTCACTGTATATGTGTAAGAATTGTTTAATTGCTAGCAATAGTTGTTTACACTGATAGTACATCCAGTGATTAATTCATAGAACTCCTAAGGGAAGACTAAACCATATAAAGGTCTCAAAGATACGAGCCAGGGTGGAGAGTGCATTGTAAAATATTTAGCAAACACTAAAGCAAACCACAGAGAGCTACAGAAGGAGCCAGCGGTAGGGAAGAATATATTATCTGCCTCAAAAATGATGGTTTGAACCTGGAGAGAGATATTTTAAAGGGGATGAAAGACAGTTTCCTTCCACTGGACACATAAACATACTGAATTGGGATATGATGTAAGGATGTGTATCACAGGGAACAGAAACACATTATCCTAGGTAACCTTTATTTAACTTTGCAATTTACAGAAAATTCTACTTTAGCTGTAAATCATAAATGTATCAGTGCTAATGAAAAGCTTATCCATAAATTTCTATGTCAAAGTAAAACTATATCCTTTTGAAATATCAATGTTATTTGACAAACTTTAGTGGATTATTTTATTATTCTAATTAAGCACAATTAGAATTTCTAGCTCTTGTACTAATTGAATTGAATGTTAATTTGATCTCTGTTCACTCACGCAGCTTCCAAACTGAGGACAATACCCTAAAATTAAAGAATATTTTACGAAATTCCTTAAGCAAGTCATACAATGTGTTACTTCTGCAAATTAAACTTTGTATGTAGATTACAGAAAGTTGTAGAATTCTAGTTTTTTCTGTCTTATATATGATCCCTCATCAGAAAGATATATTTTTCTTTCATTACTTCAGGAAACCCTTACATTTCATTGTTCACTTAGACAAAAAAATACCAGAGTCCTGTTCATCCAAAGATGAAAATATGTCTGCACTTGTTGCTACCTATAAAAAGGAATTATATGCTCCTAAATTTCTAGTAGTTTCTATTCAAAAAGTGACTACTTTGAATTTCCAGTTTTCTCCATCCATGTAGGTTTAGCTGTTGGAATAGTGAAGCTGCTTATACCTAGAGGTGACACCCGGCATCACTCTGCCTGGTGATGTGAGCCTCATGCAGTAGCCGCCTTTCTGTTCAAATGAACAGTCTTCACTCCTATACATAGACACTGCCAACTTTTTTTTGTTTTCAGAACTTTGTTAATAAATAGGCATTTTAACCTTGTAAAGATCTGGTCACAACTCCATGCAATGCTGCAGGCAAAAAAGGACCTGGGAGCATTGGTCGACAGCACTGAACATGAGCCAGCAGTGTGTCAAGGTGGCCAAGAAGGCCAGTGGCAGCCTGGCCTATATCAGCAGCAGTGTGATCAGCAGGACTAGGGCAGTGATTGTCCTTCTGCACTCGGCTGGTGAGGCCATGTCTTGAATCCCATGTTCAGTTTTGGGTCCCTCATTACAAGAAAGATGAGGTGCTGGTGCATATCCAGAAAAGGGCAGTGCAGCTGGTGAAGGGTCTGGAGCACAAGTCTTATGAGGAGCAGCTGAGGGAGCTCAGAGAGCTTAAGCTAGAGAAAATGAGGGTCTGGGGCGATCTTATCGCTCTCTATAACTACTTGAGAGAAGGTTTTAGAGAGGTGGAGATCAGCCTCTTCTCTCAAGTAACAAGTGACAGGACAAGATGAAATGGTCACAAATTTCACAAGGGCATATTAGGTTAGATATTATTTCTTCATGGAAAATGTTGTGAAACATTGGAAGAGGCTGTCCAGAGAAGCAGTGGAATCACCATTCCTGAAAGGATTTAAATGTGTAGATGTGGCACGTGGGGACATGGTTTAGTGGTGGACTTGGCAGTGCTGGGTTAACAGTCAGACTGGATGATCTTAAAGATCTTTTCCAACGAAAATCATTCTGTGATTCTAAGGTCATACGCTGAATTGTATTTCTGTTTATAACATGAAACAGGAATTATTGGTCAGGCTTGAACCCAGCTCTCCCATCCTCCCCCACAGTCTGCCAGGCCAGAACCCACTCACAACCCCAAGCTTCCCTGTATCAGTCCCCATCCTGGTGCTCCTTAAAATAACCCTATGTTAGCTCTAAGCAACTCAACAAATCCATAGCTGATCTCTGCTAACTCCATGTCTTTGCAGGGTGTGAGGCACATCTTTCCGGGAAGGGAGTTGTATGTCACAGCTCCAAAAGCCCTGCTAGCCTTGTCCAACCCTATTGGCCCCTCCAGGCCCCACCTGCCATGGCCCAGTGCCCCATTTCCGTCCAGTTCATACCTCTGTGATACCATAAGGCACCAGTTTAGAGTCAGCACTGCTTCTGCTGGAATGGTTGCAGGAGAGCCTGGTTTTCTGACAGGTAAAAGTGCAAGCAAAGAAACAGTCATCGCTAATAAATTAGAACAAAAGAGAAGTCTTATGAGCCCACAAGAAAATACAAAGCAGTAAAAACTCCCACACCACCTATTCAGCTGGCCTGGATGCACTGGCATCACCAAAAATGCATGCTTTCAAGTGTAGTTTTGGAGGAATACAATGAGATAGCAATAAAGGTGTTTTCTGGAAAGCAAATTCTTTTTCTTTCGTTTTTTTTTTTTTGACGGGCACAGGAGAAAGAACAAATGTGGCTTTTGAAAGCAACATCTGGTAGTTTTGAGGTAGTATCAATCTTGTGTTTGAGTAGCTGAAGACCAACTGATATTTTCAAGTTAGTTTAGGATGTTTTAAAACTTTTCTGAAAAGTGAGCAACAACCTAGATTATGTTTTTGTCTGGCCAAGAGGCTATTTGATCTCTTAAAAAACACATGGTTTTGCAAATTAGTAGGTTGTCTCCTCTGCACAGTGATTATTAAGACTTTGACTACTCTGTGGTGGTATTAATTTAATTCAATGCAATGTCAGTTACAAATTTCTCCTTTGCTGTGGATTGATCTGTTATTTTTCACTTAACACTGATATGCATATCATTGTAGAAAGGAAGGGATATAAATAAGACTTTCTATGCATCTAATTACTTTAATTGATTTGTACTGAAATAGCTGACCTTTAGTACCTGGTTCTCCCTTCACATTTAGGGCTGACAGCTCACTCTGATGATCATCAACCATGGGGAAAATAATTTAAGATTTCAATTAAAAGCATGCAATGTAGGCTAATCTATGGATCTCACATTAGTAATGCTCCATGCTTTCCTGCTAGGGAATACATGTCATGTTTGAGCAGAAAAATGTTATATGAAAACTACCTGAAGAAGTAATCTAATGAATTATAACTAAAAACTGAAAAAAAAAAAAACAAACCTCACACCCAGGAGTCTTTGAGCACTTATGTGTAAAAATTACAACTAGTAAATAGCACCCCTCATTCAGGCCAAAGATCACAAGATATATAAACTAAGCTAATTACTATATTGTCTTTCTTAGGTGACACAAGAGTATTGATGCTGTCAACTATCTATGCAGTTTGCTCCAAGTGTTATTTTTCAGAAAAAAATATTGGTCTAAATCTCCTTTTTCTTAGACAAACAGGCAGAAAAATTCAACACATTGGTAAAGTGTCAGACAGGTCTGTGTTCTTTAAGATGGCACAGAAGTAATAAATGTTGAGCTAGATGAAATATGGTAATTAGTAAAGTTCTGTTGCTATTGATTGGAGTTAAAATTTCCTTCAATAACTTCATTAGAAGAGTTTTCAAAAAGTTTTATGCGTTTTATATCTGAAAAACACTTTTCATCACACAACTTCAGTGAATTTGAAAATGCGCAAAGCACTCAATGAACATAACAGCTGTGTTTCAAACCAATGCTATGCCAGAAACATATCCTAATTGATTATAATCTGTATATTACATTTCATGTTTTGAAAGAGAAAATATTAAGTGTTTTGATAGAAAAAAATACAACAATAAGCTCAAGGCACTTTTCTCAGTTCAAAATTACTTTACTTTGGACTAATGTTCTTCCATAATTGGAATATATTATTACTTTTATTATTTGTGTTGCTGCAGTTGGAAGCACTCTGTAGCTTAAAGTGTTTTATTTTAAAGTACATTTTAGTTACTGTGGTGTATGTCATATGTTGGATGCAAAGTGGGAATAATTGGGCATATATTTGATGAATTACGAGTCTGAAGTGGAAGTAAGATGAAAAATAGATTGTTTTTTGAGTAGGAAGGGAAGCAATTACTAACTGTACAAAAGTGTTTTTCTATTATTCAAAGTAATTCCTCATAAAAATTCATGACATTAAAATAGGTCTAAGAGTATACTATTCCAAACATGTTGATTCATTCACTCATAGCCACTGGAAACATTCTTTACTATCTCTCAGTCAATATTTTAATTTTTTAAGTCACTTCCTCTTTGTTATTTTAAAGGAAAATAAAATACAACCCTATTTTTTTCCCATGTCTGTCTATAATACTCTATGTTCTTAAATTTGGTGCCTTGTATGACCAGGTTTCTGAGAAAAAGACAAGTTCCATAAAGTGAGAATCTATTGCAGATTTTCACATTAAAATACTGTGTGTCTTCCTTGAACAGTGGACTACCAAAAAGTTCAACAGAATAAGTTTTAGATTGAAGGTTTACCTTTTTTTCCCAAAAACCTGGCAAAATTATTTTATTTTCTTCCAAGGAAAGGCCATCTTGGATAGATAAATTTTCTCCCTTTTCCATGTCATCACATCTGTAATGAAAAGGGTTGATGAAGACCATCAGGATATTTTTGTTGGGAACTTTCAGCTTCTACGTCATCCCCCGCTGCTTCTCTGGAAAACAATACAAATCTCTTGATCTTCACTCCTCTGCATAAAAACAAAAAAATTTTGAGAAGAAAATACGTAAATGAAGCTTGGCTGATTTATGGTGACAGAACTAGAGAAAACAAGGGTCTTGATGGACCTTATCACTCTCTAGAACTACCTAAAAGGAGGTTGCAGCAAAATAGATGTCAGTCTCTTCTTCCACGCAAGTAGTGACGGGACAAAAGGACATAGCCTCAAGTTGCACGAGATTGGACATCAGGAAGAATTTCTTGTGGTTAAGCATTGAAATAGGCTGCCCAGGGAGGTGGTAGAATCACTGTCCCTAGAGGTGGTCAAGAAATAACTGGATGTGGCACTTAATGCTATTTGACAAGGTCTAGTTAGCGAGATGGTGATGAGTCAGAGGTTGTACTCATTGGTCCTGGAGATCTTTTCCAGTCTTTAAAAGTCTATGATTCTGTAACTAAGACAATGGAGATCTGAACAAGTTGAAAGGCTGACATCTTAGCTATTCATATTACTTTCCTTTAAATTCTGTGGCAAAAAGTAGCCATTCTTTGAGCCTGCCAACATTCCTCTTCCTTTCCATTATCTGTAAACTGAACACAGCCTCACTAGCTCACATCCAGATATTTAAAATTAAATTCCCAGTAAAGGTTTATGTCTTGTGGTTTGATTTAGTTTTGATGATTGCCCACATATGTTGTTGTGTTGTCTGTAGTTTTGAGTAATATAATAGCATCTTTAGAATCATACCTGTGACACATTAGCTATACCACCACAGTGGGAAATGCACAAAGGATGATCAGATACGCTAGCCAGTTCTTGACTTCCACTTTTTTTCTTAGCTTTGTTCTGTTCTGGGGTTTTTTTGTGTGTGTTTGGTTGGTTGAGTTTTGGTTTTGTTTTATTTTGTAGGGTTTCTTTTTTTTTTTGTGGAAGTTTGGTTGGGTTTTGTTTGTTGGGGTTTTTTTGTTTGTTTTGTTACATTGAATATAATTTTATCAGAAAAAACATTATTTATTCACATTTTACTATGTTTTAGTAGTTCTCATAAGAGATGATCTGGATGGACACCTTATCAAAACAGCTCCCTGCTATTCTTGCATCTTTCTGTCAGGTTATTGCCAAGCTGTATGTCATTTAACAGTTTAAAAGGAAATCCATGTGCATGCACAGAAAAGGCAGAAAGCATATTCCTGTTTAAAAACTTAAGAAGCAACACTAATACAATCCAGTTTACAGAATATCTGCACGTATTTTCATAAGGTTAGAAGACTGAAAACTTCCACTGAAACAATGTAATTAAAAGTTGCAATGAGAAAAAATAGGTTAGCATTCTTAGTGACATTTGATTAAACATGCTGGCTCACAAAAATACACAAATGAAGGTCACATTTGCAAGTATTATAAGACTGAGTACATTTTAATTAAATAGTTGAGAAATGTCAGTGAGTTAGTAACTGACCAGAAGTCACTTAAGGAAAAAAAGGAATGAAGAAAACAAAACATCACCCCAAGAGTCAGCCTCCTTTACTCTCCATAGAGTTCAAACATTATAGAAACCATTTTCAAAGAAGTTTTGGGAATGAATTCAGTGAATTTGCCTTCTTTCTCACTTTAAAGAAAGAATGTATGTTGGTCAAATTATCATGTACTATTGTTTGAACTATGTTGAACTATCTTCCCTTTTAAAACGAAACTGACAGATGAAATATAACAGGACAGCATTTGTGGTTTATATTTGTGAACTGTACCTAAGAAACTTGTGTAAATATTTGCTGTCCCGTGGGAAAAGTCAGTTTTGTTCTCCCACAGCATATATGAAATGAAGTTGAATTTAACATAGCTATTACATATTATAGGAGTAAACATCTTTCACATTTTGTTGAAACTCATTATCACTTCCAGGAGACAGATATCCACTTAGGAAGTCTTTCCTGCCTGGGAAGTGTCTTTCTCAAGGGTGGTTCGAGGTTTTGTTCTTTTTTTTATTTTCTTTTCTCTTCTCTCTACATTCCAGAGAAGACTGCTGTCTCTCTCTCTGGTATGAGGAGAGATAAGCAGATGTTACAGGCAGTGCAGGCAGTGAGAGCCAGCGGTGGAGGGGAGGCCAAAGAAGAAAAAAGCCTTGAAGGAACAGGAGACATGCCTTTTCCTCAGGCCTAGTGCTTTGCAGCACTGTAACAGTTTTTCCTTTGTAAATTTAGTGTTCTCAACTGTTTGGAACAAACTTTCCTGAACTTCCACTGCCTGGCATTTTTGGGGGTGCCTGCATATTATTTTAATTTACAGCAGCATGTGCTGGAAATAATAAAAAGATTCCTGAATAATGTAATGACTTGATACAGAACCATTAAAAAATTACCAAAACTATTTCATATCGTAGTTGGCTGCTACAAATCCATTAAGAAAATATGCACTATGAATAAAAAAAATATAGTCTATTTTAAAAGTGTCATACCACAGTTAAAATTACCATTTGGGCCTATATGTTCCTTTTGCAGCTGAAGGAACCTTTGGATGTTTCATCCTAGATACTTATTTCTCAGAATGAGGTTAGGGAAAATATCATTCCATTGTGAAGCTCAAGTGCAGAAGCATTTTGAGAACTACCCGTAGGTCTTTGATGAAATTACTCGAGGATTTTAATGGTAGACTGGTAAAGCTAAAAAACACATCGGAGAGTAATATCTACTTTGCAGCAGTTAAACTGTGTACTTCAATAATGGAAAATATAAATTTATTCTCCTGAATCTCAGAAGTCTAATCCAAACCAAATTAAAGGAAAATTTTTACTGTAAATAGTACTCAAATAAAAATATATTTTAATTAAGTCACTGTGATTAGGCAGTTCAGAAGTCTAAATCTCAGAAGGCAATTGCTTGGATTAGGAAATAGGTTTTCTTTTCAAGTAAGTGTGATTTCTGCTGTAGTTGTCAGTAATGATCACAGGCTACAGGCTTTCAGTAAACAAAACAAGAAATATTTGTTCATGTATAATTTATTAACCATTTCTAATTATGTTTTATAAGAGAAACTTTACTCAGATACAGCATCCCCATGAGCAAGACAGAGCAACTGGAATCAGGATGAAATTTCACATTGATCACTAATTCCAACCAAACAAAACAATTATACCATGAAAGGTTAGAAACTAGATTCCGTAATACCATCATTACTTCAGCACCTTTTCACCATGCAGAGTGACTTTTGTATCTTTTCCTGCTCTTTCTTCCCATAGTACTTTACATTCATGCTATCTGAGATATTGTTGGTTCTTTCGATCTTTTAAATCCTGGAATTACAACTGCATCAGTAGTGTTCCCCATTCAACTAGATAAAGAATTTTAATTTTTTTTTTTCATTTTTAAGTGGGAGAAGAATTAAAGTCGTCTTAACTTGATGAGGCAGCACAGAACAAGTTCATTTCACCAACCTGCATTTTTTTCAGAAAAAAAGAAGTTGTCAAAAGTATTTCAGGGTTGTTGAATCCTATTTATTGGAGTAGCTCACTGTGGTACATATACAAAATACCAGGAGAGTCATAGTGTAAAAATTAAAAATGTTACTTTAGCAAAAAAGTGTATTTTGTTTCAAACTTCTGCAGAAAGGGAGGTTACATGCCGCTGGAGATTTTAGAATGGCTTCTATTTGCTTTTGTCTAGTGAAGTGTTATGTTGGCAAAACAGGTATTCTGGAGCAAGTCTATTGTATTTTCTGTTTTTTCCAGTCCCACTTCCTGCCTATGTTTGTCTGGCTCCTTCACCTCCAGATACGTTCTTGTGCCTTGAAACTGTTCCAGGCACTCAACCTAATGACATAAAATCAGATCCCAGACTAATTAGGACAGGAGTACTTGTTAGCTCAAGATTAGTAGGGACTATTATATGCCTCCTCTTGAAAGTTGGCATGCCCTTCCAATTAAAAAGAGTAAAAAGATAAAGTACTTCATGGCAGGATTTTGAAAGGATTAAAGGTTATTTTGCTCTCCCATGTGTGTATAGTGTACAATTTGGCCTGGTTGTAAATGAATTAAGTGTAATGGAGGATACAATTTTTGATGTATTTGTTTATAACGTTGTATCTGTGTACTACTTTTTGTGTTTCCTGCATGCCTGGCCAGCAGGGAGGAAGGTTGTTTATGTGTTTATTTGTCTCAATTTGTTTGTTGGGAGATACATTTGGCAGAACCAGGTAGAAGGATGCAAGGTCATCTGAGGGAGTTTTATGGAAGCAGATGGAGATGACAGAGAATAGGAGATACAGCAAGGAGGAGAGCTAAGTGTCAGGCTCACTAGAGGAGCAGGGGCCTGGCTACACTTGGTTCTCAGCATGTCGTTTCACTGAAAAAAATAATAATGAAAACAAAATGAAGAATTATAATATAGCATGTTTATGTAGAAACAGGGAGAGCGCAATGTGTTTGCTCCATGCCCTTTCCAAGCTGACAATGTGGTGCAATAGGAACATAGAAGCTGTATTAAATGGTCTAAGAATCAGGACTATTAGGATTCAACCTCTTATGGCTAATCTTCATTTATTTGTGAAAGAATCAATACACTACTCAGACTGTCTAGCTGCACAAGAGGCTTTTCTCTCTACTCAGTCAAGGAAGACTATTTCGTAACTTTTCCAATTAAATTACATAGGAATAATTATATGAATCTTCTCAAGGTAGAATAGCTGTATTGTCAGGAACATCATCTGAGGAACTATCTTTTTCTATCAACAAAGGGATTACATAGTTTAAAAGGTCTTCAAATATTAGAGTTACTACAGATATAGATATATAGAGATATAGAGAGATATAGTACTTTTAACAGCCTACTAATGCCGTATTTCAGACACTCAAAGTATTTATTATTTGCTGAAAAAGTACTGATGTGAAGTTTTCCCTAATCTGTGTTCTTTGCCATAAGACAAATAGAATAGCACTAAAATACCATAGTGAAAAAATAAAAGTCCTTGTATCTGCAGAAAATTCTCAAAGAAGTGTTAATTCGTTATATGTTATTGCAATGATGTTTCCTTTTAATATCTCATTCAGATTTGTTATACCATGTTATAAAATATGCACCAAAGGCAGCTCTGCATTGTTTTTTAGTTATAAATTAAAATTCTATCCAGTGTGTATTTCTTCTATGTTTGTGTATACTCTGGAGGAATGTCTTCATAACAGTGAACACAAGTGTTGCTTTTTTCTTTTTTTCTTTTTTAATTTTTTTTCTCCAGATGTAGAAATGGGTTCTGTAAACCAGAATATGTATCCCTGCTAGAATTTGTTTACTTCTCTATAAAAATATACTCAGGGATAATTCTGTGACACCACACTTTTTAATTTAGGATTTTTGTTTCTTTGTACCCTTCATGTAGATTAGAGATCATTTCTTCAATGTGAGTTATAAGCAGAGAGTGTTTTAAAAAGACAGAGATGTGGCATCTTTTCAAAACAAGAGTCTTTTTCACAGGTCTTTGCATTCTTGTAACCAGCTAGAACCTGGCCACATCCCAGCATCATGTGAGAAAAACAGGACTGTGTCCCAGTCTGTCAGCTTCCAGATTTTCTGCCGCATTTCCTTGGGGTATATCAAAGGATCTGAGCTTTGAGGAACTGAGGAGTTCCACAGTGTCCAACTGGTTATCTCTCCTGCCACCAGGACTGCTCTATTCACCACTAAGAATTGCCATCTTCTTGTATGGGTCATGATAGAGAGAGACTTATTCCCTCCCTGTATCCATATTCTCCAGGGAATGTCTTCCTTCCCTGCTCAAAAGGAAGATGTCCATTTTCCATTATGCATTTAATGTGATAAGTTAACCATGGACACTTCTATTGCTGAAATTTTATTTGGAAGGGTCAAAAATACTTTTGTTCATAAAGTAAATTAGCATTTTTTGAGACAAAAATAAGAAAAAAAAAATTCTAGAAGTAACCTGAATGACCATGAGAGTCTAATCTCAAGGAAATCAGAATTTTTTAAAAATAGTTATTTTAATGGGGCTAGATTTTAATATAAATTTTTTAAAGTATTTTCAATATTTCCCTTCCATTCAATAGATTTTACTTTACCCTCCTCTATGACAAAATTGTATTTACTAAGAACTAAAATACATTAACATTACAAAATGTTGAAGAGATATCTTAAAAGACAATGAAAGATATTGTTTGTGAAATCATATTTATAGTCCAATGATAATTTTTCAAGAGGGCATTTAAGACAAATCTTCATGCTGTTTTATTTTTATCATAATTTTATTCTGTTTCACTCCCCTTTGTGGGCCAAGAAAGATTTTATTATGCTTATGATAAACAAAACAGCATGATGCACATAATAAAGAAGATTATTTTTGATACCAGGATGAAAAACAAATTAAAGGAGAATTCTCCATATTTGTGTATTTCCCATTTGATTGTCAAAATTTAAATTCAAAATTAGAAAGTGATATGGCTTCATCAAGTAGTATGAGTTTGCCTAGACAAAAGTGGCAATTTTATAATAATGGTCATCATTTGCCAAATTTCAGCTGCTTCTGGAAAGTAGGAGAGTTGAATTTTTAACGTCTGATCAAAGACAATAAATAATGTGCTTAAATAAGTTTTCCTTAGAGGCTCGAAATATGCTTTGTTATATAAAGTAAAATGCGTATTTCTCTAATTGTAAACCATTTGATATATAAAATAGTCAAAAATATATTTATGATTAGAATATTTTCACAAAAGCTTTCCACCAAGGCTATGATCTAATATTTTAAAGAGATTTTATATCAAGTGTGCTGCTATTTAAAGCTTTTGGACACTCATAGTTTTCTGTTGTTTGTGTTATGCCAATGTGAAGGATGTCTAATTTTTAAATATTTATCACCAGCAGAGATAAAAAAAGATGATCCTTTTTTCTTCCAGCCACTTCCACTTGTCCTCCAAAAGATCTTTTCCCTCATAGGCACTTGATAGGCAGTCTGAGTCCCTTTGCTCATCTCTATGAATATATTTTTAAACGTTTGTCTCACCTCCTTAGGACTGTTGTCTTTTCAGGACAACTGATTTCGATAGTTCTACTTGTTTTGTTCCTTCAAGCCATGAGTTATATTTTTTAACCTATTATAATAACACTATTTATTTCCTTTATATTTGGCATTACATAGGGACCAAAAACTTTATAATATTCTTTATTTGTAAACACCGAAATTTTACATACAGTCAGAAAAGGCAAAAACGGGGTGTTACAGAGACAGAAGAGGAGGTGATTTTAGCATTTGTATAGTTTTGGGGGAGATATTTGTGCATTTATGGACTCCTGAGCTGCTTAGTTAGCCCACTTGATTTGCAGAGTGATGTTGAATTGAGGAACATACTTAGCTTCAGTCAGTGTTTCTGCTTTGCACATCCAAAATAATAGAATGTTGTGAAGGAAAGATGGTGGCTTTCTACTAGGAAATAGAAATAAAATTCAAATAATTGAAAACTCAATTTCCGTAGTAAAGAAATTTAATAATCACCTGATTTTTATATTGTGGTGAAACTGCAGGGAAATTTTCTGACTTAAAGATATGTGCTGCTACCCAGTTCTGTTTAGAAGCTGAGTCTCTCATCACGTCTGGGGTATTTCTGTCACTCCTTGTATTATTTTGGTTGTTTTGTTTTGTTTTGTTTTTTTAATTTATTTTTCTACTGAGTAACTAAATATTCTTTTGAAAAGTGATGGATTTTTTTCCCTCTATTTAGTGTTCACTTCTTGTTGTTTTGTTTGTTTTCCAGAATATTCAGAAGCTGTTCCTGGTCTCCCGACTTCATATGCTGCTATCCTAAGAATCAAATCTGGTAGTTCATCTTTAGCCTCATTTAATTCAAAGACCAGACCACGGTTAAGCAGTCCATCATCAGGAAGTGTACCTTCACCAGGCTGGAGAGGAGCCGCACAACATTATCACTCCCCAACAAACCTCTATCACTTTTCAGAGACCTTCAAGCATGACGGTAAGTCTAATTTACTGCTCTGAAACGTTTTTCAAAAGCAGCAAATTTTAACAGCTTACTTCAGTATTTCTCAGACATAATTTTGAATTTGATTAAATATCACAAAGTGAAAATGAGGTTCTTTCCTTTAGGTTCTTCAGATTAGCCTTAGTCACCACTTAAAACATCCTTATTTATATTAACAAAATTTTTGAGTTTTATTTATTCTTAAGGTGTTTTTTCTTTTCTTTCTTTACGTTTTCAGAGCTCTTACAGGAAAGATATTCTAGTTATCATCCTACAACTGTTATGTGATGATGGAGTTAAGTGTTAATCTTTATCAGCCAGGGCCTCCTAAATGAGAAAAATGCTACAGCATCCTGTGCTCATGTGTGGTCATGAGAGACAACTGCTTCATGTAAGGGGACATTTTTAGGAGGGGAGGAAACATATGTTATTGCGATACAGAATTTGAATAATTCAAACATCTAATATATGCAAAAATTCAGGAATCAATTTTTCCATTAAAAAAAAAAAACAAGCCAGCACATTTATTAGCTGTTTAATTATACACGTTCTCAAGTGATTTCTCAATTGATTTCCCAGCAGACATGCTCAGTCACCTGACATTGCTTCTAATAAGGGTCCTTTTATACTGACTTTATGCTGTTTCATTTGCACTCTGGATTCAACATGTGTTTCCTGATATCTTAAATTAAAAGACCTATGCTCTGGCTCTCTGCTGAATTCAAACTGTCTGGAATTATTTTGCGTAAACATGCAGCTAAGGCAATGAAGTCCTTCTCTTCAAACTATGTATTGATGTGTAAAGTCATGACTAAAAAACGTGAATAGAAAGTATGAATTATTCATTAAATAGTCTTGAAGAATCGTAAAACTGCAAGCTCTTATGTTTTCTTACTGTTCCAAAACCTTTTGGAATTGCTGGAGTTGAAATTAACCTTGAATAAGGACTCTTTTTTCCCCCTTCATCTTTGTTTTTATATATTTTTGAAGAAAATAAAGAGCAAGGTTTATGTCACAACTGTAGGTGATTTAATAAAAGAACCCCAAGATAAGCAAGATTGGAATCGAATTTTTTTTTTGAATGAGAATTCCTGATTTCCTACAATCTGCGAGATTCACCATTTACCAGTCTGAATTAAAGACAAAAGCTACTAATTTTTTTCCATGCCTACAAATACTTGGCAACATTGATTCATGTGGCATGCAGTTTAGATATTATAAATTAAGTTCAAAATAGATTTATATGTTTCAGACCATGGAACAGAGAAAACATTTCAAGCAACAGGAAAAACTTTCTTAAGACACACAAAAAATATGCTTCAGAAAAGATAAATCTGAAAATACGAGAAGATAATTTAATCCCCTTTTCAGTGTGAACTCAATCAGGCATGAACTGTACACTATTCCAGCATGCAGAATACTAGAACCAACTAACATATCTTCTGACGTGTATCTGCCTGAAATTATCTCCAAAGGAGTGTCCTCAAAATTTCTTGACTTTTAGGTTAACTGAAACATAGTTCAGAGATTAAAATGTATGTTAGAAATGCATAGGTTACAAATATATATGTCTGCATGTATATGTGTGTGTGTCTGCTTCTATATATGCAATATAACTATTGCAAATTTTAGCCACCTTTAGTAAAGTTGAAACCCATTGCATGCAGATTTAATCATTGGAACATATTCTGCCATGATGCAATTGTGGGCTTCTTTTTCATTACGTTGAAATAAATTTTATATTTTGATGTATGATAATGATACTAAACCAGATAGTAATTATTTATTTCTTAGGTGTAAATGGAAAGATTATAATATAGAACCTACTTGTGAAATAAATATGAACACTGAAGTTAATAAATTTTTTCAGAGTTTAAACTAAAAAGAATTTCTAGCTTTAAGTTGAAGGAAGCAATACATTTTTTGGAAATCAGGGTGACTATACAACTAAAATATTTTCTGAATATTCTAAACAGGTTAAACTGTCTATTTCCATGATAACAAAGGCTAACCAGAAAATTCTTTAGAGACATCAGGTGAAGTGCATACAAGAAGCATTAGTTGAAAGTAAAGAAAGGAAAAGAAAAAGGAAATTCATAAGCAAGGTTGATAGTGAATAGCACTAAAATGTGATGAACCTTTACCAAAAAGTCTTTCACTTTGTAGGACCAATTTGAGATAAAATAGTACTGCTTTACTTTAATTAATTATTATATGCATATTTCAGCAACATAGGTAGCCTTATCAGGAACTTCCCCCACTTTCTTAAGGTATCCTGAACATATAATATTTAAGAGTGACAGATTGCTGGGTTTGGTATGTGATGTGTCAAGTAGGTACTTTTTGGAGTAGAGCCTGTATGCAGAACAGAGTGTGTATTTTACGATGGAAGATCTGTTAGTGATCCCTCATTTTAGGCTGCCTTAGAAGTTCTATCATTTTAAATCATCTAGTGTAGTTTTTCTTTAGATAATTCTTCCATCTCCACATGGGTTCAGCAAGCCTTTAAAACTGAAGGGGGTTAGGGGGTGGGGGTGGCAATTAAAGCAATAAGAAAACATTGTTTTCCTGCTCTTGTAAAACCTTGTGTTTTCAAAAATTTTCCTGAGTTACTCTACTTTCAACAAAGAACTGCCATCACCCTTGTGGCATTTGACAAATTTTGACAGTGCATCAGAATAAGAACTGAAAGAAAGTGATTGGTCCAAAGATCTCTCTGGTTCACTTTCAGAGGGATGAACAAAGCCACCCACCGGTACTGTCACCAGCAGCAAAAAAGTCCTTCTAAAGGGATATGAACAGAGGAAGCAGAGAAGACCTGAAGGAATACTTTCTTCCTCCATATTCACAGGCTGCCTATATATATCCCCTCTCATAACTTGTCTGCTATTTCTTCCCATGAGTAGCTCAGCCTGAGAAGATGGCACCAAGATGACTGTTTAGGCCAGACATATAGCTTGAATGGCACTGTAACATTGCAGACGGTCAAACTGTATTAATGACATTTAATGCATCTGACCAAAGCAGTGTAGAATTTACTAAACCTTCTCTTTCTGCAGACAGTTATATTTTACAAATATTATTTAACCAAACATTTATAATAAACTCAATTCTCTCATTCTTTAGAAGTGCAGCACATAGAATTATCAGACACTAAAAATAATACTGCCAATGCAGCTTCAATGCAGGTGTTTGGACAGGGTCGTATTTCTTTCCTGCCCACCTCTGTCATGCCAAGGTTTCAGGAATTAATTCCTTTTCACAGTATATTTATTGACCTGAAATTATATAAAGAATGGCTGCAAGAAAGCTGACTGTTAAGGAATGACACTATTTCAGTTACTGTAGAATTGAAAGTAAATGAAATTTAATTCTCATCTGCAGTTTGTTCTCATGGTGCGTGCATTGCTCAGCAAGAAGAACTAAAGAGTGTCTGTTTTTCTTCCATCAGTAACTGAGGGAGAAATAAAACTATGTCTGTAGATAAGAGAGGGAAACCATATTTTGGCTACTGCCCAAGTTGCAGGACACACAGATTCCAGTTTGCATTCCCAGGAGTACTTACATACTTGGCACTAAGAAGCATTATACTCTAGTATTTTTTAAGTACAAAAGTGCTGTAAAGAGAGCATCGGTACTCAAAGAATATTTGAGCACTGCTCTCAAGAATATTCTAGAATTTCAAAGAGGGATTTTACTAATATTTTGAATATTTTCCTTATTCTTGCCTTTCTGGACAATACCAGTTTAAATAGTAAATCCTAATGACAGTGCTTAGTACTTTTAATTGCCTAGTCTGACAATGGCAACTTAAAACTTATAAGGGGACCACAATCTAGCTGTTACACTGCTTAGTTGCAGTGCCCTCATGTAATCCCAAGATTCTGTAATTAATCACTAGTCCTAAAGCAACTGATTGCACTTAAAGCAACTGATTTTCTGTATCTTATTTAATAAAAGCCTGTGAAACCTGATGCCAGAAATCTGATGCCTTTGGACCCCTGGTGGCATCGGAAACCATATATGTGTATCAAAATATGTGTATGTGTGTACATAATTATATAGATCATATATCCACATGTACAAAGACCATTTAAATTATATAGAATAAGAAAACAAGGCAATAGGAAAAGATCCAGGATAATTCTTGCAAAGACCACACAAAGCAGAAGAACCAGACAATAGTTTATGAATCAGAAAAATTTATTTCCAGGTCAGGCTGAAGGGTTTGTGTGGCTCTCCTGTCCATAGTTTGAGGGGAGCATCCAACTGTCTGTGGGACCATGGTGTGTTACAGACTGGGGCTGTATGTACTTCCTGGTCTTTGTGTCAATGGCTTTGTAAAAGCTGCAGAAATTTCTGTCTGCGTGGCTGAGAGAGGGGACAAGCGTGTGCCATGGTCTGCTCCTGTCTTTGTGTGAGTTGTCTTACAGTACAATATGCTACGGGTATTTGTGAAACTGGCCTCATTCATTATTATATTTTTTCTGAGTCTCCAAATATTCTCTGCCAGTATTCTACCACTCCATTTGAAATGCAGATAAGCAGCTAACTACGTATTTTAGAAACGTGACTTGCATGCATTGGACTTTCTCTGTTACCTTTGTCTTCACTGCAGGCAGAAGTAATAAAACCTGATTTTCTCAGTCCAAACAGCACAAGTGTCCATTTGACCACGACCATTAAGAACACAAGCTTCCATCTAAAGAGTTTATGTTATTTTGCTAAAAGGAAAGTGCAACAGAGTATTTCAGTACCACTGTTGCAAGACATAACAGGTAGAAAGAACCTTGTACTGCTAGTGACACCAGCACCTAGCCTTGCACCTTTTTCTTTTCTTTCTAGCAGTCTTAGATTGTGACATTATATTTATCTACAGAGTTACTCCTAGGGAGAAGATGAAATCATTAATCTTCATTAATATACTCCCTATCCATATGCCTACTAATCTGCATGAAATAACAGTTAAATCTAAGTCTAGGATTTAGATTTGCTATCGTTAACTAATTCTTGGTTTTTCTAAACTCTAGCTGGATGTGAGTTCTGATTAATTACACTTACATTTATTAGTATTTTTTTTGTGCAATATAAGAAGCAAGTGAGCAAATTATAAGAAATAATTTATACAATGGTTTTGTACTCACATTTTCCTTTCTTAAAATAAGTTTTGCCAGCTGAATCCATTGGCCCTGCGGCATCTTCAACTGCGCTGCTCAACATTTAGTACTGGAGTTATTTTAACTTCAGTGTTATAAGTACATATCAGAAATTACTTATTGTGGTTGTTTTGATTTTTTTTTTAAATAATGCAGATATTTTTTACAGAAAATATATTTCTGCTAATAAACCCAAGGGAAGTAATGCATCTACACAGTAATGTACATATGCAGAACAGCAATCCACCCTTCTTTACATAGTCCTAGCAATAGGACAAATAAACTAGAAAATAATGGAAAACAGAAACCACTAAGTGCTGCTGCTCTTATTTGCTGACTTTATAAACTGACAGGATAATTATTTTAATCCATTTCAGTAGAAGCATATACACCTCAAAATAAAGGTATTTTCAAAATCTGGCTTTGAATAGTAGTGCAAAAAGACAACAACTAAGTGTGTAATAAGTGTGTAGTCACCAAAAGTAATGGTTGAACAGCATAATGGGATTTTACATGGTCTTTTCACTGTATGATAAGAGAATTGAGAAACTGCAAATGTAAGAATTTAAAGACATGGAAAGTTGCATCTCAAAGCTAGCATAGTATGCCCTGTGTCTCCCATGTTTATCATCCTTTTTCAGACTCCAAGAGTTTCTTCTCTATACCAAGATTCATATTCCCCTTTTCATCTACACAGATTTTATGAACCTGTTAGCTAAATGAAAAAGATTGCAGTTCCCAAAATTGTGAAACCATAACATGTGGTTGAAGTTGTGTGGAATTGGTAAATCAATGAACTGAATAATTGTCATAAGTCAATGACCAAACCCCCGAGTGTTCAGGTGTACCTTTCTTACTTCAAGCAGGATGTTATAAATTGCGTAATGTGTCGTGCTGTCCTCAGTATGTACTGGAGGACATCTATGACAAGAACATATGAAACAATAAAAGTGACAGAGAAAACCCTGTTCCCATGTTTCATTGCAAGTAGTACAATGGTGTAATGTTTCCTCCACACTCAAATCACTAGGTTAGTGCTCTGAATATAAAGAGCACTGTGGGATTAAATCATCCAAGAATCTGGAATGAGTCTAAAATTATTAAAATTCCACAAACTTCTGGTGCACAGTGAGGATTTTCGTTATTCAAGAATGCTCTGCTTGCAACCTTTTACTTTTCTGAAGGTTTATACTACTTACTTTACAATCGGAATGAATTGGAATCATAGATGTATTCTATGGGTCTATTTGGCTTTCCCAGTTCAGAAATTTAAATTCTTATCAGAATATAGGTACATGCCAAAATTAGAGAAGGCAGTGGAGGAAAATGAAATGTCAGATTTAGCTATATATTATTTAATAATAGCCACCAGTTGCTGCCATTAATTTTCCAAGTGATTTTTCTTAGCAACTTCCTGACGTGAGGGGGAATACTATGTA
>VWZD01013029.1:145961-156548 GCA_013396695.1 Sakesphorus luctuosus
CAGAACCTTAGGCTCTGCAATCCTACTCTGAGACTCAGTGTACTTTGGAGAGCAAAAGAACAGAAACAGCTTCACAACACTAATGCCTTTAGTGATTGAATGTTTCCTTCTGGTTCTGAATAAGCAAGAAGTGTTAAGTGATAGTGATTAAGGGCAAAGCAATATGTAAAGATTTCAAAATATGTGCTCTCTGCATCATATCTATCCATGTGGAGGGACTCCCTTTTTCAACTTTATTGACTTGTGTCTGTNCTGGGGAAGATATGGTTGGTTATTTTTTTCCATATAACATTTATCTTTTCTCATAGATTCATTCTTCACTTACAAAGGGAACAAAGGGACTTATTGTGTTTTGTCATTGGTGGCAACCCTCAATTCTGCATTTTATCTTTTACCTTTAACACTTCTTGTCTTGAGGATACTTCAGAATTCTGGATAGATGTTCTTTGAATCACAACACTTTCATTTTTGTAAGTGGAAGAAATTCAGAAGCAATGCTATCACAATAACACTCAGTCTGCCTCTTTGAAACAGATGTGACTCATTACATGGATCTGATGCACGATACAGCCTCCCCAAACAGCACAGGCATGACTAAAACATGTGATACGAGATTAGGAATAAGTGGCCAGAAATTCTTCAAAATGGAATAGCATGAACTCTTCACTGTGTGATATAAAAGCTATGTTGTATTCTTTATTGACATTCCTTGAGCAGTTTTTATTATATACTGGTGATTTGTTGTTTAAAAAAAAATATTAGTTCCACACACTGTAAAAGTGCTATCAGTCCATTAACATAGCATGTGACCATGGGGAAATGGCACAAATTTCCCCCCCAAAACAGATGAATCCTATGTTCATGTGTCCCAGGCAACTTCATTATTCTTGTAGAAATGTTGCCTTTGGAGAACGTATGTAATCTCCTTTCAGCATTCAACCATTTTTTGTGTTTTCCTTGTGGAATGCAATCACCATATGCAGAATTTCGGCATATTTTAAAGGATGGCTACAAAGAGGATAGGAGTTCTCTCTTCACAAAGAGACATATGGAGAAGACAAGGAGCAACAAGGTTTCGTACATAAGAGGTTTCATCTTAGTGTAAGAAATAATTTTTTTTACTGTGAGAACCGTCATAGCTGAAACAACCTCCTCAGGGATGTGGCAGAGTCCCAATCACTGAAGGTTTCCAAGATGCAAATGAACAAGTTGCCTGATAATCTCATTTAGGCCCCATTTTTCATAAAATACTGGACCAAATAACCTTTTGAGGTCCCTTACAACCAGGGCTGTTTTGTGATTTTTTGATATTTATTTCTTCAGTCCTCCAGAGATTAATTGATTGCAGCAGCCTCATAAACAAAGTTTCCTGACTGCTCTTCACCCAAGGAGAACTTTGACCAAAAAGGCCTAATTCAAACTGCGAAGTTTAATTTCTCCCTCTGTTGCTGCCACTTGTCTTGTCTGTATAGCATTTGCAATGCACACTACCATTCAAGAGAAGGGAAAGGAGACACAAATACTCTGTGGGGAAGATACTATTCTTCAGGACAGATGCGGAGGGAATTTAACCTCTAAAGATCTATAAGCAGGCAAAGGTTTATGTATGTCATGACCAATGTTGGCATATGAAATAGTGACAAGAAGAGATATTTCCATATCACCAAAGATCCTGTCCAGCTGCAATGGACAATAGAAATCTTAACATGGGCTGTGAGGCCTATGCTACTAAGAATTATTTTTGTCAAAGCACAATACAAATCTATTTATTTAAATTTACATTAAAAGAACATTTAAAACACTCAAAACATTCAATATTAAGTTATCTCTGCCTTTTAAAAATTCATTTCCTTAGTCTGTATAATTTGTGACAGTGTTCATAACCTTTTTATAAATTCTTTATTTTTTCTAGGACATTACTTCATTTTAACAGAATGAAGAATGCTCGCATAATTTCAGATGTCATTCTTCCTTAAAAAGGGCTGTTTCCCGTTTTCTAAGCTCTACCCTGAAATAAAAAAAATATTTTTTTTTAATTTCAGCCAATAAGGTATCTAGACGCATTGATTTAGGGAATATCTCCTGAGACAAACTGATTCTGTTTGCTTAGCCTTTCTACAAACCACACTTTAGCATCACAAGTCTGGACCCATACAATGAAGAACATAACCAAGATCCCTTTGATGAAGAATACAGACAAATTTCCTGTGGGATCTCACAGGTCACCAGTGTTACAGAGTCATAGGCAAGGGTAGAATTCCCTGCGATGCCACTTCTTAACAGTGTTTCCACTGTTTGAGAAACACTGTGTGTCCTATTTTACTTATTTTACTTATTTATAAGCTGGTAGTAATGTTTTGTATCATTTCCTGATGGAAAAGGCAGTTGAAAAAAAAGGTTTTTAGAAATTTCTTTTTGTCTGCTTAAGCCAAATTAGAATATTTCTAAATGTTATCTGTCACTTTTCTTTAAGGAAAAATGTAGCTGAGTTTTCCTGAAAATCCATGACCTTCGAAGTGTTATGTTTTCATTTCTGTCCTCCCAGATCAGTCAGGGTACTTAGAAAAAAATGTCACGCAATTCAATCCTGCCTTTCCTCTAATGTGCTTGTATTATGTGAGGGGAATACAATCATTTGGGATGCACCTCAAGATGGATAGGCATATGGCAATCAAGATCCAAATTTTTGGGGTAGCATTCAGAAAACACATTTCTTCATTGAATTTAACTGAAATGAAACTAAGTGAAGAAAAACAAATAAAACAAACTGAATTTTGTGGCAGTTCCCATTTGGAAATGCCAAAACATGTTGGTTTTTTTTTTCTTTTTCAAGATCAATTATTTTTGTATTTTTATTTCACATATGTTCCACAAGGATATATGTATAAAAAGTTATCTTTCCTTATGATTTCACTCAAAATGTTAAATAATTTAAAAAATGTTGAATGTTTACAGCTCTTTTTCTTTTTAGCTCATCTATGAATGAATCTATTTGAAAATTTAGTAAATCCTACCAATGTCCCTAACATCCTTTAATGTAAAGAAATTGTCAACAGTGTTTCATTTCTTACAATAAATGAAGCAGAGGTCCTTTGCAACCACAGATCCAATCATGAAAAGAAGGGAAAAATAGTGGTTTCACAGTTCATCTTAATTCTGACCTTTGGAATAAGCAATATTCAGAGCTGCTTCAGGTGAATTCTGCTGTCTACCTCATTCACCATGAATGTTAACAAGAAAGGGTGAATTGATAATCATTTTGCTTCATTAAAGCTACCTCTGGAGTCTC
This sequence comes from Sakesphorus luctuosus, assembly GCA_013396695.1. NCBI lineage: Eukaryota > Metazoa > Chordata > Aves > Passeriformes > Thamnophilidae > Sakesphorus > Sakesphorus luctuosus. The sequence goes on from VWZD01013029.1 coordinate 149,251, forward strand.
AATGTTGCCAAGTTCTTCCAGTGTTCGGAAGTTCATGGAAGTTTCCTAAGGCCACTTTGAAGTTACAGAATGACTGTGAACTAATAATGAAGGAAATATGTGTACATTATAATAACTGTATCATGCCTATTTACACTGCTTATCTCTTTCTTTGCATTCTTCTAACAATTTCATGTTCTATACAGTTTGACACAAAAGCAAATCTAAAAGTCTACATATGTGGATGCTGTTCTTTAACTAAAATATTGCAAACACACAGGAGTTATTCCAGACTCCTGGAGTCTATTCAACTACCACACAAAATCTTTCCTTTTTCAGCCAGTTGACTATTATAGGGTTTGTTGTTTCAGTCTTTCCAGATAAATGAAAGAGGTAAGACTTTTTGCAGAGAATGTCTAGGACAGCAGGAAATCCAGCCCATAAACAAACTTGCACAATGTAAAATGGAGACTCTTAGGTTACTTCTGAAACCTCAGAAACATAAGTCTTTATTCTGGAATTATTCAAAGTTTTGGTTCAGTTGTGATACTTTCTAATATGTTCCTACAGCCTGTTTTTTTCCATCTTGTCTTTACTCCCATCCTTGTCTTTACTGCTCAGGCTTCTTATTTCATTCCCAAACACCTCCCAGACTTAACATTCCCTCTGCAGACTCCTTATTTGATCTTAGTTTCCATTTACCTAGTAGCTGCCAGACGTTCCTTGGCCATCTACCAGCTATTTCTAGTCTGTTCTGTTCCTGTCTTCTCTGAATTTTGTGTATATTAATCCAGCTGATACTATTTTGCCTTTGTCCTTTGCCCAAATCCTTTTTTGCGTAACCGTCTATGTATATCAAGCTACCTTCCTGCCCTTCCCAGGTCTTGCTCTTCTGCTTTCCATATTTAAATGAGGTTTCCCCATTTCTTGAGCCCAAAAGATCAAGTGTTGAAAGAATGGAGAAAAGAAGTTTTCTTGTTTTCATGCAGTGCATACTCAGTTCTGCCAACTGTTAAGCTCAGTTGGGCCTAAGATTTTAATGATAGAATATAAATTAAAACTTTGATTATCATAAACACAGTCAAAATCCTATATTTGACATAAAGGATGTATCTGCTATGCAGTTTTCAAGTCTGAACCTTTTGTGGATATTAGGAAGTTTTGGGAAATAAAAAAAAAACAGGAAAAAAAGGAGATAAATATTTTTATTCAGAATAGGGAAAACAAAGAATATCCTCTATCTGCAGAGGTTGCAGATCTGGTTTTGCTTGTGTGTTTTGCAGAAAAACTAAGTTTTTATCAGATGCATGTTGTGGAATGTCTCCATCCAAAGCTCTCCTGCTCAGGGTATCCTTGAGTAGCTGTCCTTATTACAACTGAAACTGTCCAATTCTATACTTTCATTTGGCTATAGAATGCTCAAGAAGTTTTTTTTCTTTTTTTCTAAGATGGCTTCGAAATGGAACTGAAATTGACATGGAAAGTGATTATCGCTTCAGTTTGATAGAAGGAAGTTTGATCATCAACAACCCCAGTGAAATGAAGGATTCTGGACAGTATCAGTGTTTAACTACCAACATGTTTGGCAGTATTCTAAGCAGAGAGGCTGTTCTTCAGTTTGCATGTGAGTAACATTTTGTATAACACTGATACATTGCATTACTTGATAAAGCTCTACATTTTAATTTGAATGCATTTCATGGCCCAGGGTCTAGGTTCTCAAACTTAGAAAGTGGAAGAGTGTGGTTTTCTGTGGACTTGGTACTTTTAAAAATGAACCAACTATCACAGAAAGTAACTCTAGTACATCCCAAGTGCTGTACTTCAATGATGTACTTGAATTCTTTGCAGTGATAAATTTCACTCTCTGCTAGTTTCCTGAAATATCTATCATTTTGCCACACTATCTGAGCAGGAAAGAAAAAACTTGAAACTTAGGAATAGAATGGGTAAAGTGCCTATATATCTTTTGGATAGTCTGCACCTCTAACTATGTGTGTGAGCATAGTTTTTTATGTATATGTATATAAATATATATGGTTTATGTACATGACTATGAATGCATATCACATACACTGTCATACGTTATGCATTTGAGGGCTTTTTTTGTAGTAGTAGTAGTAGTTAATGGAAACTAAAACTGTCTTCACTTTTGAATTCAGTCACTACAATATACCTCTCAGGAGCTATCAACAATTCATGATCCTTAGTAAATGCTATGGTCTGCCTATAGCATACTTTTTTCCAAACATACTAGCAGGAAAAACAGGGTCAGAATTTCCCACAAACCCTAATTTCCCTTCAGCACCTTATGAGAAGGCAGTCAACATCATTTCAGTGGTTTATCTAGATAAATCCCACCATAAGTGGTTTTGCAAAGGCAAGGATGCAAAAAGAGCTCCATCCTAATGTCTCAGATCCTCATGAAAATAAGACATTACCACAAAATGTGAGGCAGATCTTCACATAGCCATAGCTGGAAAACAGTGGCTTTAAGGATAAGTTGCCTACCTGCATTTCTACTAACCCATCTGGTGGTGTTGAGAGCTCAGCAGCTCTAGTGTGAGGTCTGAGATTCTCCTTTAATCTACCCCTCCCTGTTAAAGTTAGGCTTCTTATGTGCTTTAGTCTTATCTGCTGCAGATCCTGTCAAGGTATCTGACATCATGGCACTATCCACCTACTTCTGAGCTGGGAGGAATAATGACATTTGTCAGTTTCCTCATGCCAGGGCAGTGCGTTGAAAACTCTAAGCACCACAACAGTGGTCTTATAATAGTGTTACTGGACCTCAGTTTTAAATGTAGCTTTTGAGAGAATTCTGCTGCATTTTATCTTTTAGAGAAGAAAACTAATGTAAAAAAATCATTTGGTTAGAGAACCTGACAACTGGTAAACAGTCTCAAGCCTCTGAGCCCCAGATTTGCATTCCCATTTCAGAAGTATGGCTAACAGGTCACAGTTTGACTTCCAGCTGAAAAAAATACAGGGAAAGGGAGAGCTGGAGCTCAAACAACAGAAAGCCTATGAGCTTCAATAGCTATATCCACAGTTCATTCAGGAACCCAGGTACTTATAGTTACAATAACACCTTCTCCAATAAAACAAATTTAGATGAAGCTGTAAAAAGAAAAAAAAAAATAGAATAAGGAAGAAGAGATTGGATTATGTGGGTTTATCTTCATTGAATTTTTAAGTTTGTAGTATCTTGCACACCTGCTTTTGCAGGTATGAAAATTATTAGGCTATTATGTCTTCAATGTGATTTCTGTTAAAGTATTTGGGAATTGTAACGAAAGTTTGTCATTGAGAAACACTAGCTGGAGGTGCTGAGGTGTAGCAAATAATGCTGAAGAATATGAAGGAGAGAAGAGGCTGTTATAAGGACATAACGATTTTTTAAAATGATGGAGCAATAACTGCTTGAAGTTCTTATAGAAGTTTGTGAGCAACTTGTTCATAAGAGCAATTTCAAGTTTGGTGTGTATTTGTAGCTCAACTTCAATGCAGCACAACACACACTTCCAATCTCAGTTCAAGGCTTTTTCAAATCCCTGATCTTCAGTGGGTGGTGCTCCTGTTGAAACAACGTTTGCATTATGCAACAACTCAGAATTTAATATATGATGTCAGCACAGTGTAAACTCATAGTGATGTATCAGAAGCTTGTATTGCTGAAAAGTTGCAGTAAGTCAGATCCTAGGGCAACCTTCTTCAGTGCTTTACCACCTTTATAAGTATTGCTTGTTAACAGCTAGCTTGCATGTCTCCAGTTATTTCCAGTTAGACAGGAAGTAAAGCATTGAAAAAGATTTTTGTAAGGAAAGATCCTCCACTTATGTAATTAAAGTAATTGGTCCTCTGCAGTTTTATTGGGCTCTAATGACTTGAAGAGTAATCTATAATCACAAGTATAAACAAACAAAACCCAAAAAAAAACCCAAATGCAAACTGAAATTCATGGACTTGCTTGAACACATGGTTTGTACTGTTGTGGAAAATAGTTACATCTTCCCAGCTTGAAGAGCTGTTCTTCTAATTAAAGAGAGAAATGGTATTCAGCTCCACAAGAAACAGCAGAGACCATTAAACAAGTCCTTTGACACTATCTTACAGGAAAAATTATGTGCTTTAATGTGCCTATGAAAAATATCACAAATCCGAAAAAGGAGAGCATGCTTATTGCATTGGCTCTTAGTTTTCTCACAATTCCATGGCCAGAAGCCCAATTGCCATGGTTATTATCATGTAGTTCAGCATTGGTGATGCATTGCAAATGTAAATGTTCATGTACTATATAATTTGCAATATGTGTGCATAGTTAAAATAGGACTTTGAAATACTTATATGATGTCTTTGGATTTGAACTAGAAAGAGATATAGAACGAACATTGCTTTAACAAAATAACTTACTAGATCAGGGGTTATTTTTGTGGAACAAAATGGAAAGACCAGTTAAGTGCAGTTAAAGGTCTGTTTGAAATTTTAAACTACCATAGTAAATACTTACAAATATTTAAACTCAAAAAAAGTTCTCTTTTTTTTTCCTTCTTTGCATTTCCCATGTAGTCTTATGTCCAAGGTCATGCTTTTAATGCTATTTTAAGAAAATAAGGAAAATGAAGAAAAAAAAAAAAAGGAGAGGAAAAAATATCTCCTGCTATAAAACAAATTAGCCAAAGTGTATTTTATCAATAAAAGCAAATATTCACCAGGAAATTATTTTCTCTTTTATAGAATTTTATACAGAAAAAAAAAATGTGGGAAAAGAAGTCCTCAGATAATATTGACAAAATGTTATTAGAATTTACATTGACAAAACCCAAATCACAATTCTTTATAACAAAAATCATAAAGTCACCTTTCAGAATTTTTCTCCTAATGAGTTATTAAAAAGATAAAAAACTGTTAGTTTGCTACAGCTTCAAATGCCATTTGTACTCCACAGTAACAAGGAACAGTAACAAATTGTATTGTTTTCTTAACAAGATTCTAATCAGGACATTAAAATGTAAGAGCATTATCCCATCATAATTTTAATGAATTTGGTAGTTCTGGGTGTTTAGCCCTATGGAAGAGTTATTTAAATCCCAAACAAGTCTTTAAAGATTCTGCAGTAAATGGAAATTAAAAAAAAAAAAAGTGAGAAAGTTCATTATTCTAGCTTAAGATTTTATTGCATTAAAGAAAGTGTATATATGGAAAAAAAACATCAGGCAAGTAAAGTAAAGTAAAACAGTTGCTGGAAGCAGAAACCCAATTTTATTGATCACCTAGTAATTTATAAGTACGCAACATCAAAAGTGTTTTGAGGATATGAAAAAATGACAAAGTGTAAAAATTTTATGAAAGAACTTTGCAGTAAGCATACATACATTGTTAGATTAGTCTCTTTTCTCCTCTTATTTCTGTTGTTGGAAACTTGTGTAACCTAAAGGGAGGATTTAAGAATTAAGGATTAATAATAATTTCTCCTTGTAGGCTACTTTCGCAATGTTTACTTGAGTTAAAAAATAAGTGATTTGAACCTGCTGCAAAATTGAAAAAATACAGATTTTAACTTCAATAAATCTACCTGCCTTACTGCAAAACAGCTGCATATTTTTGTGATGGGTTCCACCTTCTCTTTGGAACAGTGTCTTAAAACTGGCTACAAGTATTTTTTGTTTACCTTTGCCACATGTACAATCTCTGTATTCCATTAAAACACAAAACAAAATTGCTTTTCTTAATCTGCAGATTATTCAACCTTTCACAAGGCTACCATCTCTGTGATGTTTACAGCCTGGGCTAAAAACATAGAGAAGAGATAGAAGAAAACATCTTGTCAGCTGTCATTTGTGGAACTCCTCACAGCAATTTTTTAATCCAGTTGTCACTGGCTTCTTTGTATAATTTCCTTTTTTTTTTTTTCTTTTTTACTATGTTACTGAAGGAAGGGATCTGTCTTCTAGTTCAGATGTGGAGACTGCTTCCTAACTTTTCCTTTATTTATTTGTGCGAGGTGGTACAACATTGCAATGAAGGATAGTGAGATTTTTCTTACAAATGAAATTTCACAGCTAAGGTCTTCACTGACTATAGGACTTGGATCCAAACCCGCAGCTACATTTCCCCACATAAATGTTCAAACCACTTACACGTGTCTATTTACAATTGTGCAAATCCAGCCCTTTCCTTTGTTAAGACAATCAGAAGGAAAATTTAAACTGAAAGATATGTATTTTTCATATAAAAATGATTAAAAATGCAAGTTTTAGTCAAACTAGATCTTTTTGATCTAACTTTGCAAAACCAAGTTATTTGAATTTTAGTAGGGATATTTTGTTGTTTATAAAAATATTCAGCTTATATAACTAAGTCCAGTGGTACAAGATCTTAAGAACTTTGGCCCTAGTCTAAGTATTTCATCTTAAAAAATCTGCATAAACCTTTAGAAGTTGATGGCATGATGTATATGCTTAACATTAAGCACATGCATAAAATCTGTTGTTGTTAAATATGAGGCTCTCTAAAGCAAGAGCTGAAACATTCTATGGATTTGTTGTCATAATGTCATCATGACAGATGCATAATAGGTTTAATTAAGCCTTCTCTCATTCATTTCTTGATCCTTTCTTCTAAATGAATAAATACCTTAAAATAATAAACTAGATGTCTTTAAAATAGAAGAAAACATTACAACTCCTTTTAACCAGCATTTCTCAAGGAAGTTTTCCTTTTGGAAAAATAGATCTGGCTTCACCATTGTGACTGTGGTGAATCTTGGATGAAAATCTGCCTTTAGCTTTGCTTTACATAAGTGAATCTTTCACCCAAGTCTGAAAGCAAGTCTGGAGAAACAAATAAAATCAGAAGGTCACCTAAAACTCTGAAGACAGCATCCACCCTTTCTGAAAGAATGGCAAAGATAATGAACCTTTATCTGTTTAACAAGTTTCTAAAAAAAAAATCATGGAGTGTTTTCAGACAGTAATCCTTCTGGGAGTTCAACCGTATTCAGGGATGTTATCCACTGAAGGCTTTGGGAAAAAAATACACAACTTGTCTCCTGGAACGCCCATTCCACAGTAAACCTTCAAAAAATGGTCTCCTGATGCTATTGACAGCAACCTGTCTAGTAGCATAAGATCGACTCTGGTAGACTTGTTGTGTGTTTCTGTCCCTTCAGTTCTTCTTTTGAAGCTGTCTGAAAATCAGTCAGTTTCTACTTTGCCATTGCTACATCAGCATTTAAAGACCAACTGTCTTGCCTCTCCATTAGATCACTTTAAAGAACTGAGGAAATCCAGTTCTTTCCTGTCTACAAAAGCAGATGC
>VWZD01013030.1:0-106144 GCA_013396695.1 Sakesphorus luctuosus
TGCCCAAATCTTTGTTTGCAAAATCTGGCCATAAACACATACACATTCCCCTTGAGGAGAGAGTGTCCTCCCTGGGATACTGCAAGACTTTGACACATCACTCCTGACTTGCTCTTATATCTGATAGGGAAGCATCTCTTGCTGTAGTCTGCCATCATCCTAGACACAGGAATTTCAAATTATGTTGCCAGGTGAGTCTGTGTTTGGATACAAGGTGATGGACTTGTGTTCTTCTGCTGTATGTGTGCTTTGTCTTTTCCAAACTTCTGCATAGCCAGTTCTGGCAGTGTGAAGCTTTTCAGGAATTCTGTGAAATTCTGTCACAGAGAAGTTGTGCCTGTCCTCAGGGCTGCACAATCAGCATCCTTTAGTTTCCCAGTGCATGACACCTGTTCCTCCATTCCCTCTTTGTCATCTGCACCAGTTTTTTGAACCATTCTGCTCTGCCAGGTGAATTCAGTTCAGCCAAAAAGCAAAGTCAGGAGGAGGTGAGGGAAGGCATGATGACTCCCATTTCTCAGAAATTTCATAATTTGCTGCATTTTAGGTATTGAAAATAAAATCCTGAAATGATATGTAAATGTTAATGAACCTTAGCTGAGCTAAAGGCATTGAGATTTGCCTACAAATACCATCTGGATATCTGTCAGCACAATGTTTGTTCTTTGTATTGTTCTTTCAACCTGCTGTAAACAATTTCAATGGCTTCTGGATTTCCCCTTCATATACAAATGAATCTTCAGTGCTGATCCTCCCTTTGACTCTCTGTATCACTTCTGATGCCAAATGGAAACAAAACTCCCTTCTGCGTAGTAGCTTAACTGCATCTGTGCTCCTGTGGGACTAGTCCTGACAGGGAAGGAAAGGCAGCCCCCAGCCTTCAGGAGAGTTTGTCAAGCCAGAAGAGTGCAGAAACTCAAGGTGGAGACCTGATACTTGAAACCTGTCTCCAAGGCATCAGCTCTGGCACCCCAGACAAGGAACAAAAACAGGGCAGAGGGTGAACTGCAGCTTGCCCCTTCCATTGCTTCATATAAAGCCTTTGAACCCTTGCCCTAAGGGGAGTCAGGGTGCCTCTGCAAGGCAGGGGGCTTCTGACAATGTACTGCTTGTGCTGCCTGGCTTCTCTGAGTGCTGCAGCATCTAGGATTATCCTGTAAGTTACTTGGTGAGAAGGAACCCCCTTTGGGTGTAAGAACAATTTCCTACTCTTGGTGATGGAGGAACCTGAAATTAAGCAGTTTAATTTTTAGAAAACTGTTGACCCTGAAAGGATTGAGCTATTATTTTAATCAATGTAATGAGCAAACACTACTTGGAAATCATTAAAAGAATGTATACACAGCTCCAGATCCTGCTATCTGATGAAACTTTTCTTGAACCAGGGGAATGCAGCTTAATTTTTTTTTTGCTAAATTGACAGCAGCGTGGGCAAGACATTTTGCTGTTGCTTTGTATTGCGTTTCCGTCACCAGGAAATTTGTCATCAAATACAAGCTATTAGTGTAAGTGTGGGTGAATTGTGCAAGTGAACGTTCATAATGATTTCCTCAGAGTGGTTTGAAATAAGGGTTGGCAGAATTAATTTTCAACTATACCATTTTTTCCTGGGAATGCTGAGCTGTTCAAACTTCTGGTAGGACTATGTTGAGTTCTGTCTGAAGGTTGGTTTGTGTTGTTTTTTTTTTTATTGAAAAGCTTCTCAGATTCACCATGGAAATAGAAAATTGTACCATCCAATAACTGGTGATGTAAAACTTGTAACATGTAAAGTATGTATGCTCATTCATTTTGTGTCAGGCTGGATTTGAAGCAGGGACTTGAAATTTGCTTCCCCTGTTCAGAGTTCCTTGACTATAAGGGCGTATAATGAGCTGCTCTGCCCCAAGGATTGCATTTGGAGCAGTTCTTTCTTTTTTTTTTTTTTTTTTTTTTTTTTTTTTTTTTTTTTTTTTTGTTTTTGCTTTGTTTTGTTTGTTTGTTTTTTTTAATGTATGTAAACTTCTGACTGAGGCAGAAAGACTGAATTTGTGTCAGGGATGTGGGAAACTGAATTCAAATTGGTAGCTCCAACGAAATGGAAGAGGGGTAAAGTGAACTCAACTGGCTAACCAAGGTGCAGGGTTGCCCAACCCTAGCTAGTGGCACTGAGTGAGAAGGCATGCAGGCATCCCTTCTGAGGGCATCAAACCACTGGGAAGATGTCTCAGAATAATTCTGTTGCAGAAAAGAAAGAAGGAACTCCAGAGCGTCAGATCTGTATGAGCAACAGAAAAGTTTAACCCAGTTTCTGAATAAAGAACTCACCTGTAGACTCACTAAAAAAAAAAAGTTTTTAAAGGAAGTTGAATATCCTTTGGAAAGAGGCAGTTACAAAAATGGGCAAGCAAGTTGCTAACATAAGGTAAAATACAGATAGAGTATGCAGGCTTGCATTCTTCCTTCAGAAAAGCACTTTTTATTGGTGTAACAACTTTGTTAAATAACACAGCAACCATTTTTTGAGCTAAATCACTATTTGTTTCTTTCTCCTTGGTACAGATGTTCTGCTGGTTGGAGCTGGAGGGCCGCTCAGTGGAGTGTTGCCCAGAACCTCATGATAGGCAGGTTTTTAAAGCTCACCATGTTTCATGTTGCTCAGTGACAGCAGGTGGCAGATGAGCTGATCCAGCAGAAGCATTGTGTCACTTCTGTATTTACATTTGCAGTCTTTCTGCGGGGGTTTCTTAAGGAGACAGCCAAAACCATTGAGATATCACTACACCATGGGAGAAATGGTTTAATGAGGGCAAGACCCTAATTAGTTGTAGTTCTAAAGAAAATGAAGACAATTTAGGATATATTTTTTGAGAAAAAAAAGATTTGATTATTCTTACATTTCCCTATTGCTTTTGCCTGTGAAGAAAGAGTTGTTGTATTCTAAGATTTTTAGTATTTGGAGTTTGAACTCTGTGAAAAGACTAAATCAGATTACCCAACAGTTGGGTTTTTTTTCCCTCACTTCTTTCTATCAACACTGCATGAGTTTGGCCATGGAGGTGGAATCGGATTTCATGAGGGAAATAAAAATCTCATTTTCAGACATATGTTGGATATCAAAACCAGACATGTTAGAAGGCTTGATCTGATGAGCTATGCATATGGTTTAATTTTTCAGTAGAAAATGTAATTAAATTGTCTGGTGTTCCCGGATTACCCTACAGTGCTTAATGCTGTAATCTTGCACGAAGATCTTAAGTATGTGGGTTTGATATTTCTGGTATATGTAAGCTTTTTTGTTACTAAGGATTGGTATCTGGCTCAATTTACTTACTAATTAACCTTCTTTTTTCAATTATTGTTAGAGTAGTGTGCTATGTGGTCATAGATGAACTCATCCTCTGTTGTTAACTCTGGGAAGAATGATTTTTAGCTTTCATTTCTCTATTAATACTAGCTGTGAAGCTTTTTTTTAATGGTAGAAGAAAAAAACCATTTTGCATAGGATACATTTCTTTACTGTATATTTCCTGTATTTACTATGAAATTTGGGTCATACTGATTTCTGGCTGTGCTACTACTTAGACGAGGGAGAATCACAGAAGATGATTTTACACATACTCTTCTGCTTGCTTTTCCTTTTCTTTAGAGGGCAGTAACTGTGGGTAAGGGAGAAGGGGAACAGAGAGGAATTGGCACACATCATGTTTGCTGTTGAAAAAGTGAGTAAGGAAAATATACAGGGCCACATTAAGCCTCCAGCTCTACATGAAGATGTGTGCAACCTTCAGGGATCAGCTGTCTGCAAGGCCTAAGACTTTCCCTAGAAAACCTGGAAGTGAGGCATGCAGGGTCTGCCCACATGCCATCATGTATGTGTAAGATCACAGCTGCACTGCCTTGCCTGTTTAACAATAGCAGGGAAGGAGCAGCAGCCCCGGATGTGATGGCAACCAAGTTCTGTGTGCTGGGAGTCTCCGGGAGGCATCATGTGCTGCTGAGGGCAAAACCTGGTGCTGCCATATCTGCCTTACTGCTGTCAGGCATGCTGGTTCAAGGAAGTGGAAGTGTGGGACGTGGCACTTGCATGCATTCATTCTGTTTGGGTGTACTAGTTGTCTACTCTACTGTGGAAAGTGAAAGAGTCACCTTTTTACCGTAGTGCAGTTGTTTGTTGCTTTATGGTGTTTGGCTACTGTAAGGCTCATTCAGGGTGGATCAGATGGAAAGTGTGCAGAGTGGTTTTCTGACTCCTGTCCAAGAAAAACCTTGGATCAGCTGGCATACAGCTTTCTGAGAGCTGGCTCTGCTGAGTCTTCCTGAACTGGCAACTGAGCTGCCTGGTGAGCCAGGAGGAGCTCACAGCAGCCAGGAGTGCAACACTGGTGTGTCATACAGTGAAGGGGAATACGTAGGTAAGACATCAAGTAACTGCTATAGTTATTGAGACTTCCAGCCACTTGGGCAATTCAGACTGAAGAATGGCCAGGGAGGCCAAAATAATACATGCTCAAAGCATGGACAGTGACAGCAGCAAAGAACAGTGAATTGCCCACTGTCCCTCAATCAAAATGCTCCCAGCAGACAAAAAGACATAGATTGTAAACTGGATTGTATCTGGCTTTGCTTAGTTGGTCAGTCTTTCCAATGATTTAACTAAATGTGTTTTGTACTGACTTATTTAAGAAGGTATTGAAACTACTTATTGATCAGCCTGTTAACTGTGGTGCTGTGTGTCTGGAGAGAGTAAGCTCTGTCTGTGGCCGCTTTCTGTGAGCCCAGCACCTGCTGTTGGCCAAGATTTACTGGTGGTCAAGACCCTCGCTTTCAGTAGCAGGGCTTTGGCAGGATGGATACGCAGTCCCCTCAGGGCAACTCGGCGTGGTAGAAGGAGGTGGCAGACTGAAGGGTTGTGGAGTGTCTGTGGAGGCTCTCTGGGTGTGAGGCCACATGTGCTGTTGGGTTTTGGCTCTGCTGGGTATGCAGTAATGCAGTTGAAAAAGGAAGGAAAGGGGATGTTTTTTAGGAAAGTTGTGCTTCAAAAGAGCATAATTCATGTCTCTTCAAAAGCAGGAGGTTTTAACTGTTTCTTTCCTCTCTGCATCCAATATTCAGCAATCTCAACTGAAATAGTAGTTTTCCTAAAAAGAACATTTAGACTGTTGAGTAAACTTTTTCAATAATTTCTAATAACTCTAGCAAAGAGTGATCTTATGATGGGTTTTGGTTTTGAGTTGCTTTTAGTTTGGGATTGCCCAGTTTTTCTGGTCTCTAAGCACCATCTGTCTCTCAGTATCTACAGTAACCAATTCTAATTGTCTGATACCCTAATATCATTTTTGTCCCATATATGGGATCTTCTTGACCCTAAATCTTTGGGCTAAGACAAATTACTTGGTATTGATTTAGTTTCATTATTCAAGGAATAATTTTTTTTAACCAAAGTATTAATAATATTTTTTCTAATTCCAGAGGTAGATTTAAGATCACCTTGCTTTTCAACTAAGGTTGTTTTGCAGAAATTAAAGCACAGAATTTCTCTGGAATATTTGCAGCTGCTAATGTTAGCTAGTGTACTTAGAAATCAGTACATAATAACATATCTCATGATAATCCAGCAGCTGTGAAAGTCCATATGCATTCAAAGACAAATAGGCAGCCAACCACTCTAATGATTACCACTTCACAGCCCTTTCTGTGAAAGGCTATAATGTGGAATTGGGGCAAAAATACCTTTCAGTGGGAGATGCCCCAAACCAATATTAGTGAGAAGTTTTCACTAGAAACACATACAGGATAAAATATTTAATAGTGCAACTCTTTAACTCGTGAATTATCATGTAGGTGGAGAAAGCAAAATCCCATAAGTAGTGGTCTAAAAACACTTTAGAAATGAAACCACCCCGTGTGTAGTCTGTAGCATTTATTTTTTATCAAGCTGTTTTAGAGTAGGCTGGCTGCCTCCAGTAACTGGTTTCATTTGGCTCTCAGCAAGCTGGCAGGCATTTTACAAGAGGGGAAAATTGGCTGGGCACTCTGCTTCTTTATACCTTTTGAATTCAGCCAAGGTAAATTTTGAACTGCCAGAGAGAGGTTTAGATGGTACCCACCTTATTTAAGGTAATGAAACAAAATACGTGTGACGGAATGTGTTCAAGAGAACTGAGGTAGATGCTTATCTTGCTTAGTTCTGCATTTTAGATTTATCGTCTTTGTTGCCTTCTTGAGTAGCATTGAAAATTAAATGAAGTGGCAGTGCTGAAGCAATGTGCTCTTACTCATCATCTCTATTCACCCACCTTTTCAGCTCATCTCCTCTTTCCCTTTTTCACTTTTTTTTTCCCCCTGGTGACACTTTAACACATGCTGTGAACATATGCCAAAAAGCTCATTCTTAAAAGCTGCCTTCATTCATCTTGAGCTGTTATCGAGCGCTCTGTCTGCTTCGTGGATAAATTGCACAATGCTGAATCAATGTCCTCTTGTACTGAAAACCAGACAATCCTGACAAACTCTGTTACGTTCATGGAGAGTGAGTGAAGAGATGGCTTACCTCATGCAGAATGTGGGTATCAAAACACCTTCTGCTTCCCAGCTGAGGTGATGATATAAATGTGACTGCTGATCCTAAACCAAAAAAATTAGAAATGTTTGCTTGCTGCAAGTTACTTGGTATGCTTGATAGATATTCCAGTGTTATGGATGACATTTTTTGGAGCTTTATCTACTATGTGTATTTCATCAAGGTGATTTTCAGATCATGTATTATTTTGGCTCTACACTTGCTTTAGGTTCTCCTTAATGTAATTTTAGCTGTAGCATAAATGTACTTAAAGCTGAATACTCTCCTTGACAGGAAACTGCAGATGAATAAACTATATCTATTGTGTAATTAAGGAGTTTCTTTTGAAATTGGCTTCATTTCAGTTTTTAAAATGTTGTTTAATTTGTTCCAGGAGTAAAGTGAACTTGTTTTTCAGAACTCACTCATGATTGCTAGTGGTAAGAGCTATAATAAACTGAACTCCTTCCAATTAAATTGAATTCCTTCCTAATTTAAACACTTTGTAAATACGTAAACTACAGTCTGCATTGACAGACATTGACAATGCAAAGTGATAGTACCTTTGCAAAGAAAATTGTCTTTTGAATCACACAGAATAACAGCAGCTACCGCTTTCCACTGCAGATGCACAGATGTTCGGAACTATTTGAGCAACAGGTTCTCCAGTAATCTGAGTACAATATTTCAGTAGATTTGTTGAGGGAGATAGGAGAAGGGGAAAAAATGCAGGCTCTGCTAGAAACCACATATATATTCAGCAAGCAAATGAGAGCTTTGAAACAATAAGCTGCTCTATAATGCACAGACAGTCTTTCAGGATACCAAGCCCAAGCTCTGAAGTCCCTCTACACATTGATAAAAATGTCTAACTGAATGAAATAAGTTTATTCTGCCTCATGTAAAGCCCTGTTAAGCTGCTGAGAACTGACTGAGCTGCTGACTCAGTCATTGTTCCTGTTTTTCACAACTCCTCCCATTCAGTTAATTAAAAAACCTGTTCCTGAGCAGGAAACAAAAGCACTTTTTATATAGAATTGATCTATGTGCATTTTAAAGATTTCTGCTCTGTGAATGCACTTTAGCTTTATTTACTGCAGCTGAAGTGCCTGCCAGGGGCAGTACTGTGATGTGACTGTCCTCCTTGAGTGGAGGACACACCGTCCTACACTTGGACTGGGCTGTGTTGAGCAGGCGATGGGGTCAGAACCGGAAAGGCACAAAAGACTTCTCAATGAGCAAGAAGGCAGTGAATGGTGCTGAAGTCAGGCCATGGAAATGGGGATACTTATGTGGGTGTAGCAGGAGGGAAAAGATCTGCCAGCAAAAGAGCAGAAAGCATGAAGAGTGGAGGGTTTACAGTTGAAGAAAGTGTCTTTGCACTGTGGCAGAAACACTGAGCTTGAGTTTTGGAGAGTGTGGACTTCGAAGCTTTTGCAAAATAAAAGGTGTTACTCAGTAAGGCAAAGTTAATGATTAAGCTTAGAGGTTGCTATTGTTATTTTAGCAAAAGTTTTGACTTGACAAGAAACAGGAATGTGGATGAAATTGTTTGGAAAAGCTACCATCATTCTGTCAAATTTATTTCTTAAGCAATGGATATCAAACTCAGAAAGTTGTATCTGGTGTAAATCAACAACTTGCTTATGGTTAGATTCCCTGCAATCTGTGTTGTAGTCAAAAATATACTTCTACACATCTTTAATCTCTCCCTATAATTGCAATCTCTCCAGTTTTTTAACCAATAAAGTCAAATAATACAATTCAGAGCAGGCCTGAGTGGTGCTACTACTTTCTAAATTACAGAAGTTGTCTTTCTTCAGTGCCATTAATTTTTAGTCCCCTGGAATGATTAGCCCTCTTTGCAAACACAGATATTCCTCTAAGAACAAAGCCTCTTCTATCTGTTGGTGTAAGATTTTTCTGTTGCCACAGGTGAGCAGGATTTCTTTTATGAATGCTATCTGGTTTTTATTTTAACCTCAAATAAGTATCATCATTTACTTCCATCCACAGGTAATGCAGAGATTGAACTACTCTCTGTAAGTACAGGCTATGTTTAAAATACTTTTTATCAGTGCAAAAAATCCCCATCATCTTTTTGAAAAAAATTAGGGCACTAGAGCTGCACTGAACTCAGAACCTGAAGTGTTGCTGCCCTTAGAAAATATTCCAGTTTCTTTCATTGACGCTTCAGCTGCACAAGAAGCCAAAGTTCACAGTTTATCAACCAAAATGGGGAGAGTGAAAGAGAAAAAAGGCTTTGTTCTGTATGGTTTTCCCAAGAAGTGGCATGTGCTGAAGCAAGGGAAGGATGGTATTGGGTTGTTAGGTGCTTGGGGTCCCACAGCTTATAGACTGCAACTGCATCATTTCTGATGGGGGCGTCAGCCCACATGGAACAGATTTGTGTTACTGTGTTTTCTTCAAGCTAGTAGTCACAAGTTTTGTTTTGAAACAAAAAAAATGGGATTTTGCTCTGTCAGAATTGAAGAGGATGTTTTACACATTCATAATTTCTATTAAAATCAGTGTTAACAAGGTGAGTAACCCATGGTGTGAAGGCAGAATATTTGGATGCAGCTGTGATATAAAATCCCAGTGCTCTTGGCTAACCTTTAACAGGTGTTCTAACATGTTCTGTTTGAGCCTGCTTGAAACTACTAACAATAATTTCAAATGTTAACTAGGAGTTTATTCTGTTACTCTTATTTCAACTGTCTTCTGTGCTTTAATTAAATGTTAATCTGTTGTAGACAACCCTGTTGTTTTACTGTATGTCTTGGGATGAGTGTATACTGATGATTTGGGAGATCACCTAGTTAAGAATAGATCCAAGGGGAGATTAAGTCTCTGTTGCTTCTTATTTTTAAAGACATGTGGTGTCTTTCGCCAAAATAGGAAAATCTACTTGGGCAGAAGTGTCAGATGCTGTTACAGAACTTGTCTGCCATCCAATGCAAGTTTGATGATCGGTTTGCATTGACATATCTAAGATTAATCTCTGCTACTTAGGATTGATTTTTAGCCCAGGATCAGTGTTAATGTATAAGTGAAAGCAATGCATTTACTTAGTAAGGCAAGTGCTTCAAAGTACAGTAAGAACTGTAACCATGTACTTTTCCATCTTTGGTTCTACCTCATTTTATTTTCCAGCTGTTCATATAGAGGACAGTAGGTTTTGCTAGAAGCTTCTGCTAAGTGAGGGATAAGTTGTCTTTACTTTCTTATCAAATCTTCCTGTCAGATGGCAGGCAGTTCTGTCAGGTGTTTTCATAAAGATCATGGATGCTGCTGTAGTAGGTCAGAGTATAAGCTTTCTGACAGTTAACCATTTTCATAACTGAGGTTTGAGTGGGTGTCTACTCCAGTACCAAGGGAACAGTGCTTGGACTCGCATAAGGAAAGCTTTTTTCATTGTGCAGCTGCTGTTAAATGTAGTCATCTCAACGCTGTTTCAAGCAAGCTCTGGATTGATTTAGTTGGGATTTCCGTATTTTTTCTCTCTGTTTTTCCCTTTCTGAAATGTGATCAGGGTGAGCGCTTGTACTTGCATGTCATCTTTTGTGCGTGTCCTTATATTCACACTCTTCAACAGGAAACTTAGAACAGCTTTTGTTAGTAGTAATTAGGAAGGCCAGTCGATGTGATAGTCATCAGAGTCCTTTGCATGGTCAGCTGTGTGTGTGAACTAACACACTGCTTATAGAACATACTCTTTATGTCTGTTGGAAGCACATGGGAAAGGAACAAAATTATGCTAATTACATATTAGATGATAATCCAGTAAGTTAAATCTAGTTAATTTACAGTCCAGACAGTCAAAACATGTGACCCTGTGAAATGAAACCTTTCATTGTGGTAATCTTGTATTTGTGATGATAATAACTTAAGAAACAAAGGTTAGAGGTTAGGCTTGTTTTCCCTGTCTTTTTACATCATCTGTAACGTAAAAGTCCCTCTCATGCAATATCTGTGAGTTAAATCTGCTTTAAGCTATCATCAGTCACCATTTGAACTGATTTTTCTTTGTTATGCTGCCAACAGAATGAATTTTTTTTTGTTGTGCTACTTAAGAATCATAAAAGTAAGATAAGAGAAAAGAGAATGCTAGGCTGTACCATCCCCTTTGCTTTGCCAGCATAGGATTAGAGGTTCTGATTAACAAGCATTGTATTGCTGTGTGAGAAAGTTGGTTGGATTCCCTTCCTTGATCTCTGAGATGGTGTCTGTGCATACGCACAGGTGATGTGTCAGCAGGCTGATGCTCTGCTTCAACATGTCTCACCGGGTTGGGATGCCTGACTCATTTTCTCTTGGTTGAATGGATATTTGTGCTGCAGACATAACACAGTGAGGAATAAAGGCATTTAAGGCTTCAAAATCTTCATAATACTTCCAAGAAGTAAAACTATTCATTCTGCAGGGCTCTTTCCCAATGAAATGTTGCACAATCTCTACTGACTGAATGTGCCTTTGTGCCTTGCCCTCTGCTTTGCAATGCTGTAAGTTTAGCTCCAGTACACTTGATGAATTCTGCTTGTATCATGTTTACTTAGATATGTCTCTAGTTCATGTTTCATCTATTTTTTAAATACATTCCCAACATTTCCAGAAGATTGGGTGTAGATGGGGACACAGATCCTCTTCTTTACCCCTGTTCTCAAAAAAAAGTATTGACAGGCAGCTCTTATAAAACAGTAGGAATATTTCAGCTTCTTTGGTAGGTATTTCAAGGTTATTATGCTATAATAATCAATTGTTTCATTTCTAGTTTGTGTCTCAGTTGTTATCTATTGGAAGCTGTGTATGGAAGATATACTTGTGTATTTTCCTGTTGTGTTCTCCACCCTTTTATAGTTTCCTTCAATATGTTTTCAGCAGGCTACAATATGAAAATAAACAAAGAAATTCTTAGGCATAACTGAAAAATTTCCCTCTATGCCCCCAAACAATTTTTTGCATTACTCTCACAAGCTATCAGTGTGGCAGATGAGGATGAACCTGTGCCACTGGATTATCTTGCTCTTTCTTTGACTGATGGAATGAACTTACCATAGCACTGTATCCATGTTAGTTTACTGCCAGGTCCCAACCTGAGGAGAGCCCAGGGATTACAAAATGGGTGATTCACTTTCCTGTCTTCTCTGAAGGCAGTAGGGCTATGAGGCTGTCTGCACTAGTTCATTTGTGGACTACTGTCTGCTTCCTCTATTAAAAACAGCCTTCTATAATTCCATTTACACTTACAGTTTCCCTCTGTGATGAATCTTTTCCTCTGCAGTGTCCCCTCTGCAGTGGGGACCCACCAGTTCCACTGCTCCAGGGGACCTGAGTGTGCCAGCACTCTTCTCTCCTCTGGAGAGCTCTGAACAAATGGTCAGTTTCAACAAGCTGTAAGATGACAAAAGTGAAGCAAGGCATTTATTTCCCACTTGTTACTTCTGCAGGTCTGCCAAACCCTTTCACATTTACTTAGTGATAGGACCCTGAAAGAGCTTCAGTATTCATTTTAAACCATGGTTCCAGTTAGCCATGTAATAGCTGTGTTCAAGATGAGTCTAGACAGCTACAGCCACTGCTAGGACAATGCTACTTCCCACAAAATGCCACATGGACATCCTGTGCAAAGATATACTGGCAAATGTCAATTTAAATAAAAAGTTGATGTTTTTAAAAATTGGAGGTATGCTGGAGTCTTATGGTTATGTCTTAATCTATTCTTTTAGAGTATTTGGTTTGCCATGCTCTTACCTGACTGGTTGCCTTGTCTAAGGATTAGGTAGGGATGGAATAGCTCTATTGTATGATCTAATTGGTGGGCTGACAGATGAGTCCATAAACTGAGATTTCCTTCCATTGTCCCTCGATGAGACAAATTTATATCTGCATCACCCATTGAGGACAGTTGTGTACACAGTTAGATAAAGACTATACAGGTCCAGGTAAGAACCAGTTGTGCTGAAATGTACTTCGCAACTCAATGCAGCTGCATCTCCCTGGTATCTTACAAGCCATCTCTCTGTGCTCTTTGTTAGCATGTCTTATTTATGCTTTTGGCTTATGCTCTTCAACTCTTATACCAAGGATCACCATTTTGTGGAGAAAAATGAAGTAATTTGCCATCAGTTTTATGCACAGACAATGTAGACAAAAGCTGTCTTTTTTCAAAATGGTGTTATTCTGTCAGATAGAGCCTTTCCTTTTTCAGTCAGCTTTGCTGTTCTTTGGAATATTAAAATGCAGTCAGCAGTCAACAAATATGAAACATAAACTTCTGCAGTACTTTTACTACCCTGCTGTGCTGTGTGCACATTCTTGAGAAGCACTGGCCTTTGCATGCAGTCTCACATAGAGAGATGTGAGACTTACTAAATAATCAAAGCTGCTGGGAGACAATACAGCTCCTCTCTCCTTGGAGAAACATGTGACAGCTAAACGCAATTGAGCAGATGTTTCAGTGTTTCAGTGATCTTCCATGTTTCCTATTGAAGACATGCTCTTTTTTTTTTCTTTTAATGGATTTTTTTTCCAGATTTTGGTGCATGAACATGAATATCCTCTCATCCTTTATATCAGTGAAAACTTGATTGTTTGTTCAGCCTGTGTTTGTTCAGCTGTAGATAAGGACTGCCTGGGTCTAGGCACAGTGCAGACACTGTACAGAATGAAAGTTTCTGTTCTGGAAACATTCTGGATCATTGGAATGTGTTGCAGTTATGAATGTGCATAAGCCTGCAAGAACCTGAGCAGTGGAAGCAGCAAAAACTGGGACAGAAAGGGCTGGTTAATGTCCCTGCTCACAGAAATTGCAGGTGCAACCTGGCAAGAAAGAAGAAGGACTGATCTTCCTGCTCCTTCTAGCTTTTAATAAATGCCTTCATGAACAGGACAACAAGCCCTGCTTTAGGTTCTTCCCTGCCTTTTTAGCTTTCCAGACTCATTTCCAGCAGTAGTGGATTTACTGTCTTGCTATAAGTACCTTCACAGAGAATTCATAACCTACAGAGATAATATATACTAGGATGAAACTCTTCCAATACTGTACCTGCCAGGGGCTACACAGAAAGATAGAGATATAAAGCTTGCAGTAGTTGTTCATTTCTCCCTTGCATTTGGCTGCAAAGGAAGAGCCATACCTGCTCAGTGGACCATGCAGGTATCATGAATCTCTGATCTTTCTGAACCCTACCTGATTTACTGCACAAACATTTCATTATTCTTTTTGTGCTAGTGAGAGAGGAGTGAACTTTTATAAAAGTACATTTTCTTTATATTTTGTTAAATTCCTAATTAACACACAATTTAATTGCCCTGTGGTTTGTTCAAGCTTGCTGTTAGTTCTGTAAAGTCTCATGATGAAACTGTGCTTCTTGTGAAGTATAGCAAAATTCCACTTTAACTTGCAGTCAAGCCAGGCTTCTGCCCATTAAACTTATATTTCAGCTCTGCTGTCATTTTTTTTCTGGCAGCCTGAATAGAGACCGGGGAGAAACATAGTAAGAGATTGTATCCTTCCTCCACATTGGTTAGTTACTTGACATCTGGCTCAAATGTGTATTGTGGTCTCCTCTTCAGCCCTTCTTTCTCTCCTTCCGATACCTTTTCAATGAGGAAATAAATTTTAAAACACTGTTTATAGAAAATCTCAAGTTACAAACCCATCTTTTTTCAAGGAAGAGGCATTTTAACATCTAGCCCTGACAGCCTCCATGCACAGCATACTTTGTGATTTCGTAACAGGCAGAGATTAATGCTGCCCTTCTATTATATGCTTTGGGATCTGTGTGTACTCCTCTGTCGTCAACCTCCTCGTGAACTGCTGCTTATTAACAGGGAAGGCACAGACAGCTTTGTGTTTGTGAGGCTCAGCTGAAGGACGGGGAGGATGGCACAGATAGTGACATAGACAGTTCTGAGCATCGCTTTGTACCAAAGCAAAGCTCCAGCTGATGATGCTTTTCTATTACTTTTTTTACAGGAATATGTGTAATTCTACAGTACACAGCAGACCCTTCTCCCAGTTACACACAGCCTAGAGCTTTTGTTCTGTGCTGAGGAATTTGGGACTTTTTTGTAGAACTTTGGGTTGCAAGGAGCAACTGATCTTTTCTTGCCACCAGATTGACTGTTTTTAAATACAGTCACTGAAAAATAGTATTATTATGCTTCTGAACAGAGTAACTAGAGAACCTAGAATTAAAGACTACTGTCTCTTTCAAAGGGCTGGATGAGTATAGTTCGTATCATGTATTGCTGTTCACTGTGTTGTTTTCCTTCCTTGTTCATGTGAATTCATGCTTTGTTACTGTGCCCAACTCAGTTCCCACTCTGAAGTGAGTTCTCAATTTCTTTCTGAACTAGCAAAATTTTATCACTGCAGTATATCAGTTTCAAAAATATACATAGCTTCCATGCAGTATTGTATTCAACTCTGTTTTGTGTGTAAGGGGGGATTGTAAAATCAGAAGCAATCCCACTGGGTTTAGATTTGTCTGAGGTGACTTAAACTTGCTGTGATTCAGGCTTTTTTTTCTTTGAGGAATTTAAAAGTGTGAAATGCTGTTATAAATTGTAATCACAGCTTGCTTTCATTAGAAATAGTAACCACAGCTAGGAATCGTGCTAATCAGACCCCCTGGATCTCAAACTGGACAGTCAGTTAGGGTTACATCCCAATGGCTGTGTTGGTAGTCAGAGAGGATAGCAATCAAGAAGTAGGCAGGAGAGAGCAACTGTCTCAAGTCAGCCCATAGTGAAGGAACACTGTGACAACTTCTGTTAAATTTAAGAACATCTTGCCCTGAATGACTATCTGTGAAATACAGTTACTGGCTCTGAGCTCTAGGGGAGTGGTTTTTCTGTGCTGTCAAATGCTCCCTGGTGCAATTCACAGTCCCTGCTGCTGTGTGATGTCCTGGCACATCCTAATTTCGAGTAGGAGGAGGTCCGACTTCATTCAGCTCCCCCCCACACTCCTGAGTTTCCTTTGCAGGAAAGCAGGGTGCCTGTGGGGGAAAGGACCTGTACAGCTGGAGAATGTATTTTCCTCATGGTAGGCTGTGGCTGACAGGGAAATTCTGAAACCAGGACTTGAATGGTCTGTATGGCAGACTGGGGATTTAAAATCACATTTCTCTCTTCAGCTCTCTCTGTCCATGCCTTGTCATCAGTCACAACACACTTTCCAGCATCAGTTAACTGAGCACCTCCATGCTAATTGTTCAGATTCCCCTAGCCCAGAGGTGTTGTCTGCCTGGCCCCTCTATTACTTTGCACCAGAAGAGGCTCAGAGCCCACAGGCTGAGGAATTCAGCTTTAGTGTGCTGGTGTGTTTCTATTGAGTATGTGAAGCATATTTCCAAATGCCTGTCTGCTGTCAGGTTTCCTGTTGCTACCCATAGTGTCTGCCAAGTGTAGCTTTGTCACTCCTAAAATTTGTACTCATAATCCTAGAGGTACTGTAAATTCTGTGAAAGATGAGTTTGTCAGAATTTTTCAAGATAAGCGGGTATGTCCACAATGAAAGTTTTAGATATCTTCAGTAAGCAATTAAACATATTTACAGGGAAGAAAACCTGTGGAGCTACTAAGCCCAAAGATACTCCTCCTCTGCTCTGGGAATCCTTGAGCCATGAGGTCCTCCTAGAGCTGTGGAGGAGACTCTAGGTGGGATTGCTAATTGTTCTTAAAATCCATCCTCCTGACACAGCTGTTGTTTACTCCTGTCTAGAGCAGATTGCTGCACGAGACCGGCTTTGGTCTGGCCTGGAAAAGCCATTGCTATAGTCAGCTACATTGCTGTATTACACTGTAGAAAGGGCTTCACTGGGTCAGACAAAAGGTTCTGCTGGCTCTACCCCATTGCTGGTCTTCAAAGGACATGAATTGTTTTGGTTGAACTTCAAATCGTAGTGTGTCCTGAAGCAGACATCAAGTTGAGAAAACTCCCAACTGGTTTTTGAAGTGTGATGAAGGTTATTAAACCTTTGCAAAATACAGTCTTGCAGTGAGAAGTACCAGCATCTGTACTTACTCTGCTGATAATACTTCCAAGTTACTGTGGTCACTTTGAAAAGACAAAGTGTATGGAAGGGTATAAAAGCAAGTCTTCTGCCTTGCAAGTCGATATTTAGGCTTGCAAGCACAGTACTTGAGCGTACTGATTAGAAGGGTGTGCCCCTGGCAGCGGGGTGCTGTGGTTGGTGCAGGAACTGAGCGTGTGGGTGAGTGGGTGCACGTGTGTGCACACACCTGGCAGGGTGGTGGGACGGGTCTTTCTCGTGGGGTGTCAGGGCTCGCTGAGTTTGCATTTTTTTCCTCCTCTGCTGCTAAGTGGCCTGAAATAGTTCAGTGTGGGTGAGTTCTATGAACGTGTTGCAAGTCCCAAGCCTGTTGGGATGTAAAGGGGCAGCAGGGTTTTGTGCACAAGAATGCTGAAGGAGTGAGAAAATATTTCTGTAGGTGGCTGACATCCTCATGTATTGGCTGTAGTTTAATGAAGCTGAGCACTGTTTGGGAACAATAATCCAGTGGCTGCATGCATTTCTAATTTTAAAATGTGATTTACAGGAGCCATGGTAAAACCATACATTTTACTCAGTCTTTTGCTCATTTTCTGCAGTTGTTTCTTCCATTAAGTCTTGCTGAGACCAGCCCTTAACTTAGCAGTAGTCAATGTTTCTACATTTGGAAAGATCACTCCATTGATTTTAAGTCACACAAACAGTTAACATACTTTTGTTATCCGGTATTTATAAAATAAAGCTTTTAAACTTTGTGTTCGTAGTGCACAGAGGTGATTGATGTGCCTGGCTGTCCCTGGCAGGTCTGCCCGGGCTGGATCCCTCCATGTTACTTCTTGCCTTTTACAAGACATAGAAAATAGCCAAGCTTTTCATGCTGGGGGGAGGTAAAGTCAGTAAGAAACACTTCTTTCTTACGCTCTTCTGAGAGCAACCACCTTCAAAAGGGTTTTAAATGTGTATGGTTTAATATCTTATGTCAACTAAAGTTCTCAAAGGGCTTAGTTTATGATTAAGGAAAGTTAGATGATATTCCACACTCAGGGAAGCCCAGGGGGAAAACGGTTTTAGCCTAGCATTTTTAATAGCTGTTTGATGATGCTAAAAACAACCCCCAAACCCTTATGTTTATTGTTTTGGGGTTTTGTAGTAGTGGGTGTGTTTTCTTTCTGTAAAACTTTTAATATTAAAGACCAAAAAGTGTTATTTGTACAGATGCTATGACACTGAATTATGTACACAAACACAATTGCCTCCATAGTTATTTACTATTTCTAGACAGCATGCAATAAAATGATCTTTTTAAATTTAACTTTGGCTGCCACACATTCTTTTCATTCCGACCTGGTGAAATGGGGTGTCTTTCATGGCAGATTCAGGAGACTCTCTGCAGTCCTTCATCTTCTTGTTTGGTTGCTAATAAATGGGAAAATTGACTGAACAAAATGGTGAAGAAGTTGAGCCAGCAGTTGCCACAGTGACAGTTGTCCAGTATAAGTATCTTACAATTCTTCTGTTTATCATCTGTTTTCAGGGCAGTTTAAGCTGCTGGAACAAGACCGAGATATTAAGGAGCCAGTGCAGTATTTTAACAGTGTGGAGGAGGTGGCTAAAGCATTTCCTGAACGAGTTTACGTCATGGAGGAAATAACATTCAACGTTAAGGTAGTCCCTGAATAAATATTTATCCCTGTCTAAATGATTAACTGTTACAACCTTTATATACATGGCAAGTGAGCAACGGTGCTGTGTGGGAAGTGTAATTTTTGAGATAAACGAGCCTTTAGTGTTCCACATTCGGTGATGGTGCTCTTTGGCATCATTTTTACAGTCTTAAACCAACGTGTCCTCTAAGGGCTCTCCTGCCCCATAGCACTTTGGGGAGCAGTCCTGATGATCCATTCAATAATTCATCTAATTAGGATGCTCCTGCCAGATTTTAAACAAATGTTGTTTGTTGCTCCTTTTTTCCTCCCCCTCCAGCAGTCTGAATTTCATTCTCTGCTAAGCAGCAGCTGCTCAAATCCCTGTCCAGAAAGCCTCATTCTCAGAGAGCACACAGGGTGAAATGATGGGGTTGTGTGTCTCAAAATTACTGCAGCTAAGTAGCATTGTGAATAAAACAAACAAAACAAAACCAAAACAGAAGACACACTTGTTCTCTGTGTGCATGTGTGTTTGCTTGCATGTGCATGCCTCTTGGGCTCATCAAAGGGCCGCTTGCTATCACCAAACACACTGCAATGGCATGAAACAACAAAGACAGAACTTCTACTTCCTTGACCTGCCTGTATATGTGATACTGCACAGGGTAGGTCAGCTCTGCCATCAGATCAGAGTGGTCTTCAGGCTTGCCTAGTTTGCTTGAATTGATACAGACTGGTAGAAGAGCATCCTAGAGCCAGGGTGCAATGGTGTAGATCCAAGTCATGTATCCTGGCTGATACTGCTGGTGCAAAAGTAGTATAGAGTTTCCCGGACCCATGCATAGCAAGATAAGAGTTTCTATAACAACCTTTTAATAGCTTTTCCTCTTTCTTTTGCTGCTACAGCTGGGGGATACCAGCTAGTCCACAATTTTTGTAGGTGTTGAAGATTGCTGAAAGTGCAAGAGCTCCTCAGATAATTTATTTAGTAATACAGACTCACACCTTTCAAGACTGCAGGTTGTTTTCATTTACGCTGTCCATTAACCTGAGCCTGTAAGACAGAGGCTTTCATGAAGGAAGGCTACATGAGAAAGTTGGAACACTTTTGTATCTTCTGGACATACTGGGCAAATCATGGTAACAAGAAAATTCCATTTCTGCCCACAAAAATCAGCCTTACCTTGGTACTACTAGCCTTATCCAGTGTTGTGCCATGATTTCTCATTTGATCAATGACCAAACCAAGCAAGTGGCACAGTAAAATGTGCAGCTTTGCTTTGCTAGGGAGAAAACAGTCAACAGGCTTGTTTAAATGTAAAATGCCATATCTCAAGTTTAATATGAGTGTTTTTAAAACTCTTTGTCATATTTAGCAAACTAAGAAATAAGAATAGCTTGCTGTTGATACCAAATCCATTTCTAAAAGGTTTTATAGTGATACTCCTTAATGTAAATAACAGTAGTAATAATCCAGGTTTAACCCAGTTACACAGTTATCTTGGCAGTATTCCTCTTGGCAGTTTTTCCAGTTTCATAGAAGTCTGTTCCAAGGTTATCGTCTTCCAAAAAATAAATGAACTTAGCAGGATTTATTAAAGTGTTTAATAACCCTTTATATGCAAGAGAATTATGTATGCTAAAATTTTAATATAGGAGAGATTCTGTCAAGCTGATTAGAGCAAAGGGAGGAATACTAAGTACGGTTGATTTCTGTCCAATGCAGTGTGCCTGTTTTAATTCAGAAGAGAGTGTCAGAAAGTAGCTAATCCGATATAAAAAGAAAAAAAATGGGAGAAAACCTGATGAAGCAAAGCACTTAAGATGAGAAGGAACTCTGAAGTCTGTGAATTCTTTCTTGTTCCAAACACTCAAGTCTTTCATGCATAATATTTAAAGAAAGAGCCTGTAGAGTTACAAAGTGCCACCAGACAGTCACCGCATGCTTTTCTCTGTGCTCATTGGTCTGCCTGCATGTGCCAGTACACCAGAGCTATTGTTCCACTTGGTGTAAACCTTGCTCCTCTTGTGTAAATCCTCTGCTGCTCCAGCAGGATTTTGCATCTAGGTGCTGCCATCAACAAACCACCTTCTTCTCACTGTGACAGGCTTTGAGATCTTCTCCAGAGTGGTTACTTCATTTTTGCTTTGTGTGTTCATTTTTAAATGGAAAAATCAGCTGCCTTATCCTGGGGAGTCAGTGGAGCTGGGTCTCCCTTCTTTCCCCATGGTTTTGCAGCTGGGCAGGCTTTCTGGGCAGTGTGCTGAGGCAGAGAGCTGGGGACCTGCTGGCTTTTTGGAGGATGGCTGAAACACATGCCATCAAGCACAGCTGGGAGGGGAAAGTGGAGTCACTTTTAGCAGAACAGCAAACAAAAATTTTTGATTAAATAAAACTTTGGTAATAGCTAAAACCACCTGTGGTAACTCTTTGGGCATCTGTATGCATCAGTGCTGTGCTTGGATACCCAGCTGGTTGCCTCAGGTACCTAGTGGCCAGCAGCATCTACAGGCACAGCAATTTAGAGTGTTCTGGGATAAGGGAATTTCAATCAGTCAATAGATATTTAATCTGTTCTTGACTGAAAATTGGAGGCGTCCTTTCTTCACTGACCAGATATTTGAGAACCTTTTTTTATGTTAGCATTCAGTGCATAGTTGTAAAGAATTTTGTTTGTGTAGCAGCATTATGCTACAAAGATGAGAATGTTTTGATTCTCTATTAATAGGAACAAAAATACTGAGAAAGTTCAGCTACCTTAGGGCCCTAGCTTTTGCCAGAGCAACAGCAATAGATTTCTGCTGTTGACTGCTCTGGTCCCATACAGATGTCAGTCTGTGCAAACACCCAGGAAGCTCTTTGCATCAAGGCTTAAAAACAAAACCAGGAACAAAACCCCCACATCATACAGGTGGCAATTCACAAGAGTTTCTTGTAAAAAGGAACAATATTGTCTGATAGATTGAACATTGGATAAGCCCTGAACTCCTGTACTCTGAAAACGAGCCCACTTAATGTTGCAGGACTCTTCACATCTTCCAGGAAAACATTTTTGTCCTGAAGACGACATTTTTCTCCCTGGGGAGTCTGTGAAGCTGTTTGCAGACACTTTCCCGAATGGAGAGGCGTGGTAGTGAATTAGCCCTGTAATGATTCTTTTCTTCCCTATCAAAGACACTGTATGACTGGTGTGAACTTTTGTACCTGACTTGTTCATTTTTTAACACAATCCTCTTTTCATAGTGATCTAACCGTGTTGGCCAGTACAGTGTGCATTTTGGTAGAAATAAATCTAATGAAAACTTTGCTCACTCTTTTTTTTTTAACAAAAGTTAATGCAGTATAGTGCAGTAAAATTGATCTCCTAATTGTAATTCTAATGCCTCTGATAAACTCAACCTCAGTTTCCATAAAACACATATATAGAAGGTTGCAACCTATGGTGGCATTTTTAAGTGATGCAATAATGACTTGCTGGGAATGGTGTGTAGGTTTTGGCTCCAAACTTTCAGGCAGTTCTTAATACTTCACCTCAAGAATTAGTGCTTGTCCCCTCGTTGCCTTGTAAGCTGATGCCAGCCTTATGAGACTTGGCTCCAAAAGGGGTTTTTTATCTTCTTTTTTCTGCTCTGTACCCCGTACACTCAGGCTTGACACCTTGGTGTCTGACA
Organism: Sakesphorus luctuosus; assembly: GCA_013396695.1. Lineage (NCBI taxonomy): Eukaryota > Metazoa > Chordata > Aves > Passeriformes > Thamnophilidae > Sakesphorus > Sakesphorus luctuosus. The sequence goes on from VWZD01013030.1 coordinate 21,885, forward strand.
CTGGGAAGGGCAAAAGAGGGCAAGGGTGAAGTAAAAGTTCAAGAGTCATTCTTGCAGTGACTGAAACATTGTTGTTACAATGCAAAAGCCTTTCTGGGTGTGTGATGCAACTAAATTAAGGCTTCTCAGCTGCTTTCTGCCTTCTGTTTTCTAGAATTATAGTGAGATTTTAACAGTTTCACACAAAAATATATAGTTATTTGTGCATCATTCTGTGATCTGGACCACCTTAACTGGTGTTCTGCACTGCTGTCTTCTCTGTCATGCACCAGTGATAGGCTGTGTCACCTACAGGGGCTGCAATGTGCCACTAGCAGGTCCAAGTGTATAAAACAGTGTAGGGCTCTGCTACATCCTGCTAGCAATTGCATAGCAGGAAGCAGAAGGTGGCCAGGGAGCGCTCTCAGCGGGGCTGTGAAGGAGCGTAGGAGCTGCTTGAAGATACACATCCTGCTGGGTCGGTAGAAGGAGGTGAGTCTAGTGTGGTGTTACCCATGATGCCTTCTAGGAATAATTTATGATAGGCACTTTCATGTTGCCTTAAGTGTACGATTTGGCATACAACCATAGAATCATTTAGGTCAGAAAAAACATTTGAGGTCCAACCATTAACCCAGCCCTGCTAAGTTTCACCAGTAAACTATGTCCCTAAGCTCCACATCTCCATGTCTTATAAATTCTTCCAGGAATGATTACTGAACCACTTCCCTGGACAGCCTGTTCCAATGAATGACAACCCTTTCAGTAAAGAAATTTTTCCCAATACCCAATCTAAATCTCTGGTACAACTTGAGGCCATTTCCTCTTGTCCCATCTGTTCTGAGAAACTGCTATGCCGGACTGTTTTCTGGGCTTATGGAGGTCCTGTGAAGTTCACCAAAGGTGGTGTAAAGCCCTGCTAAAGTCCACGGCTCTTTGCTGATGTTTTTGTAAGTTTTGTGGCCGTTGATAAACTGAAAGGTTTGAGTGAATAAGACATAGCAAATTTTATTTTCGTATGTCATTGCTACAAGGACAAAGCTTGTCAAAGACCATTTAGCTGTGTAATCTGAGAAACAAAAGCCTAGCGATATTGGTGCACTGCTGTGTGCACTGAGAGAGAGATACGATATATATGGTATATATCTTTGTTGCTAATATTCTGGAACACATACTTACCTACATGTATGTTTTATAGTGTTTATTAGCATGTGGTAATGAATTCATTAGCTTAACACGAGAAGAGGGATGTTTATTTTCCTGGCTTTCAGAGTTTAATTTTAAAGTGTATTTTGAAAGTGTAATTTTAAAGCCTGCTAAGATGTATCAGCATTCCTAACATCACCAGAGAAGGGTTTAGTGGGTAAAGTGGAGTCTTAGAGTTTTAATTTCACTTTTTCAGGTTTTTATTACAATTGTGGACAGCAACTGGTACCTTATATTTTTGTTTAGAAGGAAGAGTGCATTTTCGTCAGTGTCAAACTAGAACTGGGGCATCATCTTTATTTTGTTCCAGCACAGTAAAATTCAGCCTTATTTTACCCATTTTTATCCTGTGACTGTATTTTTTTTAAATAAAAAAAATAATTTTCAGACTCTTTTAATTCAAAATAATTTTGTCTTTAACTATGCCTGTTGACTTTAAAAGTCCATTGGCTATTTGGCTGGTTGAAATGGATGCCATTAATAGATAGCTGCTTCACATGACCTTAGTTGTGAAGCTTAGCCATTGAGTTACCTCTGTGGTTTCACATCTGACCCACCGTTTCCTCTGCAGTGGCTTGTTTGTGAATCACCAGGGAACTGCAGGTTGGCCAACCAGGAGCTCCCACAGCTATAGGTTGTGACACCTTTCTCACTCCTGAGAGTGTCCCACAAGAAGTGAGAAAAAGCTGTAGTCATACTGTATCAAGTGAAAGTATCTGAGAGTGTTGCTGGCGTTGTCAAAGCACACAGCTGTGTGAACTTGTCAATGCTAGAAACCAATATTCTTAGAGAACCTGCCCTCTCAGGAAGAGAAGGGGGGCATCACATGGTGCATGCACAGAGCCCTGTGTGTGCTCAGCCCTTACCAGCCCAGCCAAAGGCAGGGCTACATGGCTGCAGCTCAAACACAGCCCTCTGTGGAGGTTTTGAGGAGAAACCAGCAATGCACGTCACACCAGCGTTACCAGCAAAAAAACCCCGAGTGCTTTTCTTTCACATCATGGTGTTTCAAAATGCTGTCAGGCCAGTGGTGCAAGCTGTGAACGAGTATTACGTACCATAAACCCTAGTAGTTTCCTGGATTAGGCCAATTAGTGTTTGTTTAGATAATTCAGGGCTTGAATGACTTCCTTTCCGGAAGCTCTGAGCCCAAAGTGCTAAGGCGGCACACCTCGGCTGAGCTGCCTCTGCAATGCTCTGAGAGCCTTGCGGAACATAATCACAGTTTGACAAATATGGGGCAATTGCAGATCACGTCTTACAAGAGGAAGCATTATTCACCGTGCTTGTCAGTTATTAACTTACTGGAATTACAGCTTTGATTTCGTGCAATGGCCATTGTGTGATGATACCAGAGTTTGAAGCCTGGACTTTGAACCTCACACAGGTCCAGGTGGTCTTTAGGTGTTGCAGAGGTGAGGAAGGGATGTACAATTTTAGGATATGTTTTCATTTGCAGTTGTTTTAGTATGTTCAGTATTCTCAAATAAAATGGTCTATAACAGGCCAGTAGTTTTTATCAGATGCATCTTCCTTTATAAATAGGTATCTCTTGCTGCTGTGGAAGTATTGGGTGGGTTCTGTTAGGTCCCTGAAAAGGGCTTTTCATGTTAAACCACTCAAATACGAAGCAGAGTAATCCTGTCTATAAAGAGTTATTTCAGTCTTAAGGAAATAACTTCAGGAATAAATGAGCCTTGGACATCTGTTTTGTCTTTTTTTTTCCCCCGGTACAATTTCCATACTAGACCAGCTCACACATGGCTGTGCATATGTTGTTTAATCTCTTAAATTGCAATTATGATCAAAAAATGAGGAAGGAAGTCTATGACTAGGAGAGCAAAGCACAGGGGGAGTTAGGCATATGGGATAGACTGATATTCTTGACTTCTCCTTCAGGGAATAGATGTCATCTGTCATTCCCCCTAGCCTGGAAAAGATTACAACAAAGGGATATGCTTCATCTGTAATGATGAGATCACCTTTTCTGCTCTGCAGGGAGCTGAAGATGGTAAAAGAAGTTTACTTCCTTCAAGAGCCTGGCAAATATGTTCTAACAAATAGCGAAAACAAGGGTGCAGGGAAAAGATACCCAAGGGAATCCAGACATGGTCTGTCATAGCTGTGTGACACAAGTGGCTATTTGAATTGCTGGGATGTGTGGATTTGTCCTTCCTTAAAAAAGTGGTTATATTTGTTCTCATGCCTTCTTTGGTAGTTTCAAGTGGTTGTTTCCTCTCAAGTAAGATGAAGGAATGTGCAGAACAATATAAAAAGGTTACTGAACTGAGCTTCAGGTTAAACACCTTGCACTTGATCAGTCAGCTGTGCAAATAGAGTTACTTCTGTTTCTCCCTGTGCATAGTCTTTTAAGTTCAGTCTCGATAGATTTGATACGGTTTGAAGTATTGTGTTCAGTAGGGGAAAACCGAATTTTTTATTATTATTTTGCAGGTGGCTTCAGGTGAATGTAACGAAGACACTGAAGTTTACAACATTACCCTTTGTACTGGGGATGAGCTCACTTTAATGGGGCAAGCAGAAATTCTTTATGCAAAATCTTCTAAGGAGAAGTCACGACTCAACACCATCTTCAAAAAAATCGGGAAACTTAATTCGATTAGTAAGCTAGGCAGAGGCAAAATGCCCTGCCTCATCTGCATGAACCACAGGACCAATGAGAGCATCAGTCTTCCTTTCCAGTGTAAGGGCAAGTTTAGCACCCGCAGCCCACTGGAGGTGCAGATGCAAGAGGGTGAACACACGATTCGCAATATAGTAGAAAAAACCAGGCTGCCCGTTAACGTGACCGTGCCTAGTCCCACACCAAGAAACCCTTATGACCTGCATTTTATCCGTGAAGGGCATAGGTACAAGTTTGTCAACATCCAAACCAAGACTGTGGTAGTTTGTTGCGTGCTTCGTGGAAACAAAATTATTCCCATGCATTTTCCCTTGCACTTGACACTTCCAAAATTTATTCTACCTGACAGTTTGGTGAAGGGGGAGCTGTGGCACGAATCCCTCATCCAGCACTGGTTTAATATATGCCAGGAACAGTTTGATATAGATGAGTATTCCCGTGCCGTGCGAGATGTAAAAGCTGACTGGAATGAGGACTGCAAGAGCCCGAAGAAGAGCCGATGCACAGGTCACAGCCACATGCCAAGCTCCCTCAGCTACGCACGAGATGAGCTCACACAGTCCTTCCACCGGCTTTCAGTGTGCGTCTATGGAAATAACTTACATGGGAATAGTGAGGTGAACCTCCATGGCTGCAGGGACTTGTGTAATGAGTGGGCCCTGTTCTCTCACGATGCTCTTCAGTACCAGGAGTCTGGTGACAGTAGCAGCGATTACCTTTTTCCTGAAGTTAGCGAAGAATCCATGTTCCTGCCTACAAAACCAGAACTTCCTTATGAAGAGCTCTGGTTGGACCAAGGGTCTGGAAAGGGTGGTGACCAGCCTCTCTCTTGCTCATTAAGTGAGAAGAACAAATGCGACAACTACAGAGGGTCTTTCCGATCAAAGTGTGGTACTGCACCAATTCCTGTGCCTGCAACTGTCGGAGCAACTACAAAGTCTTCAGATGTTTCCCTACCTCCACCTCCAGTGCCTCCCAAATCAGAAGCAGTAAGTGAGGGTTATTTATGTTAGTTTGTTTCTTTTCTTAGATGGTGAAGAGTTTGCTTGGAGTTTTTTTTTAGGGAAGTCTTGGTGGAGAAGGGAAGGGCACATACAGGCCAAGGCAATGGTGAGACTTCAAGAGGTATGCAACTTCACCTAGTTTCTTCCTACCATGTGTAGGTCATGTTTTAAAAATCACCAGAGTATATTTAATTTTACTGATCTAGTAGCGTAATCCTGATACTTTCAGGTGGTACTTACTGGCAATTCTTGATCACACAAACAAGGTCTAAGAATGCTGAGCCACTTCCTTCTCTTGCTTTCCACATCATCTCCCCATGTGACCTCCATGTTTTCTCATATTTTCTGTGGCCAAAGTGTGTGGAGATTGACTCTACTTTGAACTGCCTTGGATGACCTTAGTGTGTGCACCTCCAATTAACAGGCCCTGATCTTAAGGAGAGCTGGAATTTGTATGAATTTGAAGTATTTGTTAATGAGAGATTTTCTTCTCTGAGGCCTTGGCAGATTTTGAAGACTGTTAAGTGTCATTGTCTTCAAGGAAACTTTATTAAACCAGACCTTAACTAATCTCTCTGTATTGCTTATTGAAAGAAAATATGTTTAAATAGGAACTCTGCAGAATGGATAAATGAACCTTCTAGAGGACTCATTTTTAAACAGAGCATATTTCCCAGCCTAGGGTTTCTAATGAAAACTCATGGGAGAAATCACTTCTCCAAACCTGAAATGTCATGGAGTTGTAAGAGACAGAAATACAAATGTTTTAACAGGAGCTTATATGGACTGTCTGGAGAATCCATTACATGGTCTCTTGAAAATAGTCCTAAACACTTTTTTCAAGAAATGAAAGGAAAAAAGAAGATTCCCACAGGAAAGAGTATCTAGGAGTCTGTAACAAAATGTAAATTATATATACTTATGTCACATGAATCTTGGTGATATCATTATTTAACAAATTAATTATGTATGGTTTTTTTCTGGAATTAAAAAAAATACCATTTCACTTGCAAGTGCTGTGGTAATTAAGGAGCATGGCTGTACAGGTAAACTAGGACTAATTTGAGACCAAACTGCAGCAAACTGTAGTGATCCCATACCTTTATAGCCTTTACATCATGAGTCAAGTCACAATCTGGTTGAAAGCTGAGTTATATTTGTTCATGCTGGCTTAGCCTGCAGCAGATTGCCATGGGGATCCCCCTTGGCCAGGCTCTGCATTTGCTGGAGGGGTACAGCAAGGAGAGGGGAGGAGGGCACCATGCAGGCATGAAATGCCCAACTGCAGCCCTTGGGCTGTGCCACCAAAACTTCCCAAAAAAGCAGTGCAACAGCTTCAGCAGCCAGGGAAGTCAAGACATTATGTCTTCTTAGCAAAGAGTGTTTACATGCAATGTCTAAGTGCAGGAACCCGAGAGCACTTCCTTGCCTCTGAGGTCAGGTATTCACTGACACTTTGTCCAGACTCTTGGACAAGTGCCCAGCAGCACCATATTGGGGTGAGGCTCCTTGGCAGCCTACACTGATGTTAACTGATGTGGAGCTGGTCCCATCCTCCTCCTCCTCCTCCTCCTTCTCCTTTCACAGCCACATGGTCCTGGCCTCTCGTTTGTGCTGGCTCTGGCACTCCTGTGCCTGGGCAGGCAGCCAGGTCTGGATCTGGAAAATGATTAGTTTCCTGCTGATTCCTGTGAGCTGAACTGCTTCAGCACGGGGTCAAAGGAGTGCCAGAGCCAGCACAGGGAGTGGGTGGTGGGGGAGGAAGGCAGCCCTTCTGGCATGGGGGTGCGTGGGTCACCCTGAGGTGTGAGTGTCTTACGTTGGAGGCATGGGCAGTGGCGTGCTGTGAGAGCTGTGGAGCACCTGCACAGCATTGGTGTGGACCCCCATACTTGGGGAATTCTCATGGCATTGTGACTCCCTTTTGGAGGCAGCAGGCTGACATTTGGCACAGATGTGTATATTGTATTTTAAATTTATATTGGAAAGTGTGCAGTTTTGTCATGTGTATCTTACATTACTGAGGTATTGTGTGAGTGCTGTCAGCAATTTCTGTATTGCTTTCTAGCCATAGTGGAGAAACAATTTCTGCTAAAGATATTAGCTTGCATTTAGAGGTGGGCAGGAGGTGTAACCCCCTTAAAAATAAAACAAAACTAAAACCCTCCATTTCCATAGATTATAATAATCTACACTTGCTTTTATGACTTCATGGAACAGTTTTGGAGTGACTATCAGTGACCTACTGAATTTATCCGTGGGCTGGGGCCGAGGAGATGTTTGCATGGTTTCCATGTAGGTATTTTTAGAGTAAGTGGATCTCAGGAGCTGCTGATGAACATGCGGTTTAGTCATCACTGCCTACAGAATGATACTCCATAGTGTTTCTTTGTAAAGGTTGGCTGGCAATTGTATTTTTGCATGCACTAAATTTAAAATGTGTGTCCAGGAGCTGTTTGCAGGAGACAAAAGGACATCTGGCTATTTCAGAAGCTGTTCTGATTTCTTCTCTCCAGCAGGATGAAGCGTTCTGATTTTTCATATATATTTTCCAAATACCTTTCAGGAAGTGAAAATAGGGTAAAGGCAGAAGGTGAGGGAGGGGAGAATGACCTTTGAATTAAGGCCTGTAAGTCAGTCATTGCTTCAGTCCCCAAACACTAATTTGGATAAAATCAGAGGCTGTTTTCCTGATCGACATAGAGCACATCCCCGATGGAGTGCTCTGAAAGTTCAGCCTCCTGTGGGCAAGGAGTGTTGAGGTGCTCAAACTCTCACAACTCTCAAAGTTGTGCTGGTGATGGGGTTGGGTTTGTCCAGGCGGCCTCTGAAGTGGTCACTGCAATGGGCCCCTGCGATGCTCAGACTCAGGAGCAACACCCCAGGGCCCTGGGAGTGCAGGCAGAGCTTGGGCTGGCAGCAGAGAATAAACATGGCACCTCATACCACTGGAAAGGGATCACCATTCCCAGGTTACAGGAAGGAGGGCTGGAGCACGGGAAAGCTCAGGCAGTATGGAATAGGAGTCTCAGGTTGTGCAGTGCAAATGTGTTTTATCTGACAGCTATATGGCATCTAGTGCTTCTGGGCCAAGGAGCATTTCCTACTAAGAGCAGAAGCCATTGAGGGGATTGTCATGTGGCACTGTGGCAGTTCCACTTATTTCCTACATTTATTTCATTGCTGTTCTCTTGGATCTAGTGAGGGTAGATCTCCTCTGAATCTCCCCTTGCTCTTTTCAGTTTAATCTGCAAAATCTCTCCTTTTTATTCCTCTGCTGGGTTTCCTGGGGACTGTGTCTGGCAGCTGTAATTGTGGTTTTATGACGGGGACTAACTGGGACTGCAAACCAGTGTTATTTATGGCCTCGTTCTTGTCTGCAGTCTAGGTCAGCAAGGGAGTTTGGCATAGTTTGTTATGCCAGCACCTTTGAATGCCATCAGTCTTCCCAGGAAAGAATCTCTTTGACCCTTTGGCTGTCTGCTGTGCTCAAAGAGCTCCCCTGAATGGTCTCTCTAACCCCATGGCACGCAGTATTAACTTTGCCTAGTATGACTTAGGGGGGAAAAAAAGTCCTCGGGTGTCCTTGGGGCACAGCACTAAAATGGTTGAAGAGTTTTATGCCTGAATTCAACAACAAACATGAATAAAATTGATTATTATTTTTTTTCTTTTCCTTGAAAGAGCAGATAAGAACCCTTAGAACAAGATTTATTTCAGTGTTTTATGCTATTGGGCATTTCCTGTAATTTTGACTTGTTTTGAATTAGGGAAAAAATGTACTACAATGTTCTAGTCCCCAATTTTCCATTTCACAGAAGTACTAAATGTGTTGTTGCATTTTGAAAGCACTGAAGTGTATTGCAAAAGGTTCCACATTTATTTTGTTTTTAAATAAATTCAGTCACTTTAATTGCTAATTATGTGTTGCAGAACTGCTAAGATAATTTTCAGTTCTGCAGTGTTGTAAAATTTAAAGATAAACTGTAACTTTCAACCACAAAAATAATTTCACTTTTCTGATGCATGTAAGACTGTTTCAGACAAGGAGAACATAGAGATCTCCTCATGCCCAGAGGCAGGTGTTGAGTTGTTAAAAATCCTGCCTGGCAGCCCAGTTCCCAGTAGCCTTGCTCACCTCCAGCCCTACTAAATGAAGTTACCCTCCCAAATACATCCTGATGAGATTAAGCATTTAAATCCATAATTGTTTCTGTGAGGATGGATCCTGACATTTTGCTCCTACCTAGACAGGCCAAACTGAATGTCAGGTAAGCAGTGCTACACTTGTGTGTTTTAAAGCTGTAAGGTTGTCTGGTTGCACAAAGCAGACCTGTTGTTTGGGTGCATTATTTGAACAGGCTCTTCTGCCCACACTTGTACATTTTGTACAACCTTATTCTGGACTGCTCTGCCAGCTACAGAAGAACTTGAAGCTCCAAGTTTGAATCCCAGCAGCTGGTAAATGTGAGATACATGTACTATTCCTGAAGGAGGGAGGGTGGGAGTTGTCCTGGAGCTGGATGGCTGAATATCACTGGTCAAGTAAGTCAGGAAACATTGAAGTCTACTGAGGTCTTTTCATTACATGAACTTGGTTTATTACACCTAAATAAATAACACTTGCGAAGTTTAAACCTAATTAATTGCTCCTTACAAAATGTGTAATATCAGGAACAGTCTGACTGATTTTCTATATTACCAAAAGGTTCTTTTACGTTATTTCATTGTTACTACTTTTTAAATGAGTGGATATCAGGCTACTGAAATGTCCCCAAAAAAGATGGCTAGTTGCTCTGCTAGTGGCAAAGCGTTCTTTTGGACTTCTTTGGCAGCCACATACTGTTGCAATTGTAGATACTTTTTCATTTTTCTGCTCTCCCTTCTTAGTTATTTCCTTCCAAAGAATAAGGCAGAACCAGATGTGTTTCATCTGATTGAGACTGCTGTTGCCCAGATTTTCTTGCTGTTTACTTACACATTCTTGTTTTGTACAGGTAAAAGAGGAATGCAGACTCCTGAACGCTCCCCCGGTCCCACCACGGAGTTCAAAGCCGTCCTCCACCAGTCCTTCCATCCCTCCTCGTACAGTCAAACCTGCACGACAGCAGACCCGCTCTCCCAGCCCCACTCTGTCCTACTACTCTTCAGGACTGCACAACATGTATGTGTCTGATCTGTGAGAGCACTGTACTAGCACTGTTAGAGGAAGTTAAATTCAGCAGTATGCCTTTTGGAGGTGCTCATTTCTAAGGCATGGTACGGTGTCAGACTTGCTGACTTGTGAAATGGGCCAACCTGTCAAGGTATTTTTAAAAATTCAAAAGGAAGCAAAGCTCCAGCAGAAACTATGTTTTACTAGATAGGACATAGCAGTTTATGTTAAATACCTGCACATATTGCTACAGGTAATGTCACTCTTAAGTGACACAGACTGTCTAAATGGAAAATCCTGTATAGTTCTGTATGATTCTTGAAAGGCTTGAATCTCAATATCAGACTATCTCAAAGCTAGTGTTTTGGGTGTGATTTCAGTGCTACACATGCATGCAATGCAGCCAGCTCTGATAACCAGCGACATAAAAAGAGTGTGGCAATCCAGAAGTCTGTTGAGCCAACTATATGTGAACCTACAGGGTGGGTGTGATGGAGGATAGAGAGGCCAGCAGACACCAGACACCACTGAGTGCAAAGTGAGGTGTAGCAGAAGGGAGCCAGATTACTTTCGGATCAAACACACTTCAGCACAAACCTAACCCACAAACTGGAAAATCCACTCAGGCTAGTTGAAAGTTGACAGTAAATTCTGAATTATGTGGCTGTATAGCTTTTCCAACAATGCAGTGTTCTTCCTTTGGCTTTAAAAAGCATATACACTTCTGAAGCCTCACCTTCTTTTTGCCTTGGATGTCTTGTTGCCATTATTTTTGGTACCCCTTCGGTGACAAGATGCTACCTGTCTGGACATTACAAATTCATCTGAGATGCCACTGAAATAATTTCAGCTTGGATGCCATTGGTATAATAACTTGTGCTGGAATTGCCTTTCTAAGCCATATTGCACATTTGCAGCTTAGTGTTGTGTATCTGGCAATGATCACTCTAGATCAAGGCTGCCTGCTTGTTTTTATGAAAGCCTGTTGGGTAGTTCTGTCAAGGTCTACTCCACAGGAGGCTCAGCACAAGACCTCCCAGCATCTGGGGCCCACCAAATGCTGCTTTTTCACTTTGTAGCTAAGAATACATCTGCCTTCCAAGAAACCAGGAAAACAGAAGTGAAGTCTCTCAGGAATGAAGGAGGTTGTAGCAAGGTGGGGATCAGTCTCTTCTCTCAAGTAACAAGCAATAGGACAAGAGGAAATGGCCTCAAGTTGCACCAATGGAGGTTTAGATTCCGTATTAGGGAAAATTTCTTCACGGAAAGGGCTGTCAAGCATTGGAAGAGGCTGCCTAAGAAAGTGTTGGAGTCACCATCCCTGGAGGTATTTGAAAGACATATAGATGTGGCACTTGGGGACATGCTTTAGTGGTGGACTTGGCAGTGCTGGGTTAATGGTTGGACTTGATGATCTTAGAGATCTTTTCCAACCTAAACAATTCTGTGATTCAGTGTTTTACCTTGAACTTCACAGTATTTGCATGTAATTCATCTCCAGCTTGGGTCCAGACCAGATATTTCCATTTTAGTAAAGCTGACCTGGGTTTGCAGAGGAAGCTACCAGAAAATTTGCAATATGTGGAGTAACCAGATTGCTGGTGAAGCTGCTTTGCCATTTAAATCAATGATCTTATTTTCTGGATTGTGAAGGGTTGCCACCAGTATTTTAAACACAAACAAAACAGTATGATTTGTCCTTATCTGCTTATAAAAATACCTGATACCTGGCTCCAGCTGTATTTGGGGTTTCTCTTAAATCCTTTGGCACTGAGTCCCAGAGAGTTAATTTTGGTGGAGGACAAATAAGGAAGCACTTTGATAATGTTATTTTATCAGTTTTCAGTAATTCCATTATTCTTTTAAATCATTAAATGTTGCCAGTTCTAATACTGAATTAGAGAACAGAATCAGGCTCAATCAATTTTTCTTCTGTATGGTTAGTTGTTTACAACACCTCACTGACTGTTTTCTTTGAACTGAGCAGTCCAATGTCTTGGTTTGTGAAAAGTGATTTGCAATGTGTATGTTAAACCAGTTGGTCTTTAAGCAGCCAGAAATGACCAGCTGATGGCGTATCCTTGTTGAGGAGGAAAAAAAACTCCATCTCTGCTATGGTAAACATCCATCTGCTTTATCTGGCAGACTTGTATTAGTGGCATGAACAGGAAAAAAGTTTGGATGGCATAGGGTGGAGACTGAGGGATGGTTAGATACAGGGAAACTGCATCTGTTGAAGCTCATATTTTCCAGTGATAGATATTAGAGCTGCTTTTACTCATCTGCTCTTTGTGTTCGAGCTGGGCAGGGCCAGGTTGGCTTCCTCTTTGACTCACTGTAAGCACACAGGGAAGGAATTTTGTGTCAATCCATTCCAAACAATGCTGTTTGAAACCTGCTATTGTTCTCAAGCAGTTTTCACTGAGCTGCCACAACGTGACTATTGAGTTTCTTTCTTGAATAGTTAGTTTTCAGGAAAGATAGGCGAGTCATTAAAACTATTTTTTTCAATTCTTTTCTTCCATCTGTTGTGTTGAGTAAGGATTTTATAAGCCAGTATTCTGGCTTAGTTGACCACAATTCCAAAGATCAACACAATCTTTCAGACTTTGTTTTAAAAAGTGGCATAAAAGCAACAAACATTTGTTTTTGATAACAGATCGTGTGCTTTTGTTGGCATCTCTGTCTCATAGGAACTCCTGGATGTATAAACCATCAGTTCCCTCAGACAAGCTGAGCTTAGGTAGATCACGGTAGCTTTCTTTAGGTGCCTTTGAAGAGCAGATATTTCTTGTCAAAGTTTTTTAAAGATATGGACACACAAACAAGTTACTGTGGGATAAGCTTAAAGCCTGATACTTCAACACATCCAGCTAAGTCTGCCTACCCTTCCAGGTAAAACTCTTCCTTTGGCAGTAAGCATTAACTTTGTGTCTGTGCACTGATGCATATGGTCTAGTGCAATGGTGACTTGCTGTGATACCAGCTTTTGCATATCATGACACATCTGTGGTATAAAAATAGAAAATACTGGATTAGAACATCTTCTAGTATATGTGAAGCTGTTTCTTATCCATGGTGGTATCCCTCAGGAATTCAGCAGTGTAAAACTGAGTATTTGTGAGATGACACAGAACTGAATTGAGACATCTACATTTTTACAAGCTTGAAAAAAACGAGACATGAGGCTTTTGGGTATATCAGCATCTTGTCAGGCTTGTAGAAGGGGTAAAAGAGCTGTCAATACATTAATTCTTCAAATGTGTTAATTCAAATCTGAAAAGTGCTGCCAAAGGAAAGAAGATTCTTTTCTTGTGGCAGTCACCCTCTGACTCTGTCAGATGATTTATGAGTTTATTCAAATGCTACATTTTTTCATAGTAACAACATCCTTTCTGCTTTGTTCCTTAAGTAATGTCACAGAGAGCGACAGCACCAACTCAACTGAGAGCACACCTGTTTCCTGCTACCCTTGTAACATGATGAAAACCGAATCCAAAGAACCAGAGAGCATGATGCCTTTGGGAAGCTCCTCAGCTGAAGCTCTGCCTTCCAGGTTATCTTGGCCAAACCATTTTTCAGGTACTGCTGAAGGCCTGAATAGGAGTGATTTCCTGCTGGATCCAAGCAGGAGCTACAGTTACCCCAGACAGAAGACTCCAGGTACGCCAAAGAGAAACTGTCCAGCACCTTTGACTTTTGATTTCAATGGGTGTGAGCTCCCAGCGGGGTACTCCCCACTGACTCCAGCAGAGTTCACAAACACCATCTCTAGTTGTCCAAAGTCAGCAAGTTACTCTCTAGACTACACTGATGAGAAGACTCTGGGAGGCAGCAACACAAAGCAGAGCCATTCGTGTCCTGCCTTACCTCCTCGGGCGCCGAAGTCAAGTGAAGACAAAGCAGTTACAGACATGGGTCCATTGCCACTTAAAATAGATGGTGCAGAGGAGGAGTCAAAAACTGGCTCTCCAGACCTCTTGGAAGATCAGTATCTCGTTAAAAAGGGCATGCAGGATACGTTCTCTGTGTCTTACCCCTTTTCATCTCCCCTCCACCTCCAATTAGCACCAAGATCCTGTGGGGATGGCTCTCCCTGGCAGCCACCCACGGACCTTTCTGGACTCTCAATAGAGGAAGTGTCTAAATCTTTGAGGTTTATTGGTCTGTCAGAAGATGTCATATCATTTTTTGTTACAGAGAAGATTGATGGCAATTTACTGGTTCAGCTTACAGAAGAAATCCTATCAGAAGACTTCAAACTAAGCAAATTGCAGGTTAAGAAAATACTACAGTTCATTAATGGCTGGCGGCCCAAGATGTGATGCTGACTGGTTATTAGTGGAACTGCCAAGGTGTGCTTGATGCACTTCAGCTAATACATCACTTCCTGTTTTTTGCACTAAAATTTCTTCCTGTAAATAGTAGTAGACAAATTCTTACTATGCAGATAAACATTTTTGAGTGGTGAATGGATTTTTTTTTCTATGTCAATAATAAAGGTAGAGAATCTGCAGTGGTGTGCCTTGTGCATCCCTGAACATTCAACAGCTGCTAAAAACTGGACACTGAGGGAACTTTTACTCCATAGTCTGTTAAGGCTTAATCATATTTATTACTGAACAATTTGATGCTGAAATACACACACCAATACAGTTTACAATTTTGTGTCAACTGCAAAAAAATGTATTTCTTACAGAATTCTTGCTGTTCAAATAATATTTGGCCACATGCTGTGACTTTCTTCCATTTCTGTTAAAAAAAGCATGTTCAGATATACAAAAACATTGTTTTTGACACTACATCTGAAAATGTTAAGAACTGCTGTGAAGTGCCACTAAAACACTATTCTTGCAGCATTATTTTTATTAACAGTATCTTCCTGACTATCTGTAATGTGGATGCATTTTCTGTGTTACTTTGAGCAAAAAGAGTTAAATGTTTTTAAAACAAGAGTCAGCTCATTGCCCAGAGGGGAGGGAGAAAGGGGATTTTCTATTGAGCCACTCTTCCCTGGCCAATTAAAAGTTTATGACCTGTAGATTTCAAAAGTTGCTTTTGTAGTCAGATGACTGGAGTAAATAGCATGACTTCTGGTCGTGCAGCTTTCTCATGGGAAAGGCAGTGCAGTGCACAGATCTTTTCTCAGCAGATCCTGCCTGCAGCAGCAGCCTGCTAGCACATCCCTTGCAGTAGCCCTGCTGTGGTGAAAGGTAACAACTTCCTGTGTTTCCTCTGCTGCTGTTACAATTGTGTGAAAATGCACTTGATCTGCCGTTGGATCTGTGTGGGAAGGTGATAGTGCTCCTTCAGCATGGCTTGGAACTAAAGCATTAGTGAGGTGGGAGGGATCAGCAGCAGAGCATGGCTGGAGAATGGGCTAAGGGAGGTTTTGGGCCACGCCACGGGAAATGCTTGTGATGTTTTCGGTTCACCTGTCTTGTTTGCAGTGGGCTCAGGAGGATGTGGATATCAGAGTGGGAGGGACTGTAGCATCGAAAGATGGGCTGATTCAGTTGCCCAGATGAAAAGCTCACTGCAATAGATGTCACACAGAAGTTGCAGTTTAAAGGGAGCACAGAGGTGGTAAGAGGGCATTAGTCTGCCCTTGGAGATCTCTCAATTTAATTGCTCAGGCAGCTAGAAGTAGGATTAGCTCTTGATAGTCCTTTGCAGATTTCCTGTTGTGGGCAGAGCTCTCTGAATTATGTCTGAATAACACTGGTATCCCCTTCCTTTGTATACTGGATTCAAAGATTTCTGGAGGTCCTCAGGAAACAGTCTGTGGTGTCCCTCCTCAACAAGTGCATGTCCAGGATCTTCACGTGGTCAGAGCCAGGGATGCAAGACCAATTTTACCTTTACTTGCTGCTGAGCAGAGCCCTGGCAAGGGGGACGCCATCACCTGCCTTTCTTATCTTTTTGAGGTACAAAAAAAGTCTCTTCATTGTAGGGTACATAGTGGGAGCATCAGGAGAAAACACAACGCGGGGACAAAATTAGGGGTCTGGGTTTGCCTGTTTTCTCAAACATATTGACTCATGAAAAAGAATTTATTTGCAAATAGTTTTCTGTTGCTCATGCAAATTTCATGTCGTGTCTTTGTGCCGAAGTCAAGATGCATTATTTGTCTTGCAGTAATGCAAACCACCAGTTCCCAACCGGGGAGCAAAGCCTGATTGTTGTGGGTACTAGAAAGCCAACAAATATCCCAATAGAAAAACCCCAAGAGTTCATAATCCTACTCTTTTTTGTAATATATTGACTTTTAGCAACAGATCGATAGCTTTCTCTGGATGGTTTTTAATTAACATCCTAAAGTATTCTAGCTGCAAGTAAGATGAAATCCAACTGAAATACTGTTCAGATGTGTATGCTTGTTGGTAGACACATGCAAGTTGAAATGAATTGCCTTTCAACCCCCACTGTGTCAAATGCGTGTTCAAATTTGAAAGGGCCAAATCTTAAATGTCAGGTAGTTTTCATTTTTTTGCTTGACTTGTTAATTCCGTGTGAAAAAACTAAAATATCTCAAAGAGGAAAAAAAGAAAGATTGCGATCTTTGTAATATTAACATTGAATGCTGCAAACACTCCCCAGGATAGTAACATCCCTGAGAAAATAGTGTTGTTGACTGTGGATGGACACCTATATTGTTATCTCTGCTTACCTGCTTGGAGTGGTTACTCTTGCAGACAGCCTGGTGGAATTTGCATTCATGACTGTGCTGTATTGACATCATATATGCTGAAATATGCCCACTGAAAGGCCCAGAAATGTGCACTGATTGCAGAAGCAGAGCCTGTGTGCAAAAGTACAGCTAGGACCTCTAACTGCAAGCTTGCTATTGATGTCCTTCCAGTTGTCTTGTTCTGGCTTGGCACTGCTTACTTATTTTTATGCATAATGTGTTAGCATTTAACCTTTTCTTTTGCCCTTAGCCATTCATCACCTTAATTTTCCAAACCATTTTTGGGGATTTAGATGTTCCTAATATCTGTGTTCTGTGAATTGTGTGGTTGCATTGTCCAGGTACCTGCTGTCACGCCCAAGCTGGACTGAAGTATGTGCTCTGGAGAAATCAGTAGTGTGATGAGCAAACTGGAGTACGGTGGCTTGGCCTTTCAGTCCTGGCTTATGGAAGGGAGCACCTCTCGATAGTTGCCAGGCTGTGGCAACTCCCAGGCACAGCTAGAGGTCAGCAGTGGGGAAAACCAATCTGGTTTTCGAGGGTAATCATGTTTATGGGAATTGTGTTGATTGTCCTTGGAACGTGAAAGCAAGCTCTGCCCCATTTTGTCTACTAACAGAGATGTAGCCATTGAATTCAGACACCACACATTGTGCAAGAGTGGTCCTAAAATCTCACAGTTTTTGGGGTCAGTCTACTATAATAGGCCACTCCTAACCTTGGATTTCTCTTCTCAGATTAAATATAAGTGTAAGGCCTTTGGTGCTTATTTGTTTATCGGTGTCTGAGCTGTGTGTTATTCCTGGGGGTTTTGTTTGTCCAGGGCTGTTGGTAGCACAAAATCTGGCACGTCATTCTATATGGAGCCATTTCCTTGTCCTGCACCAGGGAACACATCCTTTCTATGCAACAGTCCTGGGGAGGCACAAGGACTGATGCTGCCTTCGGCAGTGAAAGCTGCATTCTGGCATGGAGGCTTTTCTGGAGGTGGACACACAATTGGGCAGGGGAGGGATGGAGAGGGAACTTGAGAGGAAATGCTGGTTTCCTTTAAATGCTCATTGTGCCTGGATTAAGATTCTTTGTATTGCTGCCTGCCTGGCTAACCAAAGCTATATTGAAAGCAACTCAAAGTGTGTATTTGTGTTCTTATTCTTGCCATATTGTAAAAATTGCCTACAGCTAGAAACTTAGACAGAAAACATTCGGTCCATCCAAAATTAGAAGGACAGTGTATTTTGAAGTGTTCTTTGCTGCTAGAAGCAATTGTTTGAAGTAACTGTATTACACAGGGGGTTTTTTAATATAACAGTTTTACTTGCTGTTTTAATGGACTTCATTCCACAACAACAGCTTCAAGGGAAACAGTATAAATAGTGAAGCTGTCTCAAAAGGCACCATGTTTCAAACCTGTCTATAAATAATTGAAGTGTTTTCTCATGTTTCCTTCTTAAATCAACTCCTTGATTGTCCTCCCACTAAGTAAATTATGCTGGCACCTGTGTCCTTCTCAGCGTGGTGCCTGCCCGCAGCACAGGTCAGCAGAGTCCTGCCTGCAGCCAGGCAGGTGGTACTCTGTTCTTTGTAAAAGCTGAACACCAGCCCTGTGTGAGAGGACTGTGGCTTAGCCCAGTTCTCCTGGCTCCTCTTTTTGACGCTCTGAAGCTGCAGCATTCCCATATACAAGTCAGAAGGTACTGATGAAATCTTAATCAACATGAGGGATTGTCCTTTTTATTCGCTGTATTAGAGATGTCAGGGCAATGGGGAAATGCAGGCCCCTTGTTGAGACCTAGCAATAAATGACTCTTTGTTTTCTTATGTCTTAAACTCCTAATAGTCGTGGGGAGTTTTTCAGATTTTACCATTTTTGTGCGTAAGAACCAAATTTACAGTGTGAAAATCTGCAGAGTGATTGTCTTGACTTGGACGATCTTCTGAATTATATTAAAAATATGTTAATTCTTAGCTCTTTAGATTCACTTTGAATATGTCCCACTTTGGGGAAAAAAGAGAAAGCCCCAAAACTTTGGCTTAGTGCATTTCCATTACAAAACGAAGCATGGTTTTTGTGGAATTCTGTGCTGTTTGGGGCTTTTGTGTAAAAGGCTGAAGGCAGATTATTATTTAAACCAGGTGCAAATAAATATCCCTGTAATGTATATGAACAAATTTAAACCACATATTGTAAGTGTATAAACTGTATATTAAAGACACTATTTTCATGATATTTCAAATGTGTACAGAATCTGTTGTACTAAATCAGCTGGGTTGCATGAATTATATAAAAGGGTTGGTTTTCATTTAGCAATTTCACTGACTTATCCTCTTGCTTATCTCAATATAATTTGGAAATAAGCACCTCTCAGACAGTGAATTCACAAAGTAAGACTGGGATAATTGAGAGGAGCAATCAGGCTTTTCCATTTAACCTCTCAAGACACATCACTTTTCTCTGTCTTGTAATTTCATTTGATCCCCTTCAGCAAGAGTACTGAGCTGTGTTTCCCCAAAGAATTTGTTGCCAGACAGCTTGCCTGTCTCTACCAGACTTTCACCTAAAACATTGTTTTCCCAAGCCACATTATCTTCGTTCTGGAGAAAAGTATTCAGTTATAACTTGGATATGCTTTTAAGTGCAAGACCACGCACAGATACTCCTGGCTTTGCAGAGAAAGTCTCTGAAGCATTTGTTGGGTGGGGAGAAAATTAGAGACAAAAGGTTGTGCTATAGGTTGCAGGTTGCCTCTTCCCATTTTCTTCGATACTGGAAAAGGAGGGAAATGTCAGCTCCACAACCATGCACATGTTATGCAGATAAGTTGCTGTTATGCCAAATTCCCTTGGCTGAAGCTTTGTTCGCTGATGCTGGGCCAAAGGAAGGTTTACTACTGCACAACGGTAGTTGTGGAGGGTTTTATGGGAGAACTCATTAATGCATGTTTATGAGACATAAAGCAGGGCAGAGTCTGACACAGTGGTTGCTGTTAGATTTGAGACAGATGGGGTTTAGTTGCCTCCAACCTTCACATCCAAGAGAGGGAAGAAGTGTGTCTGGAGACAGGATGTGCCTTTTGGGTGTCTGGGGGTGGGAGGGGGGAAGGGGCAGAGAGAAGCAAAATTGTTTTGATGAGTTAAGGAAAATCTCATTCACCATGATCAGGTCTGTCTAGGGCACATCTCTGCTGCATTCTCCTAAAAGAGGAAAGAAAATATTTAATATTTTGAATGCTCCAATCAGTTGCTTCCAGCCTGAGCAAAAAGATGTACAGTATATACAGGATAGCATTCACTGCATGAAGGGGAAGTGAAGGGCTATAGGCCATATCAAACTATGTCCATCTCCCTATCTGGAAAGTGCTGTCCTGAAGCAGGCATGTATATTTTTTATATATATATATATATACACATATTATATATATATTCTAGTAGTCACTAAGCCTAACATAAATCTCCTGTCTGACTAGTCGCCATGGCTACATATAAATATGGATAAAGAATAGAGACAGGGGAGGGACCTGAAAATACAGCTCTTCTCTTTGGAAAGTGCAAGCTTGATGCTCTTGGACATGCTGCTCCTCTTAGTGTGATACATTTGCTATTTAGAGCTCTCCTAGATTTGTTAGGTGTGAGTACACCTTGTTCTCCCTCTCACTGGGGCTCCTGTCCTTGAGTTACTATGGGATTCAGGGTACTGAGAAATCCTGACATCCTGTCTCGTGTCACTGGTCCTTAGTTGCAGCAGACTGTGCCAGCTCAGGTCATCACTAGCTCAGGGCACTCCACACCACACTCTGTTGGCCAGGTATAAACAGTCTGTCACCAAATGCACATGTCATATGCAACCACTTTCTCCTGTCTACCAGAGCAACTCAAAGCTGCAGACCTGGGCAAAGCTCTCGTGTTCTCCCTTTTCTCTGTGCTGTGAGCAGGTGATGGGATTTGCAATTGCAGAATGAACAGAAAATCTGACCTGGTTGGGCAGTTGCCTTCAGTGATTTTGCTCAGGCCCTCAGTGCTGCTGGACCATCTCCCTTCCATGGCACTGTGATTTTTAAAGATTCCCTTGGCACCGCTTGCTAACCACCACCTCTGCCTGTATGGGCAGTGTTGGAATGGCAGCTCCACAAAAACTCACTATTAGTTGTATTCTGTATATACAATTATTTTCTCTTCTCTTGCCTGTGATTGTCATGCTCAGTGAAAATCCATTTTTGTTAAAAGCTGATAGTATTTATATTTTTATTCAGTTGCCTGGACCCAGCATTTCTCCTTTTCCAGGATAAATTAATTGTATTCATTTTCAGTTGGCACAATGAAGAGCTGGTATGAAGAGTGGCTTTGAGAAGGAGGTGTCTTCTTACCATTCTCTCAATCAGATTCCAAAGGTGGAAAGCTCAATACGGGTAACCAGGCTGTCACAATGGGGGCATAGAAATACAACTCAAATCTTTATTGCTCAACAAGACCTCAAAATGCCCTTGACTCCTGGGCAGGACAAAAGGAATTTCTTGCCAAACATGCTTGGATTAAATGAAAACCATTCCTCGCAGGGAGTCTGTGGTAGGAGGAAGAAGAATAAAAGGGAAGAAAATAGGGATGAAGGAGACACCATCTTTTAGGTGCCAAGTCTGAGGATCTGGCAGCGAAGCGGAGGGACGTGTCCTCTGACCATGTGGCAGTGGCTGCTGTAGTACTGGTATGTGCCACACAGTGTCAGACTGGCACACAGCTGCAAAAGATGAAACCAGCTGTAGGGGCTGCAGAGGGTGATAGATGGGCTCAGGGATCTCATTAGGACTCTCTGCCAACCTTGTAAAAGCTCTGTGATGAGAAGGAGCTGTTTTAATTGTGCTGATGCTATTCCATTATGCAGTACCAACAATTATTCTTAATGAATATGGGGGTCAGTGAGGCAGGTCTCCAGGGCTGGGTTTCCAGTGGATTAGTGCAAACAGAAAGCAGGAGGAAATGCTAATAGGTCAACAATGTAAGACCTGGCAGAAGGTCTGACAGATCCCTGAAGAACTGCATACATCTTGCCTAATCTTATTTATTTAACTGCAGCTCTGCAAGTGGGGGAAACATGACAGCTAGAAACTATCCTAAATGCTAGTCCTAGATTGCAGCCCCTGCTACTGATGAATGAAGCATAGGTCATCCTGGTAACTGGCCCTCCAGTTTCCTCCTGAAGAATATGGGTGGGTTTATGCCTGAAAAAGACTGATAAATGGCACTGGATTAGTATTTGACAAAAAAATAGAATCATTTGGGTTGGAATGGACCTTTAAAGATCATCTCATCCAGCCTCCTGCCTTGTACCTAGACCAGATTGCTCAAAGCCCCATGCAATCTGGCCTTGAACGCTTAAAGAGATGAGGTATGCACAACTTCTCTGGGTACCCTGTTCCGATGTCCCACCACGCCCATCATAAGAAATTTCTTCCTTATGTCCAAGCTTAATCCACCCTCTTTCAGTTTAAAACCACTGCCCCTTGTCCTCTAACTACAGACCCTGATAAAATGCCTCTTTCCATCTTTCTTGTGTGTATTTCCCTTTATATATTAAAAGTCTGCACTAAAGTCACCCCAGAACTTGCTCTTTTCCAGGCTAAGCAACCACAACTCTCATCCTGTTTTAACAGGAGAGCTGTTTCATTTTCATGGCTCTGAAATTTCTCCTTTTACTAACAAATCAGTGAAACTACAGTAGACATGGGCATGGCACTCTGTCTACAGCTGTCCCACATATGTCTGCAGTTACTCTTGCCTTATTATTGATTTCCGAAACATTTTTTTCCAGCTAGGCAGTGATATTTAAAGTTTTCTCTTACCTGTATAGTAAGGTTTCCAATAACCCTTCCTTCCTGATTGAAAAAAAAATCTAAGGGCACATATTGTTCCTTTTTCTGTTTTTTCTCTGCTACAGCTGATTTACTGAAAAAAGAAGTGTCATTTCACAGATTTTTCCAGTGTTCATTTTTATTGAATAGAATTCAGTCTGAGCTCCTTGTGCAATGCTAAAAAATGACTTGTAAACGGCCTCCAACAGGAGTGTGGCAGGCCAAGGATAAACAGCATACAAATTAAAAAAGAAACAAACAGTACTAATGCAGGTTTCTCAGGTTGACCTATAAACCAAATCCAACATATTCTTTCATTTTGTTACGCTTGTTTACTACTTTTTTGTCTCCAGAGACTGATTGGGTGCCCTTCCCATGGGTGATGGTGCGGTGGCAGGTGTGGGTGGCTGCCTCTGGTCCCAGGT
The DNA here is from genome assembly GCA_013396695.1 of Sakesphorus luctuosus. Lineage (NCBI taxonomy): Eukaryota > Metazoa > Chordata > Aves > Passeriformes > Thamnophilidae > Sakesphorus > Sakesphorus luctuosus. The sequence continues at coordinate 44,832 of VWZD01013030.1, forward strand.
AGAGCCCTACTGCCATGTCTAGGCAAAGCAGCCCATCCTCTTCTGTCCTACTCGTACTGTCTGCACCCCTGTTGTTCTAAAATCTTTAACTTCTGAGCTTCCACCTCAGATAAACATGATTTTGGTTTCTGCAATGCCTGCCAATCCTGAAGGAATCAGGTAGGGTGATATCAACATATAAAAGCAGGTAATGAATGTTTACTCCACTGCTGTTTTTCAGTGAGTTCAGAGAACTATTTTGAGGACCACAAAACTTGTGGCCAATGGAGTTTCTTTCATTCTTCTTCCCTGATTCTTCACATGTGAAATGAATCTGTCCCTGAGTCCACTGTATGGCCTGGTATTTCTGCTACTACTGCCCTGAAAGTGGTTGTTTTTTCCCCACTCTGAGACACCTTCAGCTACTGCCTAGTTGTATGGAGTTCAGTTTTCCAAACATGTACCATCACTTAGATTGTCTAGCAGGCAGCTGGAGTCTGATTTTTGCAACTTATTCAAATGACTTCAGTTTGTAGTTCCTTAACCCAGTGTTTTTGCAAGAAAATTGAAATGTCTACTTAGAATAAAACTATGCAGACAACACATGAAAATTTATATTGTCTTATTTATATTGATGGCTTTAAAAAGGAATAACAGAGAAGGGCAAAGCACAAGTAAAAGGACTTATATTTAGGCTGCAGGTTCTTAATCTTAAACCTGAAATCTCAGGGTTGATAATGAACCTGCCCGAAGCCATGAATTTCCATATACAAGATGCAGCTTTGAAATCTTTTTCAAAGTCTTTTGTTTGAACTGTGGAAAACCAGAGATGAGAAGGCAATTTCTAAAGGAGAGAGAAGAGGCCTCTCTGTCACATTGCACCTTTCATCTCCAAACACAAAGGACCAACACACAGGAGAAGAGCAGGCGAAAGCTGAGCCTCAGCGGCTCAGCCCACGGTTGCAGCCTGGTACCACCTCCCTCGCAGCAGCCCCGAGCAAAGGGCATGGCAAGGGAATGGGAACAGGAAACACCAGGACATTTCTTGTAACTGCTTTCCCCATCTTCAGTGATTTACATCTCAGGGACTTTCAGAGACAGTAGTGGTATTTTGTATATATTAAAAGTGACTGTCTTCACTAACGAGTTTGAAAGTTTCATGCTAAAATGCAAATTTTTACCTGTGGCTCATGTTGGATTATAATCAGAAGCTCTAAGCAAAAATCTAGGTTATAGAAACAGATGCATTCAAAGACCCCAGTGCCACCACTAAAACAGTATCAGTATGTTGTGTTTGTAAACCATATGTGACTCTGCCTCTGGTATTTCTGTTCTTGCATGCTTTTCTGAAGTGTTACAACTTCTTGTTGGTACTCATAGAGCTTCAAAGTCAAGCAACAATGTGTAGAACACTTTGAATTAGGGGATGCTTTTTTCTGACTGGGTTAACCCACCCCCCCAATTGTCAGTGGATGCAGTTTGCACCGACTCATTCATGGGGATCTAAAGGATAAGTGCCCAAATACCAAAGAACAAGGAAAATGTTGTCTTGGACCCCAAATCTCAGCATTTCTCAAGTTCTGTGTGAAACCAACTTTATTGCACGGGTTTCTGCATTTATTTCTCAGACAAAATTTGCCTTGAAATGAAATAGGATTTTTAAAAGCCAGAGGGATTCCAGCCAAGAAACTAAGATAATGTTCATCAGCAAAAATTTGACCCAAGGCAATATTGAGCCTCTTAGGCCTGTGTTCTGTATCAGAAAAATTCTTCCCAGAGAGCTGTTCTCCATAACAGCAATGGCTTATTTCTCTCAATTTTGCCATAAGCCAATATCATAAATACATTTTTAATTGATGTAATGTAAGACTTAGAATTATACTTCCTTCAATTATACTGAAATATTGGTGAGATAATTTGAAATAGGTGTCTTCTAGAAGGATTTGCTATTTCTACAGTTTCAATACTTACCATAAACGCTTTCAGATGGGAACGCTTTAAAAGTCAGAGCATCAATAACAAGTTGTTAAATGCAGGGTAGCTTCCAGTTAGCTTGAGTTTTTGCTGAAGCCGTGCTACATTACTGAATGCAGATGTGTGTACGCACCTGTGTGTCTGTGTATATATTCATGTAACTAACAAAAAGTTCATGAATAAAAGTCATCTGCTACTTCTCTGCTGTTTATTATACAGCCTAAGTGCTTCTGCAATACTGAAAACACAAGATTTTCTAGCATGTGAGAACAAGCAAGTGAACTTGCCTGACAGACAGGAAGTAAAATCTGCTTGTGAAGACAGACTGACAGTTCAAGTGGAGGGAAATGGGAAAAGGGTAATCCAGGCTGCCTTTTAAGTTTGCTTAATAATAAGGTTTTCTTCTCTTCTGAGAAAATCAAAGATTACATTCACACAGGTAAAGGGCTTTTTAATTTGATTGTTTTAACTGAGTTTCTTTATGCAATTTTCCATTTGGTTTAATTCTATTTAGTATGATAAATGCTGCTTAATCTGAAATTCTTTTTCGTTTTCATGTATAAAAAACAGAGATGAAAGATTAGCTTCTAGTGACCTGCATCAAAATATAATTTGACTGGAAATGAATTTGGATTTAGCTGTATCTCTTGGGTAGTTTTGCTGCAACAACAAATCTTCATAAAGTTAAGCTGCTTCTGCTCAAGTGGAAGAGGTTTGTTCAGCTGAGCTGTGAGAAGCTCCTGTGGTCTCTGCCCTGCCTCTATGTATCTGACTGGGAGTCAATGCCATCAGATCCTCAAAATGTAAAGGAATTTAGGATTTTTAAGTAAGATTACTGCAGCAGCTTTTCATGGTTTAATTATTTTATATTAGAGGCTGCTGAATGATGCGTTTGGTGAGCTGATTGCTTTTCAGAGAGCATTAAAAGATTTACTTGCTCCGTGTTTCAAACATTTGGAAGTTTTTGCGCTGGGATTGAAGGGAGCTGTGGAGCGAATCATGTCTGTCCTCGGGCACTGGCAGCTCACTTCCTCGGTAGCTTGGGCTGTGTGGAAGCAATTGTGACAAAACGTAATTATTTTGGATTTAAGCTTTGTTGTAACTTGGTCTGTGCTTTGTCTCTCAACTGTATAAAAGGCAATATGCACTGATTTTTGGGTTTCCTTAATCGGTAAGTATTAATGGCAAGCACTAATACAGCATTTCCCCCTGCCCTGCTGGTGGCACTGATCTTGCTGTGTGCCCACTGCCAGGTCTGGTCCTGGATATGTGGCTGCCGTGGATAGCTGGTGCTGCTCAGTGAGGACCAAGCATCTCCAGGCAGATGTCTCTTCAGATCTTGGTGTCCTGATTTGCCTCAAGGCGTTAGCTCTAGCAGCTCAGGTTGAAGCAGGCCCTGGAACAAAAAATACTGGTGGCTTGCGTGCCATTGCATTCTTCTTTCCTTGACATCCCCCTGTGTGACCATACACAGCTGCTGGAGTTGCCATCCATCCTCCACCTCGGTGGGGAAATACCCAAATATCCTATGTCCCAAGGGCAAATGGTCCTGCCTACAATATTACAAATATCACATGAAAGGTATTTGCAAGAAAAAAATATTTCTTTTGGATAGCGTGGCAAGAGGAATAAGCAGTGGTAAACCCCTCCATCCATCAAGGTCCCTTTGGCTAACAGCCCCGTTGAGGCAGTGCCAGCCAGCCCCATGGATGGGCATGGCAGCGAGGTCAGCACTCCATGAGAGGGGCTTGGTGTCAAATGAGAGAGACTGGCATTTAGCAAAAATGCTTGTCAGCATGGCTTCAAGCGCTCTGAATCCTGTTGTGATAGTCTTCAGTACTGATTACAAAAGCAGGCCGTAGTTTTTCCCTGAGGACCTGCTCAGAAGGATTCCATTGTTTGAGAGCCAGAGCCTGGCCTGGCCTGTGCTTGCCACTGCTTCCTGACGCTTCCTGTGCCTGGCAGGGACAGCTGCCATGCCGCCTGTAGAGCTGAGAACAACCCTTTCTACCTGTCACCATCTCCTCTTTGCCAGATTTCATCCTCTTACCTGGCCCCAGACCCACTCCAGTGACAGCTGGCTCCATGGTCCTCCCTGAGCCCTCTTTGCAGGGGCTGATGTTGGAGCTTCATTGAATCCTCTTGTAGTGTGGATTTCACTTGCTGAGCTGTAGTAAAATGGATAAACCTAATCATTTCTTTAAATTTTATTATTTGTGTGTTGTGTAACAGTGGTCCAGTGTTTATTTAATTGTTCATCTATTTAATAGTTAATCTTATGATACTTCTCTGCATCTGGAGGAAAAGACCCAGGACAATAATGCCGCCTAATAATATCAAACTGATGAGCAAAGAAATAGAAACCACATTCTCAACTGATGCTGTGGCAAAGATCAAGAAATTCTGCAAAACTCAAACTAAAGTAAGTTATAAATTGCACTAATACTGGCTAATGGATAATGAGATTCCATTTAATGTTGGTAATGTGCAATGTAAGTGTTTGCTGTTTCTTAAATAGGATATCTGACCATTTAAGCAAGTCTTTAGCACCAAACATTCATGGCCATGAGTATATTAAAAAAGCCATTTTGTGTATGCTACTGCAGGGTAATGAGAAAGTTCTCAACAATGGGAAACGCATTAAAGGAGACATCAATATCTTATTATTAGGTAAGAGCATGTAGAGTTAATAGTGCATTGATAAGTTATTTTATTATCCCCCTTCCTCATCATGCCAGTGTAGTTCTGTTATGCAATATTAGCAAGAAAATAAAAGCCAACCCAGTACAAAGACTCATTTTGTCTTATACAAGAATGTTCGTTAGTGTCTTAGGATCAATTTATTTTATCCTTGGGCACATTTTTACAATTATTTCTGTTTTGTCCCACACTTCCCTATTTACTTGACATCTGTTCTATGTTTGTATCTAGTGGCAACGTGATGTGCAATTGAGTCTAATCCTGCACTGCTCATCCGCGTGAGACACCCACTGATTCCACGAATGGGCTTCAGTTTATCGCTCAAGTTGATAGAGCTATTCTACTTCTGTCACTTGTAGTCATGGTGGCTGTTCAGTTGTGACTTCATTTCTAAATGCTTTGTTTTCAGTACCCATAACTGAGTAACATTAGCTGCCAACACTAACCTGCTACACAATAGCTCCTGGCAGAGGTGCCACCTTCCTTATATAAATCAAGGTCTTTGTTTCCCCACAGAGTTTCAATCAAATATTTGATAGCTTGCTTTAAAAATAGATTAACTTAAAACAATAATCCTTTTCAGATCTTTCTACTTGAGTATGTCTCTTCTGTCCTCAAGAGAGCAACTTGAAATGCCTGCTCCACACTGCACCACTGTGGCATTTTAACCACATTAGTGCAGGTGGGATCTGCTATCCAACAACCTCTTGTCAAAAGCATTTGCTCAGCACCTGAATTTCTTTGCTGTGTGCCCAGATATAGTACACATGGAGCCACAGAAATTCAAAGCAGTTGTAAAACGGCACTCAGTATGATGCTAATGGATCTGCTGCACTTTGCAATCCAAAGGACTGTCTATTAAAGCTTCAATAAAGTCAGAAATTGGTCCCTTAATAAAATACAAAGCTAGCATGGACATGAGATCTTAAATTTTAAAAAATGAAAAAAAAAATCAATCTGGAAGGATTCTAAGTCAAGAACTCTGATTAAAGGAAAGTGTATTCTGAGCATTTCTATCTAATTTATTGAAACAGTAGAATTTCTGAGGGTATCTTTAGTACCCACCTGTGTCATGGTATTGTCTAGAGGAGTGTTAGGTATGTAATACAAGTGTAACAAAATAAAATTTTCCTTAAGAGAACTGATTTGGTTCCTTTATATATATATATCTTGATATATTTTTAACACTCTTGACCTTAGAAATGCCAGCTTCTGTTATTTTTCCTTTCCAGTTTAAGACTTCTTACACACCAATACTGTTGGTATACCCTTATAACTAGTTAAGTTAGGAGCTAATTAGTGGTTTAAGGTTTCCAAGTTTGGAAGGACTCAGGAGCATCCTGTATGGGAAAAGTTGGGAAAAAGCCAAACTAAAATTCTATAATCAGAAGCCATCCCCTTTGTGAACTTTGAGGCTCAAGCACATTTCTCTAATGCTTTGTCTTTTTTCAATTTCCTGAACCTGTGCTTTTGGAGATGCTGGTGAAGCATCAGGCTCCTGTACCTGGAAGAACGAAACATGTTGATTTGATTTGTTCACCATTTTCTCCTGTTAAACTGAAGCTGAATATTACACCTCATGACAGTAATATGGAAGCTGTGTTTTTGGATAATGTGTGAAATAAAAGGCTGCAAGCTTAGGGTCGGGTAGGGAGAAGATATTTCAAGGTATTTATAAGGTTTAAGTGAATGTTTTAAATTTCAAAATTTGATCTTCATTACTTGAAAACAGGAAAAACTTTAACACTTCTCAACATACCTGCAATGCTGTCAAAGGTATCTTCCTCTTTTTACAGTGAAGGAGCTTAGAAAACACTGACTAAAAAATACTTATTACAGAGATCAAGTGGTAGCATATAAAGCTGAGTGTAAGTGCCCTTCAGCTACCTGGCAAACTGTGTTTTTTGATGCCACCACCCCAGGCTCCCTTGGATTTAGCAAGATCAGGGTTAGCATCCACTGACCCTTCAGCAGGGACTCCTGGGGCTCCTTCTGACACCACCTTCATCCAGCTATTGAGGTCTGTCAGTCAACAGTGGTGAAGCCAACAGCTGTCAGATTTTGGGGGAAGAAGTGCCTCATCAACAACTGTGGCTGTAGCAGAGCAGTACTGGGAGAGGTCCTGGGTTTGCTCTCACCAAGTGGTCACCTTGTTGTGCTGCCTGGACTAAATGACACCATTTGGGGAGCAAGACATCAAACCAGCAAACAGGTATTGGTGGGTTGCCTTTTCTCAGTCTGATTTGAGAGCAGTTTACTCTGTGCTCTTACTTAAGCCACCTAATAGTCCTAACTTACTTCTTTCCAATAAATGGGAAAACTGATTTCCCATTTCCCAGGAGTATTTGGTCAATTAATTGTAAAAGTACTTTTTAAGTGCTTGAACATTTATCCCATTCAAGTTCATTCCTGCCAGAGCTTAAAAGGATCAAGATTTAGTGACTATCCCTAAGACCCAGCTCAGAGGTCTGGACTTGCACCCTCAAGTCCCTGGATGTGACCATGATGCTCTTCCTACCCATTCTTTTGCACATCCATGGAGAGGAGTCAGGGCTCTGGCTTCTGGGAGCCACATTTTCCCTTCCATTAAAGTTTTGTGCTGCACACCTCTGTGTTTGCGTGGAGTTGCTGTTTTGTTAAATATCACTCAGAGGTTTAATGACATGCCCTGCAGCAGATGGGAAAAGACTTTTGCCAAGGGTAATCCCTTCTAATGCATGGCTCCATCTGAGATGATCCAGACTGTTAGGAGTGCATCTCCCTTGAGAGAGATCTCCAAAAAATATTTTTATTTCACCAGTAGCTACTTAAATTTCAAATACTTTCAGAACCTCTTGTGACAAAAGACAAAGTGGTGGGGTAGGAGAGTTTACTGCACTCTTGTTAAATAAGCTAAAGGAAATCATGAACTCACAGATACTACACATTATTCAGCACAATTTAATCGTTCACATATATGCTAAATAAAATGGCAGTAAAGAAAGGTCAGGAATTCTCTACTTATTATTGGGCTATTTAGTTTTTTCCAGTGCTTTAAAACCAGTGTGCAAAAGGCTTTAGCCCTATTGCTGAATGATGGCAAACTGCTCTGCTTTCCCCTTTAAGAGGTGATCTTTGTATTGCAAAATATTCCCTGAGCCACTTCCACCTTCAGCAGGGGGTTGACAGGAAGGCAGTTGACAGCAGCTGTAACTGCTGATTAAGAAACTGATGCTCAGCCTTCCATTTCCAAAGATATCAAACTTTCCATCTTTTGAGCTCTAAAACCCTCCTGTTGTGTGATGGGCCCCGTGCACTTGGCTCCACACTGTGCACCCATGTGTGCATCAGCAAGCACCCACGTACCCGAGCTCCTGCACCCCACCCCATGGGGCTTTGGGGGAACAAAACCTCAAAAATGGTTTTGTTGTCACGTAACAAGGAGGAAAGTATTGTACAGCTGAAGAATATTTATGGAATGGGAAAAAATGTAATTTAACCTACCCAGTCATAGTCTCCAGGTTAGTGAGATACTGTGGGAAACAAGTGAGAAAGCAAATACACAAGTAAGGCTGACCACAGCCAATCTGAGAGTGATCTGACATGCCTGCAAAGTGGTTTGTGCAATATGGATATAAATCAAGGCAAGTGGAAGCCAAGATAACTTGCTTTTAGGAAAACAAGTGGCACAACCCAATCTAGGCACTCAGGCATGATTATGGCATAAAGAAAAGCATTTTTACTACTTTCTTAGCACAAAGGGTGGAGTGGCTTCCTCATTTAAACCCTAGGGGAAAAAAGATAAATAAGCCTCTATTCCTCCTTTCCTCATATTTTACTTCAGAAATGCCTTAGAGGCTGCTGGGACTGCATTAAAAATGGGTGTATCTGTGGCTATTTGTACTTCTCAAGAACTCAAACTTCTTCCAAAGCTCAAGATTCAGTCTTGGGGGAAACATATTTGCCAGCCAGTGCTCTGCAGGTCCTTCATGGACAGGGTGTAGCCAGCAGGGAGGTTTGATGTCAACCACATTGCTCATGCAGTCACTCCCACTGTGTGGCCTTGTGGGGATCTGGCCAGGAAAGCCAGCAGAGTTGCTAGGATGGGCCACTATTTTCTTGGCAAAGGGGATTGGGTGCAGGATGGAGACTTCCCTCCTAAGGCAGGAGGATAAATATTTATATCTAGTCTTCAGTGTCTGTGTGAAACAGCATTGGTCTCCCCCAGTTTCTCTGGCAAATCCTCCACGGCAAGAACCACTTTAATTTATTGCTCCCGGCTGCAGCCTGTGCAGGGACAAGCTCTCCATAGAGACACAGCAGAAATGGCACCATGAGGAACCACCCCTGGCTTTGTCCCTGGCATGCCCCCTCATGGAAGGGGTTACATTTCCAAGTTTTTCTTCAGTCTTGCAACTCCCAGTGGTGAAGTCTGTTTTGTGTGATTCTTGTGCCATCGCAGCTTCTGCATCACCCTGGCTGCCAGTTTCCGAGCCCTTCTCCCAGGGGAGGGAGCTGCCCAAAGAGGCTCTGCAGCCCTGTGGCTGGGGCAGCCAGAGGTCTCATGGCCCTTCTAAGAGAGATGTGGGCATTGCTATAAGGTAATGGAAACACGTTTAAAAAGAACACATGTAGTGGCAATTGGTCATGCTGTGAGCTGGCAACTTGTGAAAAGCAGAGCAAATGGGTGGGCTGCTGAGTAGGAGGGATCTGCTTGGGAGACATGGCCTGTAGACTATCATGCAGTGGCCCATAGTAGGTATTTGCTATTTCAATTTTTTTTTCCTTAGAGGTTTTTTTTCCCTTAAAGAAATTCATACTGTCTTATCCTAACAAACTTTCTTTTTCCATACCTCTTAATCACACATGCTGAAATTTAAGCATGGTCATTATTCTTATGGCCAAGGCAAACCTTTAATTTTCTTTTTCTCTCCTTAGCTCCAGCTTACCCTGACAAACCTTTTCTGCTGATGAAGGACAGTAGCACCTAGAATGAAACCTGACTCTTCTAAGGAGCAACAGAGACTCCCACCACAGTTAATAAATTTTATTAAACAACTTAATAACTACCAAACTTAATAAACTAGTAGCTTACTTAACAAACTAAACTGAAGTTGCAATGTTATTTTTATGTAATTTATAATGTTCTGTTGTGATCAAGCAAATCTCATTTACATGAGTGAAAGCTCCCTCCAAGCCCAAGTGTTCACAACATGATGAGAAGTATGGGGGGAAAAAAAGCAATCAGAGATGAAGAGGGAGATGTGCTGTTGGCATGATTTGATCTGGCTTTTTGTAGCACAGACTTCATGGATCCAGATGGTGTTAAAATAAAAATATCAAGGGGAAATGCACATACATATACATAGCAGCAGAAGGTGGCTAGTTCTAGTTACATATTAGTAACTGCTAAGCAGAGAGGCTATCATTATGAAGTTAATCCAATGTTCCATCAAATTTTTTAGAGATAAGATTGAAATCTCATAAAGAGCACACAACTCTTCTTTCCCATGAATATTGCATTGGAAGAGTGAACATTTTCATATACTGTAGGATTAAGCATTGTAGCCCTGGGAAACAATGAGGTTTGATTTTGTTCAAGTTCCAGACATTCCAGTGAAGCTTCTTTGACGCTATTTTATTTTTACAGTAGCTGAGGTCAAAGGCAGAGATCAAGCATGGACTGATTCATCTGAAGTGGAAGTTTAGCTATTTGTGAGCAAAAGAAATGAGAACTTCAATGTAAATCTTTAAACCTGTCTGCAACCTCTATGATACCAGTTAGAATGTACCTGGTGTTAAGTAATAATCAGTATGAATTGTTGTGGTCATTGTTTTTTCCCAGTTCGTTGTGTTGATGCTCAAAGAGGGGAGACAAGAAAGCAGCCACATGTAATCTGTCTGCAGCAAAAAATTCACAATCTTCTTGTGCAAAACAAATCATTATAACTCAACTTTAGAGCTATCTTTTTTAATAAACTAGAATATAGTAGTTGACAGAAATGAGAAAATGAGATCACCGTATATTTAATGTCTTCATCATTTCATAGGACAGAGCAAAGTACAGATACTTTGCCATTACTGCATCAAACACTACAAAAGTCTCTAAGCAATAACTCAAGATTTGAACAACAGCATCTGACTGTTCAGAAAAGGCAGTTTAATTAATTCTTCTTTTTCTGAGACATGACTATTTGTAGTACCAGCACTTGAAAATGCAGTCCAAGTAGACAGGAGAATTAAGATCCTATTGATGAGAATCAAAGGTAGTTTAGCTGGTGGCATCTCTGTCTTAGCAAGAGACCCTGAGCTCTAATAACAGTGGATAAGGAGAAGAAGAAATACTACTTCTCTATTCTGATCCACACCTAAAGAAAATGACAAGTTGTGACTGCTGCCCTGCACCCTGGAACTGTGTCTGCCGGGCAGGGCGGGTACGAGACACCTGAAACACTGAGCTGAGACAGGAGAGCTGGTGTCTGGGATCAGTCCCTTTTTGGCATTTAGACAAGGCAGTACCAGACAGAACTAGTCTACAATGCTATACCATAGGCATTATGACTCAGTCATTTGCTACTTGTGCAAAAACTAGACTGAGTGAGCTGGTCTGTGTGATGCAAACAGCAGTGAGATTGGTTTAGTTTTCCTGTATCAGGAATATCAGGCTGTGTATACTGTTCTCATAGATAGCAGGTGGCATGCCTAAAAAATTTTCTGCAATGCCGAGATTCTTGAAGGAAGACCAAGAGGTAACTAGAACAATAGCCCGCTTTTTTTTTTTTTATTAGTATTCCAAACCTGAGCCACTGACTTAAATGTTGGGATTATTTTATTTTTAAGCCCATTCTGTGATTCCTGATAGATGCAGCAGGGGCAAATGAGTCATGCACACAGCTCTAAATACAATGTGCACATACTCTGCTGGGTCCAGCTGTATGGCTCTTGCAGAGCTCAGAAAAGGAGGAGCAGAGAAGACAACATTCACTTAGGCCTGGGTCTTAGCTAGGGCTGCAGAGATCTGCACTTGAACAAGGAACAGGAGCAGGGCAGGCAACCCATGGGGCCAATATTTACAGCTTGTGCTGAATATTTTGTGGGAACCCAGTAACAGGCTTTTTACACTGATGTGCAGAGTGTGGAATGTGCCTGAGCAGGGATGCAGGCAGAGCAAATATTTGTTGCAAATTTTAACCTGAATCACTACAGTATGAGAAGGACAGGAAAGATAATTGGAATGTTGCAGATTTAACACTGGTGGGGTTTACTATAATATTAGTATTTCAGTGATTTCACAGAGATCTTTACATCACAGACTTCAAGTAAAACTTTCTGTGAAAAAATCTGCTGCAGGAAAGCATCCAGGCTGCTAGCCCAAGTATGGCTCTTGGACCATCCAACACAGTATCTAATCTGTCATGAATATCCATATCGTCCTTAAATGTGTCAGATGTAGGTCTCCAAAATTAATCTGTTTCATTATAAATAATAGATGCAGTCCTAACAACGATGTAGGAAAAATCCTGGTAAAGCAGGGAAATCGTCTCCAGAGGAAAGCTGCAGGGCCTGTGCTGGTGAATCTTTGCTGCTATTTTCACAAGAGGTGACCATTACTGAGGCATTGCAACTTCAATCAGTTAAATTACAAATCCAAGTAAAACCTGCTCCTAAAGAAGAAAACTCTAATTGAAATGCTTCATTTCCTAAACCACATAAGCATTTGAAACCTCTCCTCCTTTCTTCTCAGAAAAATACAGTCATGACATCATTTGTCCTACAGCTTTTTAAGAAAAGTGTATTTGTTCAGGACCTTGAGCTAGTAGTATATCTTCTGTGATAAACAATAAAGTGCAGTATTGAATCTGATGCTGGACTTCCTGGGTAATTTTTCTGCATTGTAAATTTGAAAAAAAATTTATTTTCTTTCTGAGTATTTTTAGGTCAGTTAAAGACATTAGTAAAACCTCAGTCTCTTCTCACTCTATGGAATCTACACACCTCAGAAAAGTGAATCGTTCACACTAACTGGGAGATTCAGTTTTAAATTGTGCTCTTAATTGATTTCTGTTTTAAATGAATATGGAGAAGCTTAAGGGGTTTTTCCCATGGAAGTTTAACATTTCAGGATATACCGTATGGAATTTTTGTCTTGCACAATGTATTGAAATTGTATTGTAATATTGCTCAGTGTATTAAGCTCTCTTCTGATGAAAGCACAGGTAAGAATTTATGCCATCTCATGTAATCTGGATATGAAAAATATAAACAGTGTCTGTGGCCACAAGTTTGGGCATTCACATCTGAAATTGTGAAATGCTCACTGTTTATAATGTGAGGGATTTTAGCCAGGGTTGAATTTATGAACAGTCTCATTTGTGTCTTCTTAACTCCATGTAAATCTATGTGCATATCTTAGTTGAAGGCACATTTAGAGAATTATTTGCATGAAATCTGCTGATGAAGACGTGTGGAAATAGCAAAGTTATTTTAAGACAGCTATAGTAGGGTATTTTCCTCTCCAGGATGCTTGTTAGCTCTGACAAATCTTTGTTAATTTTGTCTGGCTGTTTTCATGAAGCTTTGGCTTCCAACAAAAGCTAATAAACCAGCTATGAATGCTTTAAATATAACTACATTTCAGAGAATATCAATCAGAGGAGGACTACATATGTGATGTTGATACAGAAGCACACATATTTGTTGCTATGTGCTGCAGTACCATTCAGAGGAAGACTTGCTCCCTCACCAAATTTCCACACATTTGAACTGTTCTTGCCCAGAGTTAAGGTAAATTGCATGACAAATGTTAAGATCACCAACACCCATCCCAGGGAATCAAAGTAGCTGCTGACCTTTAAATGTGAACACATTCACAACCAGTCTACCAACCATATGGTGTGATCTGACATTTCAGTTACTGGCACTCCTGTCTCTCACAGTCCCCCTCCAAAACACCGCAAATGTGATGACTTGTGCCCACAGTGACTGCCATTTTTCTCTGCAAAGTGTCCTCAGGGAAGTACACATTGCTTCCTCTGGCCCTTATATTTCCATAACTAGTTTTTTCTCTAAATCCTACTGAATCACAGCCCTACTTGTCAGGGTTGTTAAGGAAGCCGCCAAATCCCTCAGACCTGGGATCCTGTCTCCCCAGCCAACAGGTCCAGCCTGAAAGGGTCCCAGATGATCTCTACATCCTAGTCCAAAGGATACAGCTTAAGCTCCTTTTTCTGCTTGCAGGTCTGGCCAGTAACAAGGTCACAGGTGCATCCACAAGACACACTGACACACACACAGAGGATCCCTGAGGTGACTGGCTGTACAGACTGCTGCACACACACAGGGCACAGCCCATCTATAGTGCTACCCCAACTCACACAAAGGCAGACAGCCTCTTCCTCCTCTCCAGTCAACTGGAATGGAGGTTCTCTGGTGAAAACCTGTGCACTCATTCTCCACATCCATAAATACACCCACACTTGCTGTCCCCTTGAATGTTAGCATGGCCTCTAAACCTTAATACCCATGCCTGGGGGATCCTTTCAGTGGTATACAAGTCACCTCCTTCTCGCCAGACAGAGCAATGTGATGCCTGCCAGTGAAACATGCATACACTCACAGACTGGTCACAGGCTCTCAGCCTGTCTAGTATCCATGCCTGCACCCTGGGCTCCTCTACTCTAATCACTGGCTCAGACCAGTTGAGGAAATGTTTCCTCCAACTCACCAGCTAGTCCAGCTTGAAGTTTGCTAGTGAACCATGCATACACACAGAGGATTAAATTCACCAAAGAAATATTAACACACACAGGTTTTCCCAGTTGCCAGTACTTAGTCTTCTTACATACCCATCTTACATGACCTGATCCTCCAGTTGCTGCCACCCACACCTACAGCCGTGGTGCCCATGGCCTTCTCTCCAATTGCTGACACCTCAACCTTTCAAGGCACATACAAAACACACACAGCAGTCCTTCCAGTTTCTGCTCTTTAGACCTGCATATCCCATGGCCCACAGTCCCTCCAGTTACTGGCACACAACCTCTTGTGTGCCAGTCCCTCCATGCGCTACTACCTAGATCCATGATCCCTAAGATCCATGTGGTCTCCTCTGGTCACTGGCACAGAGATCTCTTTTAAAGGCTAGTCTCTGCAGGTGCTGGCCACATTTTCCCACACTTTTCTTTGGATCCTTTGGTGCATCCCCTAAATATCCCATAGGCATTTTTACACAAGCCTTTTCTGATAGCTCCCAAGCAGCCCCAACTTTCCCATAATATTCATGTTAATCATGTTTTCCCCTTCCTATCAGTTAATAATTGTTGTTCTGGTTGACATTTTTGAGGGTTCTGCCTGAGTAGTTCCTTTAATGGACCATCAATCAGGGGCTGAAGCATTCTGGATCCTCGTTATTGTCTCTGTTGTGACTTCCTCATTAATGTTTGCATGTCTGTGAGGTTCATTTATCACTTTCCTCATTACTTGTTATTTCTTTTACAGTGAGTAGATCACAACCAAATAACTTAATGAACCAGATGCTTCCACACTCCAAATACTCTCACTCTAGTGACTGACAGCTGTAGCAGGACTCAGAACTGCAGGGTACCCTGTGAATACAGAGTCCAGCTCCCCTTTATTATAAACATCTGTACAATTATAATATAGAAAAGCTGAACTTTGCTGTATTGATTCAAAGTCAGGATGCAGTTTTACATGTTTTCTTCATGTTCAGGTAGACTTGAAGGACTGGGCAGGCATGTCACACAACATATTTCCATTTTTCTCCATTGCATGATGATACACAACGCTGCCAGACACTTCACTGACTTCAGCACAGTATTTTATCCAGATGATGAATTATTTTCCAGACTTTACAAACCTTTATCATGATGGTTGAGATAAAAGGAGCAGAAAGAATGATGACGTAGTTGTGGTTTTGCAGTGATGTTCATCTTGTCTCTTTGATGCTTGTTTGCATTATCTTCAGAAGGATGTTTTAGTCTAAGTGGGAAAAGAAGACAACAAACCCACATCTTAGAAGTGTGTAGGGAAGGAAAATATGTGTATAATGTAAGAGTGTTACTTGCAAAGAAACCAAAACTATTTATTGGAAGGGCTTAAAGTAACAGTGTCAAGTATCTGATGCTGCACAGAGGTACTGCAAGTCAATGGGATATCACACAAAGAGTATTAGTGCAAAATTAAAAATGGAACTCTGTTGTCTGGAAGGCCATTCCTCTTCAGTTTGCTTACAAAATTTCTCCTATGCCCTGTGAGTCCCTCTAAGCTACATCACTTGCTATTTCTAAGATAAGCCTCTATGTAAACTAAGAGTGCATTTGTCTTGGACTGTATGAAGTTTCCTATGAAAACCTGCCCAAATATTGCTGCTATGCACTACATGGCATTGCTGGTCCAGTCATTCAAATAGTTTTAATCTGCTGTCCTCTTTACCTATCCCTAAGTCATGATTTCAATGGCTACTTTGTTCCTTGCAGAAAAAAAGGCCTTTGAACAAGGTAAATTATTTTTAGATTTGCTTTTTGTTTTGACATTTTGGGCTGCATTTTTTAGCACCATATCCAGATGTTTTAAGAGGAGATCTTTAGTACAAAAAGCAGTAATAGATAAAATACAAGTCTACTAAGCAGAAAATGTGGTTTAATTACAAACTGCAAATGAGCCACTTCACACTCTCCCACTCAGTGTAGGCTGCCATTGGGGCAGTATGGGGGTACTGTGGCGAGCAGAACAGGTTTTGAATTAAGGAGTTTTTTGGTGTAAATTAGTAACACTTAATGGAGCTTTTTGATTTCTGAGCTGGAGTCTTTAGATTTCAAAAATGTGACATCTTCCCATTTACATCTTACTGAATTTGATTGTTTACTTTTTAGTGAATATAGACATATATGTGTGTATGTATATCTGTCAAAAGAGGCAAAATACTTACTTCTTCTAGCGTCAAGATCTCCCTGTTTTTCTTTCCCTTCCTGTACTTCTTTTTAAGGCACAGTGCAGTTGTGATAGTGACAATAAGCATTACAACAAATACAGTTACAGTTGAAGAAACAGCTATGACAGTATTTTCTCGAGTTGAGCCTTTCCTTTCACACTTTTGTCCTGTGTACCACCAGTCATCACCTGTGGGACATCTAGAAAGCAAAAGAACAAACATGTGTCATCACCTCAAGATTAAAGGTATGAAAATATCTACTTCAAAAAAATAGCATCTCCAAAGCAGTTTCTATATCAAGAAGCATAATGAAGTTATCTTAAAATGGACTTCTATTTTAAAGTTGTCTTGAGTGGCCCACTGTCCTTACACATCTGAATGTGCCTCTTTCAGCTTCCTGCTGTTTCACAGGTCATGCCTTCAGAGAGAACCTTTGCCAAAAAACCCAAGCACCTTCCTGATCCTCTTGCCTGCTTAATGCTTGACTGCAGCTGTTCTATATAGCTGCTGCTCCTGAATGGCAGTACTCTCAAGGCTTCTCTGACCAGAGAGCAGGTGAGCCAAAACTTAGCTGCAGGAACTCCCCAGTACAATGACTGAGCCAGCCAAAGGTGTTCCTACCAGATTCCCCTTTCCCTGCCTAATGTTTCTTCACTAGTAGGTGTGGCCCATTCTGATCAGACCTTCTCATTGCCGCAAAGGATTATTTGCAAATTTAAAGAACTTGTATGAAAAAAAATTAACATCCTAGCAGTTGTCCTGTTTCAGGACTGAAAACAACCTCCAGACTTTGATTCCATCACCTTATCCAGTATCACAATCAGCTCCAAAACATTTTATAGTGAGCACATGACGGTCCAAAAGATTTAACCGAAAAAAGACATACGTGCAATACTACTGAGTGCACATCTGCCCCTATCTTTCTAACCTTGGTTATTCCTTATGTAGTAATTTTCTAGTTCCTAGGCCATTTATTCAGAACCACCCTAAACCCTGGAAACTGGTCCATTTGCAGTACACTGCAAAGATACTGGTTGCTGGGGGAACTTCAGGTAATCCACCTTGAACAGACTTCTGTATCACATTACCACTCATCTCCCAGTAGAAAATCAGGGTGGAAACTGACTGCTGGTTACATATATCTGTAGGATGGAAAGTAGGTCACAAAGGCACTAAAGCTTCAAATAGCCCAGAGATGTCAGAAAACAAATGCTCTCTTTCCATAATTCTGAAATCAGGCATAACATTCAGTATATTTTTTTTGTCTTCTTGGAACAGCTTCTTGACATTTACTCATGTTTGTGACCCACTTCTGATGAGTTGCTCAAGAATTCCTTTTTAAAAGGTTTCTAAATGGGAAGATATAACACTTAATGAGCCTTGTGGCTCTCAGACTTTAGATGTTTGCCTCACAGCACTCCCCTAGTCTACCTGCCCTGGCACAGCATCACATAAGGTCACTGTCTTCAGGTTTAGAGCTTGTTTGAGGGCTGGAACAATGCTAATCAGGCAGGTGGGTTACATAAATGCATCCACTGAGAATTTAATAAAAGTTGATATGAATCTTCTTGCAGGGCAAACAGTCTTTAAGTCCTCAGCCTTCATTGCTGGTTTCAAAGGCAAGTGACTACACTGGTAATTTATGGTCATAATTTGCACTGTACAGTATTTCTGAATCAAATTCTAAAATAATATCTATGCTGCTTCCTACCTGATAAGTATTAAAAATCTTTTCTACTGATATAAATGCTCTTTTCTTTCTACCACATTTATTTAACTCTTCTACATTTTACTACAGGGACTTCTAAGGACTTGGACTAATACATTACAGAAATTAATAAACACATTTAAAATATAATTTAAAAGAAAGTCAATCAGAGTACTTGAAAGTACTCCAATGCTGAGGTTAGGGGCTTTGTTGCCCAAATTGGTAGTAAGTTCAGTCTCACAGGAGCAGTTGGAAATACTTGCCTTAATCAGCTTCAGTCTGTCTTTCATTAAGAACAAAGATTTATTTTACTAGAAACTTTCATTACTCACCCTAGAATTGCATTTGAGAGTGAAGAAAGGCAGTTACCTGCACACTGGTGCTCTATCCACCAGGACACAGACACCACCGTTTTCACAAGGGTTGTCTGCACAGAAAGATGGGCCCTCTGTCCCTTCTGGACGGGTGACGGATCCCGGTGTGGTCGTGGCCTCAGTGCTGTTGTTGGGTTTGTGGGTA
This sequence comes from Sakesphorus luctuosus, assembly GCA_013396695.1. NCBI lineage: Eukaryota > Metazoa > Chordata > Aves > Passeriformes > Thamnophilidae > Sakesphorus > Sakesphorus luctuosus. The sequence continues at coordinate 63,641 of VWZD01013030.1, forward strand.
GGAGTAGGGTTTGGGTCAGGTTTGATGCTGCTGGCACTTGTGTTCACAACAGTGGGTGAAACAGTTGGCTCAGTTGAGAGCAGATGTGATATATCTGCATGATAAAGCCAGAAGAAATAAGGTCTTTACTTCATGTTATTTTTCTTATTATTCCTATGGTAGTTTCTAATAATAAAGAGCAATGAGCCTGTCAACAGATAAAATGGATAAACAGTCTTTTTTACCTTTCAGGAGCATGATGTGCTTTGGAAATGTCCTTAAGATTTTTTTAAGAAGCAGAAAATTTTATTCAAATTACTCTATTCAAAATAATTTCCACAAGGTTAGCATTGTTTTATACACTTTCATATGAGATAAAGAATTTACACCATGTATGTACCTACCCACAAATTTGTTCAAACATATGATTTGACTTTAGATACAGGCATAATTCAAAAACTTCTCACGTGCAAAGTACATCATGTGTATTTTTATCTACAGCACTAGTGACTTAGTAAGTGTGTGACATCATTTACTGCACTGTAAAGAATATCAGCTATGTTTACGTACCTTCCATTGTTAAAAGAATATAGACTCCATCTTCTTTAATAAAGTTGCGGCTTCTAAGCCTCTCATGAGTTAAAAATGCCCCTGTTCCAAGTGCTGGACCTCTCTTGAAGGCTGTTCCATTGGGAAAAGTTGCTGGGGATCCCACTTTATCTGGCCTATCCCAAAAAAAATCTGATGAGGAATCTGGAAAAAAAGAAAAAAGATAAAATGAATGCGAACATGAGACCACTCTGGATTAGTCTCTCAGTAGAAATCACAATTGCCAGAGATTCCACACTGATGAGATGCACAGTGAGATCTCCAGTGGTTTGGCTTAGCCTGATGTACTAAGAACCTGTGGGAGATGAGGATATTGGAGAGCTAGCTGAAAACCTGTTGTATTTTATTTTTAGTTCTTCAAAGTGTAGTGGGCAAGAAGATAAGTAGCACATGAATCATCTGTAACATGAGTTAATGCAGTGCTACTCAAGAAAGAGGATCTCTCGCAGTAGATGTAGAGCCCAGGGTACTTGAACAACCTGAATGATCACAGATCACTGATGCCTGCCTGCTTCATCAAACCCTGTTCTAAATCTCAAAGCTGAACCTGATTGTCCATGAAAGTATGTGACAGGGAGAAGAAGCTGCCTGCCCCAACACCTCTCTGGTCAGAGAATGGGTACATGTTACAAGGCTTCTCTTGGGAATCTGGAACTATTTGTGATATGTGAATAAACAAAGGAAAAGGAGCAGAGTTTAAACAGACTGCATGTCCACAGGGTCAGGGAAGGAAAAAGGGCTAAGCACTGTGACTATAACAGCAAAAAGCACAGGGAAAATGTCAAACATCTGTTGTGGTGCATCTTTCATCTACAGGGCAGACATTTAGTCTTTCCAGGCTACCTGCATTGTTTTCATGTAGAGCCAGTGTCATAGAAAAATGAATGTAAAACATACCATTTTAAAAATAATACTGTGAATCAGACATTTTTTGTGCCTTCCTTCCTTCTATATATAATGTTACAGTTTGAAAGCCCAGGGAACTAATTCAGTGGTGGAGCTGGTTTCTTTTGGCAAAACCCTTACATTGATGCAGTGAGTAACTTTGGCTTAAATCCAGATCTTTATCCAATAATGAATAGGGGTGTTTCCTTCAATATCTCTCTATATATAGATCTCTACCATTTTCAGAGTTACATTTTACCTCAACTGCCTCCTTTCCAAGTTATTGTGGACAATTTCCCCTTATCTTCTCATACCTTGAACAAGTACAGATTATGTAACATGAATCAGTACTTTGTCCATCTGGAGATTTGTGCTGACACCACTGTACCTTTGACAAGGAGGGTAGGGATTTGTTTAATAGCTGTACTTTTATCTGGTATGAACTGCATATATTGTTAATTCAGTATTTTTCTTTTCAAGCCTTCTGGAAAACTTCCATTCTCATCAAAACAGTTATAAATGCATCCTCACAGAGTTTATGAAAGAAACCTTAGGAATAGATCATCCACCTGCTTCTCATGCAAATCAACTTTGAAATCCAGCGTCCCAGCTTAACTTGCTTGTAGGTTTAATTATTTCTTGTCTGTGGGTCAATTATATTGTTGCTGCAAACAAATTAAACACTCCAGAAGCTAAAAAAAACTGCACTAATTTTACACAAAGAGAAGATGTGACTCTTTGTCTTTTGGCTGTGCTTTACATGTATTGGGTGGCATGTCTGATTTTAACTAACCTGTTAATTTCTGGGGGTCTGTTGTTATACTCCTTTGGTTTGACATCCGTTGACGAATATCAGGATGCTGGTCAAGCAGAATCATGGTACCTTGTTGCCATGCACAGGGCCATTGCAAATGATCATCATTTGCTCCAGAAATCAAGGACAAGTATATTCCTAAATTAAATGGGTTATCAGTGGTACCATTTATATACAAGCTGACCTGAAAAGCATATCCTTTACTAGAGTAAAAAGGAGGACTGTATATTCTTCCTGCTACTCCTGCTGGACTTGTGTTGAGGAGATGTGTGAAATTTCTGATATGCCAGACATGGTGGGGACACTGAGTTTCCGACAAGTTGATGTCATCAATAGAGAGGCCTCCATTTGATATGCCACTTCCTCTCACACCTTGAAACACAACCCGGAATTTACTCGTGACATTCAAAGAAACATGATGGAGCTGCCAGTAAGTCTCAGGTGAACCTGAAAAACAAGGGTAGAGGTTTCTGAGTCAGCAGTACAGTCAGATACTGCTAGGATCTATGAACTCTATACCAACCCTGTGTAAGAATTTCTCAGTTCCACTGGCACTGATGTGATGGAATATTTCTTCTGTAGATGTTACTTCTGCAGTACATAATCATATTTTCTCACTATAATTTTTTTAACAGATTTAATATGCATAATAACACTTTAATTTGAGTAAAAGATTGTTGATGGGGTTTAAAACTGATTTTTCTCTTAAATTTTTAAAGAAAATTGCGTTAAATTAGTCCAGATGTTGTGATAATGAAATGCACAAAAATGACTGTCACCTGTATTATTAAAAAGATAAAATCATAACAAGTTATATTCAAATAACGGAACAAAAACATGCCTCAAGAAAAAATGCTCCAGAGGATTCTGGGAGCCTAGAACTACAATACTGGTTCATTCATTTGTTTTTGTATATTTAAATGGGTTGTTGGAAGCTTGCCTATGCAGAAGCACTATTCACCCATCAAATGATTCATGGTACTAAGTTCAAATTAAAGCCAGTCATTGCAAAACCTACTTCACGTGATAAAACCTCATTGCAAGTCTGATGCTGCATCCAAAAGGGCCTGCACTAGCAAATTCCACTTGACTCCAAGAACAGTATACACAAAAACAAAGACCTCTACACAGGCCCCTGTGAGGCCGATGAAAGTAGAACACCTTTTGTTAAAAGTACGTACAGCAAAACAATTTCTTTTGCTGCCTAGTTTATGTTCATCTGCACAGATGCCCAGACTTCCAGCTGCATTTATGGAATAAGCAGTTGCAATCCCAGGTACAGAACTCATGCGGCAGTCCCCTAACAATCCTAAACACAACATAATGGATCTCAGGAATGGGTCTTAATTTCTTGACATTTTTCATTATGAGAATAATTAGGAGGAAAAAAAATAAAGCCACAAACAAGAAGAAAAGCACCCACTGTTTTCCATGAAATTGCTCTCTGCATAAACTAAAGGTTTTCTGAACTGCACAAATTATATGCAAGAGTGGGGTTTCTGACTCATGTTCAATGAGCAGATCAGCTACTGTGGAAAACGTCCCACTCCCACACCCTGCCCTGCTCCTGGCTGAAGGCAGTCACAGCTGCTACAGACCAGCAGGAAGGGTTCAGGGCTTGTCCCTCAGCAAATCAAGGGTGGTGGTTCAGTGTAAACCCATAAGCAGCTCAGCCAGGGCGTCAGACCATGGCTGGAATGGGCTGTAGGGTCACTGTTTCTTTCAGGTTGTTGATTGCATTGGTGAGAGTAACTTCTCACATGAGAAAACTGAAACAGCTTGAGAGGAAAATGGTCTTAAACCACCCCTGAAAGTTTTGCCAGAGATTGTCAAAAATAGGGTGCCTGTTTGGACGCACATTTAAGACCAGAGACTTAAAAGGAAACCAAGGACTTGAGAAAGCAAAAATGGGAGATGGGACCTAATATACATGAAGTACTTGTGAGGAAGGCAGAAGCGTGAAAAAAATTAATCGTAGTTTCAGAATAGTGTTTGAAAGAGTTTGGAGGGCTCAGACTGATCTGCAATCTACAGCTACATCAGCAGCCCTGACATGTCTATCAAGGATGCCTGATAGCACAGAGGGGTGAAACCATGGGATGAAGAAAAGACAGGTAAAAAGAAAAGCAAAACAGGCAGCAGCAGCACCTGAGCCTAAACGGACAAAAATAGACTGAAGAGAAGACTTGATATCTCTTTAGTTATAGAACTTGCTCAGACCCTTATGTAACCAAAAGACTGAACTCAGTGTAGCTGAAATGGAGACACAGTAATAGTTAAATATTTGTGAAAATAATTTAATCATAAGGCAATTGTGGCAATTCTAGCTTAAAGAGCTCTTGTCCATTAGCTGACCTCAAGTGCTCATTCTGTATGCCATAGGCTCCTAAAACCACAAGAATTTAATTTTCTTTAAATTACAACTCAAATCATTACATGCTGACAAATATATTTCAGTTAAGTAATTTCAAACCTTGTTTATAAGTAATTTAAATTTTATTTATATTTTTAAAACTTCCATTCTAGGGAACTTACACTTTCCATTTCTTTATTATTACTTTCTTATTAATTGTAATTTACTCTAATACTCCAACTTCATCTGTTGCTACTGATATCAGCAGTTTTAAAACAGTTAAAATGACTGTTCATGGAATTTTAGCTGTTTTGGTGAGAAAGCTACTCTGGTAATGCAAGAGTTTGAAATTTGTGGTAATTTATTGTATGATAGGGAAATAGCTGACTAAGCATCCATCAGGTGTAATTTCACCAGCAAGAAATCAATTACAAAGATAGAAAAGAAGCCAAAGAACTAGGAAATGAGTGACTTTGCTATAATATTTTCCTCCAGCACTTTGAAAAATATTGAGTATAGATGAAAAAAAAAAAAAGGCAACTTTATTCCATACCTTTTATCTCTTCAATGAATCTCAAAGTGCCATTCGGATGGGCGGAAGTGTACTCCCTGACCAGGACATAGAGCCGGTCGCTTTCGTGACCACTGTTGTATAAATAGAATTGTAAGCACTGAAAGCCCCTTTTGGGATACAAAATTCGGCTCTCCAGCAGAGCTGTGCTTCCTTCTTCTCCAGCGCTGGTGTCGAAATGCATGAAGTAGCCAGAATCTGCCAAATGCAATGAGAAATGAATGGTAGATCTGAGAGAAAACAAAATTTTCCTGGTGCAGGTGGTTTCCTAACACTGTATTATAACAGGGCTAGAAGACATGCTCAGATCAGGGTTAGGTAGATCCTGTACAAATCCTTTGACTGGGTACTATTACCTGTTCCCATTCTCCAAAGTCACAACCATCCTCCTTGCAACTTTTTTTCCTCATTTGGCTGTCTCTAGGAATTTGTACTCAAAAGTATGGGCTTTACTCTTTACCCAGTGCTAGTAATTCATAGCTGACTCTCTGGAGGACTGGTTTAAGCTCCTGAACTCAGGAAGCTTTCTGGCAAGTTCAGATACAACTAGATATATTGTCAATTAGTTCTTCATCTCAGCCCTGATAATATCCATTATTTCAAAATCCTAATCCTTTCCAAGGGATTGATCAATTATTCAGAAAAGCAGTAGTCTTTCTGGTGTGCCTGTACCGCAGGTTAGAACTCTTTTACATAGTTCTCATGTCAGGATATGACACTAAGATTAGAAAAGAGATGAACAGATAAGGACATTCCATTATCTCAAATAAGCAGAAAATTGAAGGTATAACATGATGTCCCTAAGTATGTAGGTTTATATTGCTTAGTTAAAAAACAAACTGTAATTTGTCAAAAAATAAACAGATAACAAGGCCAAGCTCTAAGTGAATTCACATGACTCTGCAGAAAGTGCTACTCAGAAAGATAAGACGTTTTTTCTCATACCTTTGCATTCTCCCATATTAGTGTGATCGGTATTTGGCCCAGCAGGAACCTGAGACAAACGCTGCCAGTCACTGTTATCATCTGAACTTTGAATCATGCCACATATATTTTCAAGTTCAAAACTGCAAGTGTCCATGAAACTCAGGGAGGAGGCTATGACATTTATTTAAAAAAAAAAAAAGTTGTGAGTCTCTATTACACAACATACCTTTTAATTCTGAAGGTCCAAAGCCTTCAAAACTAAATAAAGCCTTCGAAACTAAATAAAAAAACTAAATAAGCCTTCAGAGCAGAGAAAAACTAAATAATCAGAAGCTTCAAACACTATCAACATTCATATGTATAATGTTCAGGAACTCAAAACATGTGGCGATTAACACTGATGTCATCAGGACCACCCTGGGCACTTAGCAAGCACAGGAGGGCATCTGCTAATTATCACACCACATCTTTCATTTACAAAAGGAACACTAATATCAACCCAATCCACACACCCTCATATTACAGCAAAAAGGTCCTGAGACTTCCCATTCATTCCTCTGCTTTCATTGGACCAGTCCATACATGGCCACAGATTTTTATAAAAGCTCACTAATGTATCAGCTGGAGTGTTTATTCTGAAATATAGAACAGCAGAAGTTATTTCACTGCAATAAGCAAACCTTGATTTTCAGAATGCTGAACTGAAAGAAAACCCGAAACCTTTGGCAAAGGTACATTTGGGACCACCAGATATCTCATGTCATACAAATTTTGTGATGTCTTACATGTAAATGAAAAATTAAATGAAGGAAGACTGTGCAATTGAATATGAAAGAGAGAACACCCTATGAAATGCTTCCTTGTCTGAAGCAAACTCTGACTAGATGAGGGAAGGCACAGTCCAGGTTTATCCCTGTTCTTAGTTTTGTTTCCCATTGTACCATGTCTGAGCACGGTGTAACACCAGCCACGACTTGAAAACAACAGAGTTAATAAAATGGTTTTGAACTATACATAAAATATTGTGTCTTAAAGGTTTAAAGGTTTCATTGTATCACAAAAAGACCTTGATTATCACAAAACTCCACCTCAGTAACATGGCAAACGCTTCATTTAAGCAATAGCTTAGGGAAGCATTTAAGTATGAACTGCTGCCAAATCAGTTTTACTGCCGAGATATTTTGTGCTGTCCTCATAAAAAGCTAACAACCCTCTAGAGGATGCAAGGTTATCAGAAGTGTTGTATGAATGATATTTTTTTAAGATACAGTATTGGTATGATGTTATAAAATCCAAGAAAAGGTATTCACAGCAAAGCGGATAAGGAAAAATGGATAACTATTATATGAAAGAACTATTTGAAATACAAATACAAAACAAGATATAAAACTGATTTGCCCAAACAGGGAAGAAGAGGCCTAACAACCTGAATTAGAAAGCGCTGGCTGGTATGGAGTGATGACCTGAATGACAGAAAAACAGAAAAGCAAGGCCCAGTAGTTTACAATGTATTTCTTAGAGTCATCCCTGAAACAGGGGAAGTGGGCACTACTTGAGGCAGGTTTTGAATTCCATCTGCACCAAAACCAGATATACTTTCTTGGTATGTAGTGAAGGACTGGACTTGGAGGAAAATACCTAAGGGATGAGTGCCATGTCCTAACTTCCATGGGTGAGGGAAACTTTATGGTCAGTTCTGTTAAGCAGTATGCCAGAAGGGGAAAGCAGACTAAAATCTACTATGGCCTGAAAGACAGTCTTCAAGTAGAGATAAAAACAGCCCCTGAACCCCTAGTCAGGATTTCTTGTGCTGAGAGTTGGGCTTTTTTCAATTTAAGAACAAATTTTTTTTCCCATTTTTAATGCAATTTCCTAAAGACACAGGCCTACAGGAGAAATTCAGCTTAAATTCTTCTTTAAATTATGTTCAGCAACCAATACAATCTTCTGATTTCTCTGGGAGGATGTCTGGCACCTAAACAGCGTTTGACATTCTCATTCTAACCTGGAAGGATCTAACCTGGAAGGATCAGTCCAGCAGCTGGGCAAGTGAGGGCTGGGACTTGTGAAAGACATCTCCTCCCTGGCACAGGGGCCACTTAGGCAAGTGGTGGGTGCTCTGACAACCACTTATGTCTCTGCAAATATCACGAACACTGTATGAAGCCAAGGGACAGACTAGGGGACAAGGCAGATCCTGATTGCACTGAAGGTGGTGTCATTTTTGTCACTGATTTCAACGTAACTGGGAGTTATTTTACTTGGGGAATGTGCCTATGGGTTATGAAGAAAGTTAAAATGTCATCAAGAATTTCTGTAATGCACAAGAATGATGGAAAACATATAAGATTAATGGAGAGGAAGAAGGACCCCATTGGAAAATGTGTAAGATTAATGGAGAGGAAGACAGACCCCATCCACTGCTAAAAACATCCTTAGCTGTAAGCACTTCTATAATGCCTAATTGACTGTGTGCCAAGTGCTAGAAGCTAAGACTTGATGTGTGTGTTAAGTTTAGACCTACATGAATAGAAATACTTCCATTAGAATTGTATGCTCAAAAAAATGCAGTTTTAATAAAACGGTTTGATAATTGTTTAAGGTATCTATACAATGAGGCTTAAAATTTAATTGCAAGCCAGTCCTGACTACCTGGGGCACTGAGGCACTGAGATGAAAGTTTTCATCAGAGTGCCAGGGCACATTTGATGCAGCAACAATTACAGAATTTTATTCCAATTTGGTAATAGAATTATCTATATTTCTCTCTCTCATCTTCATTCAACTTTCTAAAATAAATCCCACCTGATCGAAATAATGCTTTTGACCACTAAACAGGAAAATTCAAAAAACCTGCATTTTCCTCATAACAGCCATCTGTATCTTATTTGAATGAACACAATGTGTCTCATAGATTCCATGAAAGTGGAGTAGGTATGATAGCTTAAGATACTCATTCCTGTGCAGTCTGAGCAACAGCTGTGGAATAATACAGGGAAAAAACAAAAGGCTTTGTGCAGAAGCACAGGTTTGAAACAGCCGCCCAAGGGATGAACAAAAATCAGCTGCTGAGTGAAGCTGATTTTTAACTATAAGTCAGATAAAATTGCACAGAAAACTCTGCTACTCAGTAATGTTTCTGCAGGAGGGCTGTTACTTCCAGCTCTACCATTATTTCTGGTGTTTTTAAGAGAATTCACTTCTCCAAATACATTAGCACCCCTTTCACTTGTGTCTGGATGAGTCCAAGCATGTTCATATCATCCTCATTTCTTTCAAACCCCAGAAACATAAAATGTAAAAAAGATGGAGAAACTTACTGCAATTGTACAGCCGGTTCAGTTTCTGGAGATCATAATCACTGAAATCCATTCGCTGTCCTATAACATCCCAGAAGTCTGGTATGTTAGTGATGATGGTGGATTCAGTTCCATTTCGGAATGCAGTTTTGCTATAGTGCATCACAGAAGTATAGTCGTAGGGAACATTCAGGAAGTCTGATGTTTTATCATCATATTTATTGAAGTTGTGTTCTTTACCTAAATGGCAAAAATACAGGAAAGATTGTTGCTCAAGAGAATCAAGTTTTAATGTAAAGTCTTACAGTAACAAACAATCCAACAGATCCCCAAGTATTTTTTGCAGTCATTTACTTGTACTTATCCTGTGGGGCATAACATGATGATGAAGTTTTGTTACCAGAAAATTTTTCCCGTAAAACTACTTGTAAACTTTGATGGGCTTGTGATATCTAAAAGTGGAAATAGTGTTTCTGTACTCAAATTACTGCAATTTGCAACTGGAATGCCTCCCTGTTTCGAATCTGTATTCTCTGCTGTTTAATGGGTAGTCATTTTAGGTCACAATAAACAAGTTAGAGCTGTCACTGGATAAGCTTCCAGATGTTCTCTGGAGTATGAGCAAAAAAATCCTTGCTAACTACCCAATGGAGGGTAAGGATCTAAATTAGTCAAAATACAGTAACTATATTCTGGTCAGTGTAAAAATGCTGCAGCAGTTTCAAATGACTAACAACAGTGCAACTTGTCACTAAAGAGTCAGCAAAACATAATGGAAATCAAATAACAGAGTCTAAGACATTTTCTGTAATATATACTTGCATATGTACCTGACTGTTGAGCACAACTAAATAAGAATTCATTTGATCATTATCTACTTTTTCAGTCTTCTGTGTGGACCTGTGTTAGAGAAGCATCAAGTCTGTGTATATAACTGATTTTGAACTGCCTGAAAGTCACAGAGGATGACAATGAGCTGGAGAGGCAGACACTCAGGTGAGTCCTGAGGAACCTTGTGCCAGCTCTCAGGCTAGTGCCAAATATGCCAACACTTATGATCCACAAGCTGCATTGGTAAGTAACTGCTGGTATGATGCAGGCAGTGTCAGGGGATTCTCCTGCCTGCTCACCCTCTCTGCACAGTCTGCTGGCTCAGGACTGCTGCCCACAGCAGGTGTAACAGCTGGGCAGGAAGACAGCAACCAGTGTTTTCACTGGAGATCTTCTACAGGTTCTGTTCCCACAGTGTTTTTCAGAGTGGCTTTTTAATTTTATTTGTTTGGCGGGTTTTGGTTGGTTTTTTTTTTTTAGTTGTTTTTATTTTGTTAAGGGCTCCCAGAGTAACAGGGATTTAAAAGTAGTCATTTAAACAAATTAAATTATTCTCCTCTGCTGCACTTCTCTACAACATGCAGCATAACAGGACTCAGATCTCTAGTTAGGGCTTTGGGAGATGCCATGGCATTAGGAATAACCACAGCAACAAAAAACAAGGATTTCTGTCCCAAATATATTTTCCTTGATATTTGATTTTTTGATATACTGTCTTCAAAAAGTAAGTCCAGGTAAGAGAACAGTATGACCACCAAAAGATGGCTGGAAGGGATGTTCCACAGCTAAACCCCCAAGCACCAGAGCCTGAAAAGAAAAGCAGGGGAGTGACTGACCAGGCTGAATCCTGTCCCAGACAATGGTCACGTAGTCATCCCGGTCAGACCGTGACTGCTCATGCCAGAATCCCAGGGCGTGCAGGAACTCATGCTGGATTGTCCCAATCCTGTCACAGTTGGAGCCGATGGAGAGCTGTTGCAACCCCATCTGGAGGTTTCCCACTGAGGACCAGCAGCTAGCATCCAAATAAAATGAGGGCTCTGTGAGATACATATCACTCCCATGCCAAGCAAACTCCAGAACCAGTCTGTTCAACAAGTATATTTTTAACCTGAGCATTGAAGTCACATTTTGCTACAGTGAGCACTTTTCCATTGATCTATTCCTTACCATATCCTTTCCTCTCACATTTAGTTCTGTTTTGACGAACAAGTAGTCCCTTGGATCTGGCTCTACTGTTTCTAATGCATTTTATTTAGCAGAAAAATGTTGAGCTATTTGTGAGAGAAGAAAACTGATGAGGATTTTGTTGGTACTCCGAAACATCAAAGGCTATGGGCACATGATTTAGAGCAATTAAGTTAGTGCAAAGTAACAGTTTTCAGGTGGACTGTAGTACATGACCATGAGCAACCTTTGAGCCTGTCCCTGTCATAAGGGGAACCAGGTTTACACATATTCTCACCTCTGCCATTGCAGCCACTTCTCTCTGCACTGTTTTGGCCTTTTGCTTTGCATGGGGCTGTGGCTATCAGGCAAGGTGGGCTTCTGCATGACTGTGTTTGCCTTCTGACATGTTGGGGGATTTGACAGTGCTTTTCAGAAGCTCTTTCCTTTCTGGCTCTCTGTGAGTTGCTGTGCTAGAGCACTTGGTGCTGACACACACTCACATGGAAGAGCAACACCACAGCTGTGTGGGAAGTTTTTATTAAAGGATAATAACATTCAGTGAGCTATCTGCACAAGCCAATAAAACGGCACCCCAAGTCCACAAGCTAGCAAGCACAGAGAGCTACATTTAAATTGATATTTTATGCAGCAAATAAATCAATACTTACCCAATGAAGTACATAAAATTAATCGGGCTTAAAATATGTCACAGGATTTGCAGTCCTATCACCCCAGAAATTTAAAAATATAAGCGCACCATGCACTTTTGGACTCTGTAATTTATCAGTGCAACATGTTCCCCACTATTTCTTTTTTCACATAGCAACACAGGCCTTGGCTATTGATTACTCATTAAAATCACAATATGAGACCTGGGAAGAAGCATATGTAGGACTTCCCCTGAACAAGGCCTCATATTGATTATACAGCTTTTTATTCTGTTCTGCAGAAGTCTAAAAAGTCCATCACAGGTCTGGGTCCATCTCATACTAAAGCCACCTGTGGTCTCACAGCCTCCGCACAGTGCACAGCCGGCTACAGGCACATCCAGGACACCTGGCAAAATTAAGATCCAAATGACAGTAGATGCATCCTCCCTTTGCCTTCAGATTGCCAAATGCCTACAACACCACAATCATTCTACAGCCACAGAGGGAGTAAATACATGGTCTGTGTTGCCTTGCACTGAGAATAATGCTTAGGCAAGTGGGACAGGGCACTCCAGATCAATGGGCACCTGGAAACACGTTAGTGTTCTCAGGAGGGGAGAAAGTGGGGGAAAGTTCCAGCTTCCCTGGATGTGTGAGTGCTGTACTGCCTCTGATTCAATGCTTTCTGCAGTGCTATTAGAGGCTAGAGGTGCAGGCTACCTGCTCTGACCAATCCCACTATCCCTCTTTTTGGAAGATGGGCTGCAAATACATACATACCATCAGTAGCAATGATGCCACTTATTCCAGGTATGTTTACTGTTCTAGTTTTCCTGCTGAATGAACCTTCTCTTCAAGAGAAGAGTATGGAGAAATGGCACAAACATTGCAGGTTTCCAGACAGTTCTGTGAGCTTTGCCAGCATTTGCCACATCTGATGCTCCTGCATTTCTGTAATTCACAAGCACCTCTCGAGTATTTTGCTCAGCATGTAGGCTGGAGCCAAGAAGAGGTCTTTAAATAGATCCTCAGTGTAACCTTTGCTAGAGATGCATAGACCTGGGTAGACTGTGAGGTGAAGGGCTGTGTGCTAGAAAACCTTACACATACTTCTACTCACTTGGCTTTATAACTACATACTTGTCAACATAATACAGGTAAGTAGCCAAGACATGGCAAATGGTAGATGAAGAATGAGTACAGGGTGAGGACTCTTTGTACTGGGTGTTGATATGCTGTGTACCTACATCAGAGACTACAAATGTGTTTTTACAGAGGGCAGTCAACACAACAAAGTGGCAGCTGGCTTCATTTGAATTCAAAAGGGTAATTCAGATGAGGACTTTATGGCCTATTACAAATCCTTTTGACACAAAGTTCCTCCACATTCCTCTGTTTTATAGATGCAAGCCATGATCAGAAAGGCAAAGATGATTAATCAACTTTTTCTTGGTATGGTAAAACTTTATGTTGCCAGGAACTTTGTGTGCCTATCTACCCTGTACCTTCCAGAATGAGGTCTTTAGTCCGCAGTTAGAAGAGTCCTAGCTGATTAAAAAAAATACTCAAAAAACATTTGCAACAGCAGAGTGGAAATGGGTTGGTTTACCCAGCTTATACCTTGTTCAATTACATCCAAAGTTAGGAATGGAGTGAAATGAAAACCAGTTCATGAAGGGTCAATCTTGATTTCTTTGTATAGCCCAAGCTGACTCACTGAAACTGGATGGCTGTTTTCAGGAGAGTGCACCATTTAGTTCCAATCTTTTAAAAAGTGCTTCTGCCGATGTGTCAGCTGAGGTGATGGAAACATTTCAGGGCAAGTAACACACCAGGCAGTGAAGGCAAGATATACTATCCAGCTAGAACGGTTTGTCTTCCTCATCACCATGACTCATCTATTTTTAACAGACATAAATGAAACATTGCGCAGAAGCCTCCTACTTGCCATAGGCTAAATATTGTAGTTCTTTTTCAGGTACAATTATTAGCAAATTCAATGCACACTTTATGGGACCACGGTTTAAAAAATTCAGCTACATGAGTTTCCCATTTAACACAAGAAGCCAGAGTCATTAGCAAAAAGTCCCTGAGTCTCCATTTATACATCTTTCAGAGCTAAGTTTCAATGTCATGTGCACACCATAAACAGCAGAAAATACAGAGCCAGAGACAAGATATCCTGAAACAATTATCTGCTGCAAATATCTCAGAACAAGCCAAGGGAAAGAGCAACATTTTCATTATCAGAAAATCTTTTCCCATTTATGGATGCATTCTCATACCAGGAAATTATTTTATGAAAGCAAATTTTCTCACCAGGCTATCAAGCTCTCCCTGTTCACCTTTTCTAAATGAGAAATGGTTCAGCACAGAGTGGAGAATATATTTTCTCTTGTTGCACTGTTTTGACAGAGAATGCCTTAGAAGGAAAGAAGCTGGGGCAATTTTGACTTCTTTACTGGATTTTGCAAAATTTAAGGTGAAATAGCATAATTGTTCATCAAAGGAGGTAAAAGCGAACCATCAGTAAAATATCTCTGTACAGCATTTAAATATATTGCTCTTTTATCTGAATGCTGGTGTGACACTGGTTCAAATGCAATTCCATTGTTATATTCAAATTCATTGCCCCACAGTTAGAACTATCCTATCTCTGGGATTTTTTTTCCTAAATACTAAGCTATAGTAAGAATAAGCATTTAAAAGTGATACTCCATCTATCCAAAGTTCAGTCAAGAACATAATTGCCTTTCTTCTGATATATTTTACCATGTCCAGAGAATTACCTCTTAAAGGACTTAATTTCCTCTTGTATTTAAAAATATGTTTCAGTAAGAAATTGTTCATTACCACTACCACAATGCCTACTTCAGAAACTACAACAATTTCCAGTTTAAAAAAGTTTGGGAAAATGAAGACAACAAAAATACAAAATTGTAATCAAGATATGTGAGTTTTAGAGAGCACTGGCCATGAAAATAGTCCGAAGGCAAACAGAATTAAAGTTATTTTGAATTGGTCCTCTTACCCACTTCCTTTGAATACAGATATGTAATTCTTCTCCCCTTCCCAAGGTTTGAAGTCAATACAGGTTTTCAGTCGATACTGTTCAAATGCCTTGAGGATGAGTCCCTTCGCATTCATTTCTGCAAATCAAACAGTGTTCTTGTCAATACCGAACCAATAAATTTCTACTACTATCTGTATGGGGCAAGTACTAAGGGTGGGTCTTGCTCCATCTATCTTTGCTTAAAATAGGCAGGCTTTTTGCTGAACCAAGACACAAGTAAGGAACTAAAAAACATAAATCAGGCTGTTGTGACACTATATCTTCCTCCTGTTTTGTTCCTGTGTAATTTTTCTTAGGTGCTTATGTATAAAGTGTGACATGATGATGATGACAAAAAATGATGGTGTGTGGGTCTTAATTTTGTAAATTCTTTCATTTACTTTTTTTGAGATTTATGTAAGCAAGCACTAAATAAATAGGAAATGAAGATATCAGATTTTACCCAGTGCAAAAGATCTCCCAGAGATCTCTCCAGGACTCAAACGGCTCACATTATATCTGTGTTATTTCCTCTAAGAAATTTGCATAGTTTCAACCCAGTTTAAATCTCAATTTAAACTGGGGATGGGTGACTTTTTTTTCCAGTCATGTAGCAGAAAGATGACCCCACATTGTGTAATCTCCCTCTGTGGTATCAGTAAGAACTTCAGCTCCCTGTCTCATCATCCACCTCTGCCATCCAGAGGCACAGGCAAGTGAATTCAAAGGGATGGAGAGACAAACTATGATGTGTCCCTAGCCCAGAAAGCTTGTGTCTGAGATATGAAACGCTACTGAGCAGAAGTAAAAAGGAGAGCACTGAAGATCTTTTTAAAGCCAGGAAGTTTACCTGGCCATTTACATCATCTACAGCACTGAAGGCAAAATAGCATTCTGACAGACAGTGTGCAATGACACAAGCTTTCAAAACCCAATCAATCTGCTGGACTAAAGCAATGCGAGGATAAGAATAATTCAAGAAAGGAGGAGAGAGCCAGTACCAATACCAAGATTATATACCCCATTTGTGCACATTCAGGTCCATTCCTGCTATGGAAAATACCTGCTCCAAAAAGGAAAAGATGCCACAGTAGCTTTATCAACCCATATTTAACATTTCAATCAACAAAACATGCAGACATTGTCAAGGACAAATACTGTACCCAGGCTGTCCTCGAGGACATAGGGAATAACATGGGGCCACCGATAGTTGTCACCAATGATGGAGTTTCGTTCCTGCATCCAAGAAAGAAGAGAAGTATGCAGTCCTCAGGAAAAAGTGATTTAATGTCAGGGACTAGAATAGTGCTAAAGAAAACCTACAAGTCCAAGCAACACATAAAGAAAAACATTGAGCTCAAAAACCTTGAAAGATTACTCAGAGGTCTAAGGTTTGGGTCTAAAATGCCTTCACTCCCTTCTACCAGTGTCTCCAACTTCCGCAGCATTTTCTCCATAGAAATTACCTGAGGTTTTGATGCACATGCATAGGAGCTTCAGCTCCTGTGGGAAGCATTAGATCTAAAGTCCTGAAAACTGAACAGAGATTAATAATTTTTTAATTTTTCATAATGCAATGGTTTGTTTCTGTGCCTTTAGCAAGTGCTGTCCTTGCTTCCATTGACATCCTCAGGCCAAAGCATATCTCCCAAAAAGGAGAGTAAAACACTATTGACTTTCTGAGCACAAGACACTTTGGGGGTTCCTACTAGCTATTTTTGAGATGTAAATGTAATATTTTTTTAAATTGATCAGATAAGGAAGCTGGCCAGATGCTTTAAAATGTGGTACTACAGATCTAATTCTTCCATTGGTTTTAGTCAGTCTATATGGATGAAGATTTTGCAGCACTGCTCAGTAAATTTAATTGGCTCAGAATAAATATTGTACAGATAAAAGAATATTTTTAATATAAATCTGCCTCAATGATGATCAGTGCTGCTGAATCTCTTAAAAGTTCCAACACAAAAAATACAGCAAAGGAAACAAGAAGCTAATGATATTGATCTAATGGCTGAACAGATTTCATGCTGGATAATGTTTCTGCAAATGCTCCTGACTCCTTCATTGTCTACATTTTCCATCCCCAAACATGTTCAGTTTATTGTTATATAAATAACATTTATTGTTAGTAGGAGCAGGATATATCTATCATTTCCATGCCAGTGATACTTGACATTACGTAAGTCAATGACACATTTCTGGTTTTCCATTTTATATTTGAACTCACCCCATGAAGTCTGATGTCTCCCTCAAACAGATCCAGTCCTAAAGCTAAAGGGAAAAGGAGATAAACATTTGGTTATTGTATTGATCTGTGACTACTACAATGCAAATTATCAAAAAGAATTAAAAGAGAAATTGAATTTTGAAAAACCTTCATTGATGTCGAATATGTCTTGATCAATTCCTCCATCTACATCTGCTTCTGAAAAAAAAAACAAAAAAAAAGAAGTGAGGTAGGACATTAGCCCTTGCTGTTATCTTTATGAAGTGTGAAAATTAATGCAATAACAATAACAGTAATTATAAATCTGTGTCTGTCCTAGCAATGTTTATGAGCAGCTGTTTTTGTTGACTGCCTCTCGTGCATACAAATAGATCTCTAAACAGAACTCACCAGTTGTCTCTGGAGCAGGCTGGAAGGGGAAAGAAAAAAAGATATTATTAGAAAGGCACATAATGAAATGCAGCTCACGTTACTCTCTCACCAGTATGAGAGATGCGATTCAAGCTCAACTGACAGTGCTTAGCACATGGCTTTGTACTGGATTGACTGGACTCACTGACTACTCATTTGACTGGAAAAAATTATTTGCTCATGTGTCAGTTTTTTGCCCTCCCCACCTCAGGCTGCCCAACAAGTAAGTCACCCAGTACTGCTTCTCTAAGGTTTTCTCACACAACTCAGGTAGTGCTGAATGCTCCTTCAGAAACTGGACAAAAAAGAGCCTATTATTTCTATGGAATCAAGTATTGCTACTAGTCAGCAGCTGTGCAGAATGTATGGAAGTTATGCTTAACTTTCCGTTGTAAAGCTGAAGATGGGGAAATTCTACTCCCCCATGAGTGGTCTGGCATCACACAGTAAGGCTTTGAAGGACTGGGTGCACAGCACAGGACACCTCAGCCCCAGTTGAGCACTCTATCTGGACCCCATTTACCTATGCAATAACAACTCAAAGACTCTTTCTGCAACATTTAAATCCACAGGCCATAATGAGATGTAATGGCATACAATGACATACACATAGAACACTTTCTTTGCCATTACATGCCTATAGAATGTAATATTTATCTTTTCATTGCACTAGACACTTCATTTTGGACTGGCTTGGACATACTTGACATAATACTATAAAACTATTTCTCACACAGTGAGTGAAATCGTGAACAACCTTTCTAAGCAATCATTACTGGGTGTCTTGCATTTGTATGTTTGAAAAGAAGTTCACAAATTGAAGGTAAAAAGCATCTCTCTATTCTAAGCTCTGACAATATAATTTACAGATACAGCAAATGGTAAGATACAACAGCAATTCTGCAAAACATACATCTTTCTTTCTCCATATAAATAATTTGGTTTTTGTACATGCAGTTTTGCATGTAGGACTTAGTTTTCCAGTGTGATAAGTATGTACAACCTCCATTAGAAGCAATGAGCAATACAAGTTCAGAGTGCTGAAAAACAGCAAAAGTCAAGTCCATGCAGTCCTCAGGAATATTAATTGTAGTAATTTCTACCATCTTTTGATGTATGAGATAACACTATGGCCAGAATATTCATGCAAGATTCAAATGCACATGTTTTCTACACCTGACTTTCAACACATAATGATGGGAACAATTTCGAGGGAAACAACTGCAAGCCTTAAAACTGATGGCATTTGTATAAAAACTTAAACCAAATACAGAAAAAAATCCTATATCCATGAAATTTCAAGGTTCAGAAAGAAAGCTTTGAAATTGTCAGAATGCCCTATTTTAGCTTTGTAATTAAAGATTCATTTTTAATCTCAAATTACAGTCTTGCCAAAACTTCAGAAAATGGCAGAAAAAAGATACTGTATATACAAAAGTCTGAAATCTCATTTTATGATTTTGATTCACCTGGACTAAAATTAACTCAAACTGTTGCTGCACAACTTTTGTTGAATTTTGAAAATTTATTCTCATTGCCAAAAGCATTTTTTGCCAAAACAAAGTAGAAGCTATAGTTTATAGCTTTAAAAGAGATAACTCTTAATTGGTATCAGCTGGCATAATCAAACCCTTAATAGCTAACTGTTATATAAACAGGCAAAGCTTTTAATCAACTTCTTTTACTTCTTTATTTTTTTAATGAAAACTACCACCCACAGATATCCTTGCCCAGTCCAAAGGCAGGATTTTGTCCTTGAAGCGTCAGTTACAAAAAACACTGAGTAGAATCCGTTTCCTGACTGAATTTCTCCCGAAAGAGTCCTGTTTCAGCAGTGTGCATTTTCAAGCATTTTTAAAATTTGGTAGATTATAAGATAGGTGACTCTTAAAAACCCAGTATCACTGTGGAAAATTCACCAAGTCTTTTGAAAAACTTGTTTCAGAGTTATCAATCCTGCTAAAGGATTGATTTTGATCTCACATTTTAGAGTTAACTGCTATCATTCAGGTTTACATTTTTACGTGGGAAATAAGGATGGGGACTTTGGGGTTGGGGGGGGAAGGCATAGAACTGTACACAGATACAGTTTAATAACCCCAGGTATATCTTTTTCAGGCAAACCAACCATATATTTGAAATGTCAATAGACTCCTCCTACATCTTGAAGCTTTATTGCACTTTATATTGCCTCATTATATTTCATTATCACTGTATAAGACAATGCTATCACTATGCATAAGACAGTATCAACATATTCAAGTTTTGAAATGAAAGTGCAGCTTGTAAACAAGCTGAAAGTACACAGGCCAAGTATGTAATATACATTTCGAAGATTTCATTTCCTTTTAAACTCCCACTGTCACACATATTTCTGTGAAGAAAAAGAAATTAAAACTTGCAATATTGAAAAATCAAAAGCACATTATTGTATTCTATGTTAAAGAATATTGATGGAGGAGAAGAATCATACCCATATATGTTGTATCCCCTTCTAACTACTAATGGGAGTAAAATGTTTCAGTAACTATAAACTACAATGTACCCAGATCTACTAATCAGAAAGTACAGCTGTGCCAAGGGTATAAACAGGCTAACTTCTGGAAAAGTTCCTCTAGCAGCATCAAAAGCTCACAAACTGAAATTAATGTCGCTAAATACCATGGTACTTTTAGTGCACAAATCAAAATGTGAGTCCAAGACCAAACAATGCCATTCAGGAACTCAGTGAAATCCAGACTGGTCCTCAGTGTCTCAAAACTGCCACTGAATGTCTTAGGCTAAAGGAATCCCTTCCATCACTTCTTTCCCAACAAAACTAGGTCTTCAGTCCTGTGAATCTCAACAACAAAACAATCTGTTTCTGCATTCAACTATTTACTTGTTTGTATGTCAGTAACTTTTGCCTCAATATCAGCCTGACAAACTGTATGATGCATACCTAGTCGGCGAAAGTATTGTAAAAATACTCTGTAGATTAACTAAAATCTATGAACAGCTGGAACAAACTTTCAACAACCTATTGGGTTTGTTCCCCAAGCTAATTATATTGTGCATCACCAAAAATTCCTGACCACTACATGAAAGCATCCCAACATCAGCAAAATGCTACATTTCACTACAAAAGACAGGAAATACAAAAATCTCAACAGTTACTTTTTGACCTTAAATATTTCAGCTGGACTGCAGGAACAGGGAGCAGTCATTTTCAAGTATATCCAGTGGCTAAAAAGCATCTCTTGCAATATCAAATATATTGTATTATAGAAAAAATAATCAATTTAAATATGGAGTAGTGAAATAAATTTCAATACTTATTTTGTTTCTAACCCCAAACTTGTTATTCTGGTAACAATGCTTTGAATACTAGTGGACGTCTTGCTTAGATGGGGAATACAAGATAAGCTCTTTCTATGGGTAGCCAGGTCTATGAAAAAGAGCAACACTAAGACCCCAAGGAAACATAAATCTTCTCTCTCTCCAACACAGATAACAACAGAATTCTTATTTTGCAAAATCAACAAACTTAAGTCTTTTCCTCTCAAACTCATCTTAAGCTGCATTACCTACTCAATCACATAAAGAATACATATTCTTTGTTTTCTTACCAGACTCCAGACCACCTGAAGAAGAAGCCAAGTTAGAACCACAGGCACAGAAAACAAGCTCATGTTGTTCTCCAGTCAGGAGTTGCATGGACAGAATTAGAACAATTTGGTATTTAAGGCAGCAAATATCATAAATCAGAACCTTTGTACTCCCAACAACGATTAACTTAACTACTTTTCTCTTGTCAAGTAAGCGAAGTCCATCATAACTATATTACTGCTGGGAGGAAAAGGATTGGGTGCAACCTAAAATATTGGATGAAATAGAAACAAGAAAATGGATATACAGGGGAAATGGATGGACTGAAATATAAGAAATTTCATTTAAATTTCAGAAATTTTAAGAATTTTGTTATATTTTTTTTAATTCCAGGAGGTTTTAAGCACTGGAACAAGTTGCCCAGAGAAGTCATGGAGTCTCCATCCTTGGAGACAGTCAAAACCCAACCGGACAGAAATCTCAGCTACTGGATGCATGTGACCCTGTAGGGGTGCTGCAGGGGAATTGGACTAGGTGATGTCCAGAGGTGCCTTCCTGCCTCAAATATCCTGTGATTCAATGAACAAAGCTGGCACTAAAACCTTCTGAACAATGCCAGCTAGCAAGACTCTTGGCAAGCAAGACAGTAATACATTAATAATTATGTATTTTTTGACACAAAGTGAAAATGAGAAATGTGTGTATATAAAAAAAATCTGTCAGCAACATAATTTCAGTATCCTGCTTTTAGAAAATGCAATTCTATTTCCACAGTTGATAGATGTGAGACCCTGTACTTGTCACTAGCTCAAACAATGGTATCCTTCTGGATTATTTAGAGATTCCATAAAGATGAATATTTAAAATTACAGTAGCATTGTACTATGACCACTCACCACTGTCTGTGACTCTTGAGTGTTTCTTCCAATTCCAGTCATCTTTTCTACTTCTTACCTGTCAGCAAGTACTGAAATTGCCACAGCTTCTTCTTAGGCTTATCTGTAGGTATTTGAGGTAATTGTATGATTGGGCTTCACTAACCTTCTAATTTTCCAGACCAACTAATTGGTTAGACCATCATAAAAACTAGATTTAGACTTTGTATTGTAAATACAGACTCACAAAATATTATATAGTAACTAGTAACACTTGGCACACTGTTTTAAGTATCAGAGTAGATAAACAAGAAAAGAACATCCTAAGTAATCACAGAATCATAGAATCGATTGGGTTGGAAAAGACCTCTGAGATCATCAAGTCCAACCCTTGGTCCAACTCCAGTCCATTTACCAGATTATGGCACTCAGTGCCACGGCCAATCTGCGTTTAAAAATCTCCAGGGATGGTGAATCCACCACCTCTCTGGGCAGCCCATTCCAATGCCTGAGCACTCTCTCTGTAAAGAAGTTTTTTCTGATCTCCAACTTAAATTTCCCCTGGCAGAGCTTGAGCCCGTGCTCCCTTGTCCTATTGCTGAGTGCCTGGGAGAAGAGACCAACCCCCAGCTGGCTAGAACTTCCCTTCAGGTAGTTATAGAATAAGGACACCTAAGCCATTTCTAGCTGCTCAGATTCATACTTATTTCATTGCTGATGCACTGAGAAGTAGCAATTGTAGAAATTGTTGTTCTTATGTTAGGGTCTTCTTCTACAAAAGTAACTAAATATTGTGACCCTCTACTCACCAATACCAATGGTGTCAGTCGTGTCTGGTAGATTGAAATGCTCTTGTCAAGACTTCTTCGGCAAGTTCATCAGTCCTCGAATTCTGCATTCTGTCACCTCCAGCTGCTGGGAGATGATGATGGTTCTTCTTTTGGAGGCTCTCTAGGTTAGGTTGGCAACGCCCACACTACCAAGTACTTCAAACCAAATGGAACAGATCCGTACATTGAAACATCTGCTGGTAACAACCTGGCATCTATGCTGTACACATCTCAAAGGGCTCCAATTTGATCCCAAGGACTGGACATCAGTGATGGCAAATGGACTGCATTAGGCAGGGATCTGCAGAACCTATTCTGGCTTAGTTTCAAAACAAAGGAATTCAATTTGGATACTCCAAAACTGCTCTGTGATGCAAACTAAAGCATGGTAGGGTAACCATGAAAAAGCATTAGCACTTGCTTTAAAAATACACCTCCTTTTAAAAATTAAAAGACTAATGCAGCCTGCATCCATTATTTCTTGATTATAGTACCTAACAAGGGTTTTCCTGAGATGGTGACCTCAAAAGAAATGGCAGAAGTTTGGTCTTACTACTTGGTGTTGGAAGAAAACTCTGCCTTTTCACTTCTTTGATCCTCTTTAGACACAAATAATCAACACAATTGTCCTCTGTTCCCTCGTCCCCACTTCTAAGACACATCAACCATTACTGAGACCTCACAATAACCTCTTGTCAATAGTAAATAGAGGGATGAAGGGCTGTGTGAACCTGTGTCCCGACCACTGCCAACTCTCAGAACTGGCTAAAAAGTGAGTTACCCAAAGATAACAGGTGTTGGTGTTGGAATGGGAATATAATGACACGAGGCAAGGCACGACAGGTAGATGCCAACCCTGCATTGTAAAATACAATTCCTATACCCATTCTTCCTCCAACTCACACTGCTTTTTCATTAAATAAACTCAGAGTTTTGAGGCCTAAACCCATCATCTGGTGAGTATAATAAAACAAGGGAACATCGGGTCTTTTAAGATAGAAGCTCTGGGCAGACATTTCAGTGTCACCCGAGAAGTAGCTAAATGGCTTTTTTAATGTGTCTTGAGGAGGAGTAGATAGATGGGCAGTCTTCAGAAAGTTCTATTTCTATATAATCATGGAAGATCTTTTTGACAGAACTTATCTACTTTTGTGACCACCGTTCAGGCAATATATCTACTCCTTATTTTCCTTAAGAGTTTTCCTACTTCCTTAGAAGATGAAAATAGCCATATCAGACTTCTAAGACTGAGGCCAATAGTAAGAAATAACTGAGTATTACTGGAGATGGATTAATAAAGGATAGAGAAACTTATTTAAATAGGTGGTGTGCATTTTCAGATGAACAAAAAGAATGGCAGTCTTACATTATGTTTTTATTCCACAGGGCATATGTGTGGAGGAATACATCTGGTCCAGGTAGCTCAGCTTGCAAGCTGCAGACTGAGATGAAGACTGAAATGCCGATTGACTGCCAGAGAGTCTCGTGTTCAGACTGGGAAAATTCCTTAACATTTAACAGCCACAAATAACACATGTCCTTTACTGACTGAGTCAGGGACCTGTGGAATTTAAAGATGTTATTTCCATTAACATTTTGATCTGCAGGTAGACTCCACCAATATCCTGATTGCAAGCTCCAAGTTTGAAGAAAAATAAAAACATTAAATGCAGAGAAGGAGCAGGTCTTTTACTGGTCGATTGCTTTTTCCTTTCTCGCAATTCTTTGCCTTAAACATATTTCACAACTTTTATGGGTGCTAAGCTATCTAATGAGCCCTGAGTAACCGTAAGAGACACCTGCAAAATCTGAGCTTTTGCCAGTCAATTACATTTCTTTCCCCATAGACTCACATGCTCCCATGCTGCTAGTAGAAACAGTGAAAAGGAAAGACATCAGAACGTGTGGAGGAGTTTGCTGCAGATCTACTGCAGTGGCCGCTTGAATCTCCTGCTGAGTTCACATTGCAAGCACCAGACAGGTGGAGAGCACCACAGAGCAGACTGCACATTTCCCTGGACAGGCATAGGCTCTTCATGCCTTCCCAGTAGTTCTGTTGCTGCAGCTACTATGACAGTACACGCAAAAGGTAATGCAGTGCTTACCCCTCGCCTTTCTGTAGAAGAAAGGACACACATCAGGTATCATCCAATACAGCTGGCAAATACCACCTGTTTTACTCTTATTTATAAAGCTACATCTGTGGGTAATAATCTGGGAAGAGACTAATGAGGGAAGAGAGACTGAGAAAAACAAGTGAAGTATAGGAGGGCAAGAATGCTCTTTTATAAGTCAAAAGAACTTAACTTCAAAATGCAATATCAGTTAACTACAGGGAAATATAAACCCAAGTAAAATTAGCTCTCTATATACAGTGATTTTCTAGAATTTTTGGTAGGTAGTTTCATATTTGAATAGTTTTGTTAATCTTCTGTAAGTCAGCATAAATGCTTTGGTAATTGTACCATAGGTATACTGCTCAGCAAACAAAGGTGATTAATGGTTGCTTGTTGACAGCTGGGTGGAACTTGTCTGATCATAAGTTTCAGTGTCAGCTCAAGTGATACGAATTCATTGCATAACACAAGTGCAATTTTTCAGAACGTTACATATCCCACTTAAAAGTGCTTATAGACCAAATGTGAAAGAGTAGGACAATGTTCACATGGTCTACTACTCTCAGATAGCGGATTGTCCTTGCCCTGTCTCAAGCTCCCTGCATTATCTTGCACAAATTAGTTTCACTTTTTCAGTTATCTCCCAAACCGAGATAACACTGTAACAGTATCTCCTTGGCTGATGAGGCAAAAGCACCAACGAAAATACAAATTGTCAGACAAACAGGCAAGGTAAGAGACCCTCCATCAAATTCAGAATGTTTCCAGTTGAACACCTAAACATTTCAAGTTAGGAAACTCCAATGTTTACAATCCTAGTAAGTGTCATGTGGGATATAATGTAAGTGAAAATTACAACAGATATCAAATACAAGTGCTAAGTCTTCTTGCAGAAGAGCAAACAAGACATGGTTGCTTTCACTGAGAGTTTACTTTCACAGAATCATAGAATCGATTGGGTTGGAAAAGACCTCTGAGATCATCAAGTCCAACCCTTGGTCCAACTCCAGTCCATTTACTAGATCATGGCACTCAGTGCCACGGCCAATCTGTGTTTAAAAATCTCCAGGGATGGTGAATCCACCACCTCTCTCGGCAGCCCATTCCAATGCCTGAGCACTCTCTCTGTAAAGAAGTTTTTTCTGATCTCCAACTTAAATTTCCCCTGGCAGAGCTTGAGCCCGTGCCCCCTTGTCCTATTGCTGAGTGCCTGGGAGAAGAGACCAACCCCCAGCTGGCTAGAACTTCCCTTCAGGTAGTTCTAGACAGTGATGAGGTCACCTCTGAGCCTCCTCTTCTCCAGGCTAAACAACCCCAGCTCCTTCAGCCTCTCCCCATAGGACTTGTGCTCCAGTCCTTTCACCAGCCTTGTTGCTCTTCTCTGGACCTGCTCCAGCACCTCAATATCTTTCCTGAACTGAGGGGCCCAGAACTGAACACAATACTCNCTTCCAGCAGGTTGACACTCCCTCCCAACTTGGTGTCATCAGCAAATTTGCTGATGATGGACTCAATCCCCTCATCTAAATCATCAATAAAGATGTTAAACAGGACTGGACCCAACACAGACCCCTGGGGAACACCACTAGTGATCGGCCGCCAGCTGGATGCAGCTCCATTCACCAGCACTCCAGCCAGCTCCTAATCCAGGAGAGGGTACACTTGTCCAAGCCATGGGCTACCAGCTTTTCCAGGAGCATATTATGGGAGACAGTGTCAAAGGCCTTGCTGAAGTCCAGATAGACCACATCCACAGCTTCCCCTCATCCACCAGGTGGGTCACCTGATCGTAAAAAGAGATCAGGTTGGTCAGACAGGATCTGCCCCTCCTAAACCCATGCTGGCTGGGTCTAATTCCTTGCCCATCCTGAAGGTGCTGTGTGATGCACTCAGGATGATCTGCTCCATAACCCTGCCAGGCACCGAGGTCAGGCTGACAAGCCTGTAGTTGCCAGGGTCAGCCTTGCAGCCCTTTTTGTGAATTGGTTTTAAAAAATAATAAAAAATGCAGACTTTCAGTTTCTTCACACTGCTTAGCTAAAGCTAAATTAAAAAAGCAAGGTTAAAAAGCAAAGAGCAGAAGCTTGGGTATAACATTGCATACCATTCTGCCCACTGCCACTTCAGACATACTTTGACCATTATTTTTTTGTATGAGAAAACAATACCTCATAAATTAAATAACTAGTCATACAGGATTACACCTCTCCCTGTCTCTCTCACAGAGATCTGAATCATGTCTGACATGTTTTTACACAAATACATTTTACGGTAAATATGAATCAGATTACAGTGTGAAACAAGCTGTCACTGATAGGCAGCTACTACAGCAGCTGCAGCTGGCCACTAGGTATCAGGCCACTGCAAAAACACACTCTAGGGATACTTGGCTCTTTCTCAGTAGATGGAGATAAGCATTATCTGGGACAATTCCTTTATTCATACCACAAGACTGTTGCAACCCCAAACTACTGCGAATATCAGAGGGAATAACGACGGATACCTGCCCTGGGCACTGGGTGGACCTCACCACCGCAGCAGAGGTAATTGGCGAGGGCGATGACAACGGTGCAGTTTCAGAAAGCAAGAAGCCAAACATCATCACTACTCCCGTTGTCGCCCTCACACAATCCATCAGTCCTCAGCTGCCCCCGTGTGACTCCTGCCTGCATTACAGCGCCTTGGCTTTAAACCTCTGGAGAACGCCCTTGGGGAAGGAAAGGTCTGGCAAGTAAGTGCAGGAATGTTTTATATTTTATGTTCACTCGTGACCTGGGGAGCACTCTGTTCTTCCCAGCGTGGAATCCCGGGAGAACACTGCTTACTTGCCCCAGATGATAAAGCACACAAGTAAATCTCTAAGTCTGAAGTTTTAAATTAAGTTAGAAATACTCTTTCTGTACATTGGAATGACCTCAGCCAGTCTCTTAACCTGAAAAAAATAACTCCATAAAATATTTATTACATTTTATTAAATATCTGTATAGAAATCCTGTATCTAATAGTGTCTCGGAGCCCAACTACTTAGTGAATTATCACCCTTAAATACTTATTTAGAGAGTGCACAAGAATATTCAGTGCCCTCTTGTGGTTTGAGTTATGAAAGAAGAAAAATTCATGAGAGAAGCTCAAGTTTGATCAGTCTCACAACTGAGGCGGCACCTGAATCTCACCCTCTACAGCACTAGGGCCACAGCAGTTCCCCTGGAGAAAACCCATCCCATACTCTTCTGTCCATACCTGCAGGAACAGAGAACCTGATGCAAGGTTTTCTGAAAAGGAAGTGCTGTTCTCATTAAAGAAAACTGGTCTTCGTGAGATGCATTTTATTTCAAACCTCATCCTAATCTCTCCAATCCAAAAAATAGATGCTCTCCTAAAGAAAACAACAAAGTAAATGCTTTAAAATGCATTCAAAAGTAATAAAATCTGTCTGGTAAGACTTCCAGATTCTTTCCAAGTACAAACGCATTCTGAAATATAAACTCCTCCAGCCATAGAAGTAAACATGTCTGGAGAACTCTGGAAATTATTGGTGCTAAGCTTCTTAGTTACTGTATTTACCCCTGAGGCCCACATCAGCCCTATATGAAAGGCACAGCCAGAGGAGCTTATAAAATACACAGAATATGAAACAATAATTATTAGCCAAGTAATGTAATTGTAGCAGCTTAATTGCCGGCTACTTTAAAAGACAGAAAAGGGAGTGGGAGGGAAAAATACAGTATACATTTAGGAGAAATGCTGTAGGGAAATGCACAGAGAAGAAAACAGGTGAGGAAACACAGGAATAGGTTGCCTGGAGAAGCTGTGGATGCCCCATCCCTGTGAGTATTCAAGGCCAAGCTGGATGGAGCTCTGAGCAACCTGGTCCAATAGAAGGTGTCCCCTCCCCATGGCAGGGGGTTGAAACTAGATGATCCTTTCCAACACAAACCACTCTATGAAAACAAAGAGATAGAAATACAACAGTAGACAATGTAAAGTAGTAGTGAGAAGCACTTTTCCCAGTGACTAAGCAACCCCACAGAAACAGTATTCTGTTTCTAGGCCCTGGGAAATAACCTGCAGTTTCACAGAGCTGAAGAATGAGTCCTAAATGTATATGGAGTACTTATGCCAGATTTTAAATAGAATTAGATGCTTTCCATACATGCATTTGGCAATGATTTCCTAACAGTTTGGGGAATGGTGGGGGAATAAATGTAAAATCCACTTTCCTAGCTCTTTCCTGATCATGTCCACAAAAACAGATAATATGACTTCATAGAAAAAAAAAGTTACAGCTAGAACAATTAAGAGATGAAAACTGGTCCTTCTCAAAGCAGACCTGGAGAATGAGGAGTACAAGAAACAGTACAGACCTACTTTACTCATAAGAGAAAAAAACCCATGCTTTGACCCTATTAAGAGATTGCTAATTCACTGAGAAGTGGCAGCTTTAACATTATTGAAAAGCCTTCTCCTTACAGATGCCTTGAATTTTGACTCCTACATGTTTTTAGATACAGCCACAACAGGACACAAAAGAAACCTGATCTCTAGAGCAAATGTACACTGTATTGAGAACACACTATGCAGTTTTTGTGCCTTTTCATTGCTAGTTTCTCCAGTTCTAGAAGAAACTTGAAGATGTTTTTGTCAGATATTCTTGTAGATCTTCTTGCCTGCAATAAGGCAGCCTTGGCTGCCAGATTCTGCAGTCATTTCACAAATGACAGAGTGTTTATCAGATGTGGCAAAGTGCACGTCTCTTAACCATGTCCATGAATTGATGTGTCCATTTCTGCACAAAACAAAGGATACAAAAAATACACTATCCAGACTCTTTCATAGCAGAGTCCTCAGAGACATTTCACCAGACTCAAAAGCCAAATCTAAAAAGAGGGACCCAGGAATGCCTCCCAAATACTTAGAAAACTTTCTAGCCCTGACTACCTGTTGAAGATGACCTGAGCGCACAAAAGTCCCCCTCTCTCCCCAGGAATGAAGCCCTGGCTTAAGCCTGGAGCAGGACAAAGAGCAGTTTTACAAAGCTCCAGCATCCTATAGCTAAGCTACTGCCAACGAGAACTACACACATGGAGTACCTTCTCTGAAGTACTGAAAAATGAATTGCTGTAGTAAAATAAAATCAAATGAAATCTCTAATAAAGGGCTTATAAACAGATTTAGAAGATACAGTAGTTTACTTAGTGATCACAAAATTAGATTTTGTGGGGAAAAAAGAAACTAACAAAAAGGAAATTTACATAATTTTGTTTCATTTCTGTCGTTCAAAATAACATGTTAATTCAATTTCACAACTGTATTATCATCTGTATGTCCTTAGAATGTAAAAGCACAAGAAGTAGCCAAAGGGTTTTTCAGCTCAAAAACACAGTGCAGAAGAATAAATCATCTACCTGCCACCTTGCTGGACCAAATTTGCAACCAGCCCAAACTTACCAACAATTCTTTCCTCAGAAAAGCATTAACTTTTCTCAGTAAGTCTACCTTTAAATAACAAGGTTTGATAATGGCCCTGAGTGCTGCACACTTCTTTCCCTCTCCTTTTAAGATGTTATTTCTGTATTAACATTACATGGTACAGCAACATACAAACATGGAAGGGAGAAAACAAGCATAAAATAAATTTTGGCCAAATTATCATCTTTTCTGCTTTCTGGAAATACCCCAGATGTGATATAAGGTATCTTGTCAGCTGACAGATGGATGATGAGTCAGAACTCATCAGTTCCAGGAGCACACATGCCATTTTAATAGTTCACAGTGTGAAGGCACACAACTGACCACATATTGAAGTTTTAGAAAGCATCTGAAAAGGAAGAAATAGCACCAAGGGAACTAATCATCTTTATTATGCAACAAAAAGACAAACAGAAAATAAAATACTTTAATAGGAGAAAAAACAGAAGGTACAATTAAAACATAATGTAACATATTGAAACCATACATAATGCAACATGAACATGAAAACATTGCCAAACAGCAATCTTTTAGTAAAGATTGCATGTTTTGAGCGTCACCCATCACAAATGCACAGCTTTTTGTGCATATCTGAGTTTCAGTGAGAAAGATCATGACCAGCAGCAACATATTTAAATAGTTTAGTTTTCTTTAAACGCTTACCTAGTGAATGTATTGGATGCAATCTCTTCATATTAAAAGTACAAAATCCTAAGCAAGGCTGTGCCTGCCAATACAGATTTTAAATAATGAGGATAAACATTTTGCAAGAGTTTTTTTTACTATTGCATTCATACACATTTTTTGCTTTAAAATGTGTATTCAAATCTCTCAACATTTAAACACAACTAAAATGCACAGTAACTATGCATCAAGTGACAGCTAATTATTGCTATAAAGAAATTGCTTCCCAGAGTTTTAATACAGATGTTATTTTACTTGCAATTCTCAAGATATGTTCAAGTAACAGAAATAACTAGTTCCAGTGTCCATGAGGCATTCAGAATCTGTATTGGCTGTAGGCATTTATTGCCAGATCATATAAATATTTAATTGAAACTAAAAAAGTTAACTAAATGTACATGTAACTGTTAAACTCCTTAGGAAATGTATGCAGTAATAAGTCACCACAGTACATATTTTTGCTTCAAAAAGGTAAAACTTCAGCATCAGGCTACCTTGAAGTTCCTTTCTGTCTAGAGGCACTGTCTCATAGTTGGCTTTACAGAGCAAAAGAGAAAGTAAAAATCTAAATAATCTTTCCTGTGGGATCAGTGAACCACTTGAAACCAGTATATGGTCACAAAGCACTAGAGCTAACAGACAAGTGAGAATACACAGACAGGTGTATGGGGGCAAATGGGGAATCTTGGAACACAAGATCGAAGTGTGGTCTTCTGTCAAAATACAGCAGTAAGATGGTAACAAAATGCAAGAAATTTTAGGTTGTTATAAAAAGGATATAACATTCAGACATTTCTGAAACGGACAACTTTCTCTGTACTTTAGACAGCAATGCCTTCAGGAATGTTTTACACTCTCAAAAATGTGAGCTAGAGAAGTCAAGCTACAATGTATAGTGGTTTAGTTCCAACACTCAATAAATTAGAACTAAGATTCAGTTCTGAAACCCCTAACATTGCAGAATGAGGCATTCAACCTTACCAGTTTTGGAATATGAAATATCCTAGTATTTAAAGAATAATCAAAACCTCTGTTTGGAGACCAAATGGGAGGCAGGGCATAAGAAGCAGATTGTACTTTGGCTGCACAACTCATTACCACACGTAAGCCACCAGCTAGATTAAGAAAATTACTGAGGATGTTTTCCACCACATATGCAACACTCAGTAAGAACATAGCTTGGCAAGGGGTGATGGCAACACAGGATGAAGAGTCAGTTCTAGATGGTATATGCTCAAAACAGTTTCTCTTTAAACCTCCCTAATGTATGCTGTGCAGCCTTCTTTCCCCTCTTCCACTTCAGTATTAAATAAAAGATCTTAAAACTCTTTTACAATTGGATTTTTTTTGCTCTATTTTCTCTTTTCAAGCAATGGTCTTGCTGGCAATGTGGAAATCTAGACTAGGAACTCATTGGTAACTATTTTAGAGCAAGTTGTTTCTTCTGCACTGTTTTTTCAAACCTTTGGATCCAGGAAATGTACAAGTTTTAAACAGCTCTACGAAAATAAACAAGTTCATTTCTGAGTGTTGGTAGGTATGAAGCCAATTAGTTATTTAGCTACACAGCCTTCCATGAAAGACAGGGCAGACCAAAACTTCAATTCCAAATGCAGCAACAGGAATTCTTAAAAAACTTCAACCAAATGAAAAACTACCTGGTCACATAGACCAAAAAATTACACCTTTTGCACATCACCTTTGCTCAGAAATCATGTATTCAAAATTGCTCAGAAGATACGCCATCTTTCTTAGAAGTTAGGAGTACAGGGAATACTCCACATTGGTCACATTAGTAAGCAAGCACCCTATTTCAGTTATGCTCCAAAATGGGAAAAAATAGATGCAGCTATTCATAGGCAATGGCATCATTCTTTCTCCATGAAAGCTGAAAGAAGCCCTGCTCTGCGTTGTTGACCTATAGAAAATATTTTCATTTTTTAGCTGTTGTTATTTTCAGTCACTCAGCAACAGTAAAAAATTAATCACAACATCAAATAAAATTTGTCCTTAGAAGGAAGAGAAACAAATAAATAATTATCTCAGATACCTTAGAAGACAGCTGAACATAAACAAACCCAACAGTGCAACAGAGCATCCTTGATGTCTTTCTAAAGATACTTTCAAAGCTGTTTTTGGTGAATTAAAATACCCTACATTAATCATAGAAACAGTGTGTAATTAACAGAGTAGTAAAGGTTAGAGAAAATCAAGACAACAGTGAAAAGTTTCAAAAAGGTCCCTAATTCCACAGGGACAGATCTCAGTAAATATGTCAAGCTTTAGTTTCAGCAAAATCATTTATCAAAAGTCCTTATCAGTGTGAAAAAAAGTTTAGCCCGAAAAGTGGTTACTGAACACCATGTTTATTAATATACAATTCAGATCACCAGCAGAAGTCATTTTTCTCCCAGATGATCAGTAAGATGAAAGGGGCTCTACTTTAAAAGTTCACATGACAGGATTCTTGAACCGCATTTTGGTACTGGGCTTCTTCATCAAGCTGAAGATTCTAAACAAAATGAAAACATCATCAAAATGAACAAATACTCAAGATGCACCACAGTCATTTGTTTAATCATTCATCTTCCAAATTTTTACATAGGAACTGGCACCTAGATGAAGACTCTTCATCTTTCTGTGTACTATATGATTGTTTATGTTGCACAGTATCTTTTATTGAATGGAATCCCAAGAGACACTTGATACAGGAGAAGAATCAGATGAGTGGGACAAGGCTCATTAAGCAGAAGGGTTCATCTTCTCTCCCTTGCTCAACTCCATTATGGAACAGCCAGCTCAGGAAAGCTGACTGTCATGTAATTCTTCTAACAGGGCTTCTAACCAGCCAGAACATTCTCCATTAATAAACCCATGATCCCCAGACAACAGTAATCATACATTGTTGAGAATATATGGCTTAAAATGGGAAAGCCAACACATATCACAAAAGATGTGTGGTTAATCCTGTTACTTTTACAGAACTATCTTCTGGGTACTCTATTACTTCCAGGAGTAATACATCCTTTTTGTGCAATTCTGGCAGTTTCCCCAAGTCAGAATGCCTGTCACCAGTTTTACATCATCAAACATGCAAGATGGATGCACAGTGAAGCGTTCAATCCCCTGTATCAAACTCCCAGCTCTTCATGCCTTTATCACAGATCACTCAACTCAGAGAACAATATACATCGTCTTTGCCATCTTGAACCAGTGAGGCTGCCTATGCTTCAAATACTATGTCTGTCCCACACAAAGCTCAAGAAGCATAACCCAAAGCCTGGTAACCTCCAGAGAAACTACATGTCAAACTCTCCAGCTCTCTGAACCCACACGCGGAACCCAACAGGTTGGCTTCACTTACAAATCAGCTGCTGACTGTATCTGAAAGAAGGCAACCTAAACACCAATTTAATGACACGTCTCTTTTTCAGTATCTCCTACAACATACTAGAAAAGAGGTTGTAGCAGCAGTACCAGCTAGTCAAGCTGTACTCTTGAGTACTGAGACTGTATTTAGCAATTTCTACCATAAGAGGTCAATAATGTCAATAAAACAGAGTAGCATCTATAGTGTTTCCCCAAGAAGCAGCAGTAATAAACTGTTGTAATAAACACAGTAAAAGTAATAAATACTTCCGATTGAGAATACTAAGCTAAAGACTTAAGTCAAGTCAGTTTGGGGCAGTTTAGCTACTGACAACATCTATACCCAGTGGCACTTCACATTGATAATTCAAAGTTTAAGAACAGACAGGTCAACTTCTGAGTTCCAGAGTACGAACACAGCATGTCCAGGGCACAAGATTGGTACAAATTTTTATTTGGCATTTCTATTTATTAAAAAAATAAGTTACTATGTATTCCTTCCCCACCCCCCACCCCCCACCCCCCCTCAAATTAAAAAGCTTACCACAAATTCTCCATAATCAAATCGGTGTCTTAGATTTAGGTGGCCAACAAGATTTCTAGTAACCTGGTTAGTATCTGCCCAAGGAAGAGATACACAAATAGGACAGATCTGCATTTGGGGAGGGAGGGGAAAGAGAGAGAATTAAAAACAAATGTTATTGGTAATACAGAATGCATTAAAGATATGTTCTACAAGATTAACTAGTTTATTACTCATCCACTACCAAAACACAGCAGAGATGTGAACATCCAATCATAGTTCTCAGTGTGCTTTTTCCTCAATTGCATAACATTCAAAAACATCATTTCAACTTGCCCGCTTTCTAAAGTGTTTTGCTTAGGAGTGGAAGATTATCATGTCTGTCAGACACGGTCAAGTTACAAAAGAAAGTGATTACTGCACCCTACTTATTGTTTGGGAGAATCTTCATACAACTGAAATGATCAAGTAAGCCGAAAGAAAAAATAACACACCATATACAGATGAAAAGAATAGAAAACCAAACAGATTTTTCTCCTTTAGACCCTTTGATTACACCTTATTTTTCAAGTAACTGTAGATTTCATGTGAAACAACAGTTACATTACAAATGGGATTCTATAGAAACAGATCTGAACTACTAAATTAAGAAGAGTTCAGGTTCAAAAACTGAGCTTGTTTCACATCAAGCTAAATGAGGTAGCTCAGTCAGAAATGCCTTAGAACCAGCAGGCTGGACATGAAATGTTTTCATATAAGAGTCACTCCAAGTTAAATGCACTGCATGCAGTAGTATATTGTCTTTCTCAGACCACAGGGATTGTTACAGATATAAAGTAGCTACTGCACATTTAAAACTGTCCACATAATTATACTGAAAAGAGCTTAAAAAACATACATAAGCAACTCTACTTACCACAGGAACCATCTGAATAAGATGTCTATTATTACAGTGATCCAGCAAGCGTTGTCTGGTAAAATTGGCTTCCTGACACAGGGGGCATTTGAAGGTTGGATGTCCACTGTAAACAGAAATATGCAGTATTAAAAAGAAAAGAGAGTTTTAGAAGCAGTGTTAGAGACAGCTTAACTCATCTGTTATCTCCTAATTGTTTTCTCTTGTTTTCATAAAAGCAATTAAAATACCCACACCCCCTCACTGACACAGCAGCAGATCTTATGCAGCTCCAGTGCTACTTCCAAATTGCAAATTTAAGGCACATTTTTAATTTGTATTGCTAAATGGATTACTCTGAGAATTGGGCTTCAGAAAATTACTTTCTTCCAATTGCAGCTACACCCTATTCCTACTTTCTGATAACATCTTTCAGTGAAAATCCTTCAGGAAAGGACTAAAACCCCCAAATTCTAACGTACACATGCAAATTTAGAAGAAACTACAGGATTATTTTAATACAACTTCTTGAAGGTGTTTGTGTGGGGTTTTTTTTCATTTGTTTGGTTTGGGTTTTAAGTCAGGAGAAGCTTGAACTGTGACTACCTGGATCTATTTTAGTAACACCCATAGAGAAATAAGCAGCCTACCTTGTTTCTCCTTGAAGTATTTGACTATTAGCCATCTCGCCATTATCAGATATTGCATCACTCCTGCTACTTTAAATGAAAAAAAAAAATCAGCAATGAAAATAGAGAGCATTTTACTCCAATATCAAAATTTTAAAAGTTTAACAGTAAGGGGGGTAGGGGAAAAAAATCCAGTAAGACCTATGAATTTCAAGCAATATACAATGGCACATACACTTTCACAACTTTTCCTTTAGATCAAGATATGTCTCAGTATTTACAGAATCACAGAATCATCAAAGTGGGAAGAGACTTTCAAGATTATCTCTAGTCCAACTGTAAGTCCAGCACCACCATAATCAATCCTAAATCATATACCCATGTGCCACATTCTGACACATCTAAAAACACTTCCAGAAGCAGTGACTCCACCACCTCCCTGGGCAACTTTTTCCAACACCTAACCACTCTTTCAGTGAAAAAAAACTCTTTCTAGTACCTAATCTGAACTTTCCCTTACACAACTTAAGGCCATTTCTTCTTTTTCTTTCATTTGAGACATGGCAGAAGAGGCCAACCTGCATCTCACTGCAGCCTCCAGTCAGGTAGTTCTAGAGAGCAATGAGGTCCCACCTGAGCCTCCTTTTCTACAAGCTAAGTAACTCCAGCCCACTCAGTCACTCCTTATAGGATTTGTGCTCCAGACCCTTCATCACCTTCACTGCTCTTCTCTGGACATGGTCCAGCACCTAAGTGACCTTCTTGTAGTGAGTGAAGAGCCCAAAACTGAACACAGAATTCAAGGCGTGGCTTCACCAGTGCCAAGTACAGGGGACAATCACTTTCCTGGTCCTGCTGGCCATACTATTTCTGATCCAAGCCAGGATGCCACTGGTGTTCTCGGCCACCCAGGCACACTGCTGGTTCGTGTTCTGCTGCTGTCAACCAGCACCCCCAAGTCCCTTTCCTCCAGGCACCTTTACAACCACTCTTTCCCAAGCCTGTAGCACTGACTGGGGCTGTTGGGACCCAAGTGCAGGACGTGGCACTTAACCCTGCTGAACCTCACACACTTGCCCTTAGCCCACTCATCAAGTCTATCAAGGTCTCTCTGCAGAGCCTTCCTACCCTCCAGCAGATCAATACTCCCACCCAACTTGGTATCTTGGTACACTCGATACTCTCATCCAGATCATTGATAACCATGTTAAACAGGATTAGCCCCAAACTGAGCCCTGGGGAACACCACTAGTGACTGACTGCCAACTGGATGTAACTCCATTCACCACCACACTCTGGGCCTGGCCATACAGGCAGTTTTAGAGAACAGTGCACCTGTCCAAGCCATAGGATGCCAGCTTCTCCAGGAGAATACTGTGGGAGATGGTGTCGAATGCTTTGCTGAAGTC
Organism: Sakesphorus luctuosus; assembly: GCA_013396695.1. Lineage (NCBI taxonomy): Eukaryota > Metazoa > Chordata > Aves > Passeriformes > Thamnophilidae > Sakesphorus > Sakesphorus luctuosus. Next base: position 101,810 of record VWZD01013030.1, read on the forward strand.
TAGACAGACAACATCCACAGTCTTTCCTTCATCTACTAAGCAAGTCACTTTGTCACAGAAGTAGATCAGATTGGTCAAGCTGGACCTGACTTTTGTAAACCTATGTTGGCTGGGCCTGATCCCCTGGTTGTTCTGCACATGCCATGTAATCGCACTCGCAATGATCTGCCTCACGACCTTCCCTGGCACTGAGGTCATCTGACAGGTCTGGAGCTCCCTGGATCGTTCTTCCGATCCTTCTTAGAGACGGGCACCACATTTGCTAATTTCTGGTGAACTGGGACTTCTCCACATAATTTAGTTACCATGGTGGTCCTTGGTGGAATATTACACAACTTTACAGGAAAATGCTGTATAATGCAACAAACAGTCAACAAAAATGGTAATGGAAGATGACAGCCAATAACTCCAGAACCATTACGAACTACATGAATGTAAGACAGGTAGCACTTTCAAAGTCTTTTGACTTAGGATTTAAATGCCATGTGTTTATACAGATAATTTACAACATTCAACTACAATAAGAAAAGTTCCTTATGCTGAACACAAAACAAACTTACTTCCTAAACTAAGAGTAACAAAGAGGAACATTTAAGAAAGTAAATTTGACCATATATGCACCAATAGCTAAACCAAAAGAAACTGTCCCAACATGCTGATCCTACTAAGAACACGAATATTTACAGTCACAAATATGGTCACGGTAATTTTTTTATACATCTGTGATATTATAAGCATAAAGATTCTACTGTGGAATACTCAATAAATAGTGATGTAACAATACCCAAACACTTTGGTGAAACATTGCTGCAGCTAATTCTGGTTACAGCTTCAACCTTCAATATACTGATGGGTTGAAAACCAAAGGGAGAGAAGTTCGGACTGCTAAAAATAGAAAATCGATGACAAAATAAAGTAAATAAAGGACAGGATATATATATATAAAAACTCTTTGAAAGTAACATGTAAAAAATTCTGAAAAAATAACCAAAAATCCCTAACCCCAACCATCACTGAGAATGTGCATGAAAAAAAAAGTTCTTCAGCTTTACTGCCTGAAAACAAATGGTAATTCGATTTTATGGTGTCTAATATACTGAAATTCCTTATACATTTTGGAAGAAATCTGTTCAAAATAAATTCATTCAGAAAGCAAAAGCTTGCACAATAATGTTTTGAAACAGGATACCCACTAAAACAAACTTAGGAAGGGGAGGGGGAATAAAAATAGACAGGAACTTCCCCGGAGGTAAATATTATGTTACAAAGTAATCTGCTCAAACGCTGTCAAGGCAAGGAAAGCAAGCTACAAATATTAAATACTTTTAGGAGAGTCTCTAGAAGACATTCCAAAGCCATCGTGCAGAAAGGTTTTCTTCTGTCTGCTAAGAGTAAAGAAAAAATCCTGGAAAAACTCAAATTTGAAGCACAAAAACATGGACAATAATTATTGCAAAAAGAAAGAATTCCCTGGAAGAAAATACTTTCCATGGGGAGAGGGAGTGGGGAAAGAAGAAGATGAACTGTTATACACAGAACACCCTGATTACCTGTTCCCTGTTGAATCTTGGGAAATCTGTAAGTTTGGAATAATTGAAGAAACACCATATTCATCCTGATACTTCTTACACGTTTTATAATGCTGTCTCATCCACGAAAATCTAACCTGAAAATGAAATGCCAAATTACTGAACTCATACTAAACAATCCAAGGACAGAGGGAAGAGAGAATTCTGCCAACAGAAAGCAATGCATGCAGGAATTACATAAACATACGCAGCAGAAACCAGAACTTGTGTCTCCCCTCTGAGCACAAACACTTGCTTCACCAACACAACATCTTTGATTCCTCTTTCCTTAGAGCCTCTGTCACCCTTTGAGACTGGAGAACAACTGTCATTCCCAACCCCAAACTGCCCAGCATCTGAGGGCTCTGTCAGGGGTGAAACATGTGAGTAAACACCATTTCTCTGAAAGAAAGTCACTGGAACTGCACCTCTCACACCCAGGATCAACAACTGATGAGCTACAAAAAAGAGGGGCCACGAGGGGATAAGCACCACTGTCCTTCAGTCTTCTCTGGCCTGCTGCTCCCTCATGCAGAGGAACTTTTTTTTTTGCATCAGGTGTACTCATTTTCTCTTTGAGAGGGGAGGGGGAAAAAATAGGTGAATAAACACCAACTTAATGCTGCCTGTCCACCTTTAATTCAAGGTAAGACAATGAGTTGCTTAGATTCGTCAGAAGGCAGCTGTGTTGGACATGTCCCAGCTCTGAATTTCAGGTCCAACAGCACTGTCAGAAGGTGCTCACAGGTTTAGAGGCTGAACAAGATCATATCTCACATGCTTGTGCCTGAATTCCATTGAAGTTCTTCTGTTTGGTTCTTCCTTCCAGTTTACCAACTTCCTATCAGTTTCTTTTTCCCTGCTTTTCATTGCAATGAATTATGTGGAACAAAGCAAGCAGATGAGGTTTCCACTAGTGTTAATCTTCACATGGGCAGAAATAAGTCCCAAGTGAAATGAAACAAATATGAAGACTACCTGGATTCAATGCAATCTGTTCTAAACAAAATGTGTGGCTGAAATCCTGCATCCAATTTTATCAGAAGAGAGATTACTCTTGGGTTGAGTGGGGGCCAGGATTTCACCCAATGTTCTGAAAGTAATGACCCCTTTGTAAGGGAAATGAAGGGAATGTAAAAAGACTGATGGGTAAGGAGGAAGTTACATATGATCTTATACACACTGTAAGTAATCAATTCACATTTTTTGTTTGTTTTAAATTAAGTTTTATAGCGGCTCTACACACTTTCCATACTGAAAGTTTCTGAGGTTTTCCATTTATCTGCTACTTTCACGTTCAGCTCCTTGACTTTTCTTTTGCCAGTTTGATTGCTATATCCAGTTTTTCCACCTTTTTTGAGAAAAACTGGCACTTCACTTAAAATGCCTTTATTGACAATTCAAGACACTCTTTCAGTTGACACCTGTTAGGCACAGCTAAGGCACTGCATGCCCAGCATATGCACATGCCATACAAAGCTAAGTTCAAACTGCTATAAGCTCTTTAGCCCTACGACAAGAATGACACACACTGCAAGTGTGTCTGGACAAAAATAAGAAAAATGTATTCAACTTTTTTTAAAGTTTTACTCTACCTGCTTCTCACAGCATCTACAGCCCCCAGAAGCTTTCTTCATACTGTTTTCAACATCTAGAGCCCTTTTGGGATATGTTCGTTCTTTTTTAGTCACGCTCCCCCGGCAGAGAGGACAATGTGTTCCACTTTCTCTTATAGCTGTCAAGAAGCACTTCCTGCAAAACCTAAATTAAAAAGTTACCACAAACAAAGGTTAGCAAAATGAGCAGTGAGATACTTTGTCCTTGAAGAGAGCTGGGTGATTGTTAAGGAAAAAAAGATACTCCAGAGTAATAGGCTACTAAATACAAATACTGAATACTTGATAAGAAAATAGAAATAACGATGCTTACAAAGAAACGTATGGAAATCAGGGGAACTTGGCAATGCACTTTAGGTAAAGCTCTTACTATATATTGACTAGTATTTCCGAGATGCACATCAGATTGATCATTAATTAGATATTAAATGGTACAGCAAGCACGTGATATTGGACAATCTTATCAGAGGAACTCCTGTTTATTGTCCCTAAGCAGAGCCAAAAACACTGCCAAGCTTCATTCAGCACGCGTTTCCAGAGACCTCAGTGCAGCAGCTTCTGCAGCTCTTTCCTCACGCACCAGCTGCCAAAACTATTTTGCTTTTCTACAAAGTAGCACGTTGTAATCAAGACTCCCTCTGGAAAAAAAAATGCTGAATAGACGAACTGAAAAGAGAAAACAACTCATACTACAGTCCTTGTTTGAAAGGGGAAAACCATTAAGTTAAAAAACGCGAGTGCAGCTCGGGGGTGCAGTGAAACTCGCCCACCCCCGACCAGACCCCGCCGGGGCTCTCCCCAAGCGGCCGCTCCGCGTCGGCTACAAAAGAAAGAGGCGAAGGGAGGCTGGGGCAGCACTGGGCTCGTCATCCTCGCAGCCAGCGGCTCCAGGCCGAGGGTCCGAGCGGGGGGAGCAGAGGAGCACAAGGCGGAGAACCGGAGGAGGCGAGGAAGGGGCTTGGGAAGGGGCGAGGGGCCGGGATACCCACACGTGCTGGCAGTTCGCGGTCCTCACGGGCGTTTTGAACACCTCCTGGCACACCGGGCAATAAAAATCATCCTCGCTGAAGCACGCCGGGGCCGCCGCGGGCCCCTCGGCCATGGCAACACGTCAGGGCCTCTCCGGCAGGATCGGGGACGAGGGACAAGCC